>JARGYO010005627.1:0-311281 GCA_029206835.1 Rana muscosa
TAATATAGCCCCCCCCTCCCCATGCCAATAATATAGCCCCCCCCTCCCCATGGCCAATAATATAGGCGCCCCCCCTCCCATGGGCCAATAATATAGGCCCCCCCCTCCCCATGGCCAATAATATAGCCCCCCCCTCCCCTTGGCCAATAATATAGGGTCCCCCCTCCCCATGGCCAATAATATAGGGTCCCCCCTCCCATGGCCAATAATATAGGCCCCCCCCTCCCCATGGCCAATAATATAGGCCCCCCCCTCCCCATGGCCAATAATATAGGCCCCCCCTCCCCATGGACAATAATATAGGCCCCCCCTCCCCATGGCCAATTAATATAGGGCCCCCCCCTCCCTATGGCCAATAATAAAGCCCCCCCCTCCCCATGGCCAATAATATAGGCCCCCCCCTCCCCATGGCCAATAATATAGCCCCCCCCCCTCCCCATGGCCAATAATATAGGCCCCCCCCTCCCCATGGCCAATAATATAGGCCCCCCCCTCCCCATGGCCAATAATATAGCCCCCCCCCTCCCCATGGCCAATAATAATAGGGCCCCCCCTCCCCCATGGCCAATAATATAGGCCCCCCCTCCCATGGCCAATAATATAGGGCCCCCCCCCTCCCCAATGCCAATAAATAGGGCCCCCCCTCCCCATGGCCAATAATATAGGCCCCCCCCCTCCCCATGGCCAATAATATAGGGCCCCCCCTCCCCATGGCCAATAATATAGGGCCCCCCCCTCCCCATGGCCAATAATATGGGCCCCCCCCCTCCCCAAGGGCCAATAATATAGGCCCCCCCTCCCCATGGCCAATAAGATAGGCCCCCCCCCTCCCCATGGCCAATAATATAGCCCCCCCCCCCTCCCCATGGCCAATAATATAGGCCCCCCCCTCCCCATGGCCATAATATAGGCCCCCCCCCCCCCCTCCCCCCCATGGCCAATAATATAGGCCCCCCCTCCCCATGGCCAATAATATAGGGGCCCCCCCCTCCCCATGGCCAATAATATAGGGCCCCCCCTCCCCATGGCCAATAATATAAGGCCCCCCCCTCCCCATGGCCAATAATATAGGGCCCCCCTCCCCATGGCCAATAATATAGGCCCCCCCCCTCCCCATGGCCAATAATATGGGCCCCCCCCCTCCCCATGGCCAATAATATAGGCCCCCCCTCCCCATGGCCAATAATATAGGCCCCCCCCCTCCCCTATGGCCAATAATATAGGCCCCCCCCCCCTCCCCATGGCCAATAATATAGGCCCCCCCCCCTCCCCATGGCCAATAATATAGGGCCCCCCCCTCCCCATGGCCAATAATATAGGCCCCCCCCTCCCCCATGGCCAATAATATAGGGCCCCCCCCTCCCCATGGCCCAATAATATAGCCCCCCCCCCTCCCCATGGCCAATAATATAGGCCCCCCCCTCCCCATGGCCAATAATATAGCCCCCCCCTCCCCATGGCCAAATAATATAGGGTCCCCCCTCCCATGGCCAATAATATAGGCCCCCCCCTCCCCATGGCCAATAATATAGCCCCCCCCCTCCCCATGGCCAATAATATAGGCCCCACCCTCCCCATGGCCAATCAATATAGGCCCCCCCCCCCATCCCCATGGCCAATAATATAGGCCCCCCCCCTCCCCATTGGCCAATAATATAGGCCCCCCCCCTCCCCATGGCCTATAATATAGGGCCCCCCCCCTCCCCATGGCCAATAATATAGCCCCCCCCCCTCCCCATGGCCAATAATATAGGCCCCCCCCCTCCCCATGGCCAATAATTTGGAGTTGGTCTAAGTTTGTGGCTATAGCTGCCTTCTGGGAAGACTTTCCAGAAGATTTTGGGAGGGTCTCTGTGAGGATTTGTGCCCAATAGTGAAGTCGGATTCTGATGTTGGATGAGAAGACCGGGCCTCACATTGGGCACCAAAAAAAAAAAAGAGACCGGGATCACACTTGGCACTGGGTAAGCTCGGCCATATTGTGCACTGCGGGTGCTGTGGGGGGGGGGGTCACTAAAAATAAAATGGCCCAGCCTAGATGTACAGTGTTGAGTGTGGAGGACTAGAGGATTGTGGGTAAACCGTTCTTCCTCTATGTTGTATTGCAGGACACAGCAGAATATGTAGCTTACGTTGCCAAAGATCCAGTGAATCAAAGAGGTAAGAGGGGGGGGTGGGGGTTCCTCTTTTTCATTATTTTGGGGGTTTATCATGAGATGTATCTGATAATGGAAAGAGACTTTGTGTATTTGGCCCTTTTCACACGTGTAAGACCTCAAAGTCGCGCGACTTTGATGGGACTTTGATGGGACTTTGATGGGACTTTGATGGGACTTTGATGGGACTTTGATGGGACTTTGATGGGACTTTTAAGGGACTTTTAAGGGACTTTTAAGGACTTTTAAGGGACTTTGATGGGTCATTTCGTGGGCCCTTTGAGGGGCCTTTGAGGGTCATTTTGTGGGCCTTTTGAGGGTCATTTTGTGGGGCCTTTGAGGGTCATTTTGTGGGCCTTTGAGGGTCATTTCGTGGGCCTTTGAGGGTCATTTCGTGGGCCTTTGAGGGGCCTTTTCGTTGGGCCTTTGAGGGGCCTTTTCATGGGCCTTTTCGTGGGCCTTTTCATGGGCCTTTCATGGGCCTTTCATGGGCCTTTGACGAGACTTGAAGCAATGTCTGTGTAATATTGAGGTCTATGGGACCTCAAGTCAGACCAAAGTGGTGCAGGGGACTACTTTTACAGTCGTTGTGACTTGAAGTCGCACAGATATGAACGGTACTCATTGGGAATCATGGGGGAAAGAACTTGTCAAGGGACTTTGCAGACCCAAGTCGCAGGACAAGTCGCACAATTGTGAAAGGCGCCTAAGTTGAAACCGTTTGTGACCACCATTAAAAAAAAATTTGAACTGGCCACGGACGTCCAAAAGTAGACTTGGGGGGGGGGGGGGGGAGGTGTCAAGGAGAAGCGCCCGTTGTCCAAAGAAATAGGAGTGTGAAATGTAGGCAAAAAGGTGTTTACAAGTGCAGCAAGCCAACGTGTTACGGGGGGCAAGGACTTCCCTTTCTCAAGCCTCCTGAGCAAGCTTGAAAAATATACAGAAAAGCTATATACAAAAATGAAGTAAAAATGTATAAAAAGTGTGTGTGTTATAAATGTTATTATCCCGGCCCACGTTCATGTATCTCCTTTTTCTGTATACTTTTTGTGCTTACTGGAAAGCCCTGATGAAGGGGGAGTCCTTTCCCCGAAACCCGTTGACTTGATGTATTTGTTGCTACTTTCAGTAAACACCTTTCAACCTAGCTTCAAACTCGTATTTCTTTGGACACCAGCGTGTTCTTTCTCTTTTCTTTCTTTCTTTCTTTCTTTCTTTCTTTTCTTTTCTTTTCTTTTCTTTTCTTTTCTTTTCTTTTCTTTCATTCTTTTTCTTTTTCTTTTTCTTTTCTCTTCTTTTCTTTTCTTTCTTCCTTTCTTTGTTTTTCTTTCTTTCTTCCTTCCTTCCTTCCTTCTTTTTCCAAGTCTACATGTGGAAACAACCATAAGGCCGTACCAAAAAAAAAGCAGTAGCCCCACCCCCAAGGGGGTTCACCGCCATTATCTAATACTGGGCACAACCGACCCGGAAGGATTTCTTCCTACATAATCGCCCACCCGCGACCAGTGACTGATTATAGTCCAGCACAAATGAGATACGGACATCCAGAAGTCCTCCTTGAACTATTTCCCTCTGGGAAGTGTTACTTAGGCTCTGTGATCACGGTGATTGGCAGCAGGACAGGCTCCCCGATCATGTGATTGGCAGCAGGACAGGCTCCCCGATCATGCGATTGCCAGCAGGACAGGCTCCCGATCGTGTGATCACGGTGCTTGCCAGCAGGACAGGCTCTCCCGATCGTGTGATCACGGTGCTTGCCAGCAGGACAGGCTCCCGATCGCGGTGCTTGCCAGCAGGACAGGCTCCCGATCGCGGTGCTTGCCAGCAGGACAGGGCTCCCGATCGCGGTGCTTGCCAGCAGGACAGGCTCCCGATCGCGGTGCTTGCCAGCAGGACAGGCTCCCGATCGTGTGATCGCGGTGCTTGCCAGCAGGACAGGCTCCCGATCGTGTGATCGCAGGTGCTTGCCAGCAGGACAGGCTCCCGATCGTGTGATCGCGGTGCTTGCCAGCAGGACAGGCTCCCGATCGTGTGATCGCGGTGCTTGCCAGCAGGACAGGCTCCCGATCGTGTGATCACGGTGCTTGCCAGCAGGACAGGCTCCCGATCGCGGTGCTTTGCCAGCAGGACAGGCTCCCGATCGCGGTGCTTGCCAGCAGGACAGGCTCCCGATCGTGTGATCGCGGTGCTTGCCAGCAGGACAGGCTCCCGATCGTGTGATCGCGGTGCTTGCCAGCAGGACAGGCTCCCGATCGTGTGATCGCGGTGCTTGCCAGCAGGACAGGCTCCCGATCGTGTGATCGCGGTGCTTGCCAGCAGGACAGGCTCCCGATCGTGTGATCACGGTGCTTGCCAGCAGGACAGGCTCCCGATCGCGGTGCTTGCCAGCAGGACAGGCTCCCGATCGCGGTGCTTGCCAGCAGGACAGGCTCCCGATCGCGGTGCTTGCCAGCAGGACAGGCTCCCGATCGCGGTGCTTGCCAGCAGGACAGGCTCCCGATCGCGGTGCTTGCCAGCAGGACAGGCTCCCGATCGCGGTGCTTGCCAGCAGGACAGGCTCCCGATCGCGGTGCTTGCCAGCAGGACAGGCTCCCGATCGCGGTGCTTGCCAGCAGGACAGGCTCCCGATCGCGGTGCTTGCCAGCAGGACAGGCTCCCGATCGTGTGATCGCGGTGCTTGCCAGCAGGACAGGCTCCCGATCGTGTGATCGCGGTGCTTGCCAGCAGGACAGGCTCCCGATCGTGTGATCGCGGTGCTTGCCAGCAGGACAGGCTCCCGATCGTGTGATCGCGGTGCTTGCCAGCAGGACAGGCTCCCGATCGTGTGATCGCGGTGCTTGCCAGCAGGACAGGCTCCCGATCGTGTGATCGCGGTGCTTGCCAGCAGGACAGGCTCCCGATCATGCGATTGCCAGCAGGACAGGTTACCGATCATGCGATTGCCAGCAGGACAGGCTCCCGATCGTGTGATCACGGTGCTTGCCAGCAGGACAGGCTCCCGATCATGCGATTGCCAGCAGGACAGGTTACCGATCATGCGATTGCCAGCAGGACAGGCTCCCGATCGTGTGATCACGGTGCTTGCCAGCAGGACAGGCTCTTGATCGTGTGATCACGGTGATTGCCAGCAAGACAGGCTCCCGATCATGCGATTGCCAGCAGGACAGGTTACCGATCGTGTGATCACGGTGATTGCCAGCAGGACAGGCTCCCGATCATGCGATTGCCAGCAGGACAGGCTCCCGATCATGCGATTGCCAGCAGGACAGGCTCCCGATCGTGTGATCACGGTGCTTGCCAGCAGGACAGGCTCTTGATCGTGTGATCACGGTGATTGCCAGCAAGACAGGCTCCCGATCATGCGATTGCCAGCAGGACAGGTTACCGATCGTGTGATCACGGTGATTGCCAGCAGGACAGGCTCCCGATCATGCGATTGCCAGCAGGACAGGCTCCCGATCATGCGATTGCCAGCAGGACAGGCTCCCGATCGTGTGATCACGGTGCTTGCCAGCAGGACAGGCTCCCGATCGTGTGATCACGGTGCTTGCCAGCAGGACAGGCTCCCGATCGTGTGATCACGGTGCTTGCCAGCAGGACAGGCTCCCGATCGTGTGATCACGGTGCTTGCCAGCAGGACAGGCTCCCGATCACGGTGCTTGCCAGCAGGACAGGCTCCCGATCGTGTGATCGCGGTGCTTGCCAGCAGGACAGGCTCCCGATCACGGTGCTTGCCAGCAGGACAGGATCCCGATCGTGTGATCACGGTGCTTGCCAGCAGGACAGGCTCCCGATCGTGTGATCGCGGTGCTTGCCAGCAGGACAGGCTCCCGATCGTGTGATCACGGTGCTTGCCAGCAGGACAGGCTCCCGATCGTGTGATCACGGTGCTTGCCAGCAGGACAGGCTCCCGATCGTGTGATCACGGTGCTTGCCAGCAGGACAGGCTCCCGATCACGGTGCTTGCCAGCAGGACAGGCTCCCGATCGTGTGATCGCGGTGCTTGCCAGCAGGACAGGCTCCCGATCACGGTGCTTGCCAGCAGGACAGGATCCCGATCGTGTGATCACGGTGCTTGCCATCAGGACAGGCTCCCAATCGTGTGATCGCGGTGCTTGCCAGCAGGACAGGCTCCGGATCGTGTGATCACGGTGCTTGCCAGCAGGACAGGCTCTTGATCGTGTGATCACGGTGCTTGCCAGCAGGACAGGCTCCCGATCATGTGATCACGGTGCTTGCCAGCAGGACAGGCTCTTGATCGTGTGATCACGGTGATTGCCAGCAGGACAGGCTCCCGATCATGCGATTGCCAGCAGGACAGGTTACCGATCGTGTGATCACGGTGATTGCCAGCAGGACAGGCTCCCGATCATGCGATTGCCAGCAGGACAGGCTCCCGATCGTGTGATCACGGTGCTTGCCAGCAGGACAGGCTCCCGATCGTGTGATCACGGTGCTTGCCAACAGGACAGGCTCTTGATCGTGTGATCACGGTGCTTGCCAGCAGGACAGGCTCCCGATCGTGTGATCACGGTGCTTGCCAGCAGGACAGGCTCTTGATCGTGTGATCACGGTGATTGCCAGCAAGACAGGCTCCCGATCATGCGATTGCCAGCAGGACAGGTTACCGATCGTGTGATCACGGTGATTGCCAGCAGGACAGGCTCCCGATCATGCGATTGCCAGCAGGACAGGCTCCCGATCGTGTGATCACGGTGCTTGCCAGCAGGACAGGCTCCCGATCGTGTGATCACGGTGCTTGCCAGCAGGACAGGCTCCCGATCGTGTGATCACGGTGCTTGCCAGCAGGACAGGCTCCCGATCACGGTGCTTGCCAGCAGGACAGGCTCCCGATCGTGTGATCGCTGTGCTTGCCAGCAGGACAGGCTCCCGATCACGGTGCTTGCCAGCAGGACAGGATCCTGATCGTGTGATCACGGTGCTTGCCATCAGGACAGGCTCCCGATCGTGTGATCACGGTGCTTGCCAGCAGGACAGGCTCCGGATCGTGTGATCACGGTGCTTGCCAGCAGGACAGGCTCTTGATCGTGTGATCACGGTGCTTGCCAGCAGGACAGGCTCTTGATCGTGTGATCACGGTGCTTGCCAGCAGGACAGGCTCCCGATCGTGTGATCACGGTGCTTGCCAGCAGGACAGGCTCCCGATCATGCGATTGCCAGCAGGACAGGTTACCGATCGTGTGATCACGGTGCTTGCCAGCAGGACAGGCTCCTGATCACGGTGCTTGCCAGCAGGACAGCCTCCCGATCGCGTGATCACGGTGCTTGCCACCAGGACAGGCTCCCGATCGTGTGATCAAGGTGCTTGCCAGCAGGACAGGCTCCCGATCATGTGAGCACGGTGCTTGCCAGCAGGACAGGCTCCCGATCATGTGATTGCCAGCAGGACAGGCTCCCGATCATGTGATTGCCAGCAGGACAGGCTCCCGATCATGCCGTTATTGTGATGGCCAATCACAGTGATCACCGTGATCAGGAGCCTGTCCTTCTGGCTCCAGGTTGTTCCAGGATCCAGAGCTGTTGGTGACAGCGCAGTCACAGTGCTCAGAGCATGCAAAGGAGTGAGCAGCAGAGAATAAGTCCCACCCTTGCGAATGCCACTGGCGGGAAAAGGGCTAAAGTGAACCTGAGCTGAGCTTGTTAGAGCAACAGGTTCTCTTAACCGCAAGTCACAATTAGATTACACAAAGATGAGGACTTTCTCCCCACACCCATGTGACAGCACTGACTACCCGAGCAGCCGATCACCACGCACCGCCGCTGTCACATGGGAGGAAGGGGAGGGAGTGGCATGCTTCTCCATACCTGGAATTCCTTTACAGGATGGTAACGTGAACTGTCTGTGTTCCCCCCACAGCTTGCCATATATTGGAGTGCCCTGAGGGTCTCGCCCAGGATGTGATCAGCACCATCGGACAGGCCTTTGAACTCCGCTTCAAACAATACCTCAAAAATCCTCCAAAACTAGTGACTCCGCATGACAGGTACTCGCACCCTCCCCAAATACCCAACCCCCTCTCCCCAAATACCCCCCCCAGTGTGGTGGGTCAGAGCTGTGCGGGAGGAGCAGAACCCGTAATGTTTCTCTCTCCTTCTCTCCAGGATGGCCGGATTTGACGGCTCCGCGTGGGACGAGGAAGAGGAGGAGCTTCCAGACCACGCCTATTACAACGATTTCCCAGGCAAAGAGCCGCCCATCGGCGGGGTGGTGGACATGAGATTACGGGAGGGAGCGGCTCCTGCAGTACCGAGGCAAAGCCCCAATCACATGGGTGCCACCCTGGTGAGGCTGCGCTGAGATAAGACAGGGAGAGGGGGCAGGGTTATTGATATATATATATATATATATATATGTGCAATATATGGTCATGTGACCGTCCTTTCCTGTCCGCAGCCAGTGGGACAGATCACCGGGGCGGAGCAGGATTCACGGAAGCTGCAACCACAGGCCTCAGTACAAGGTAACACGTCAACTCCAAGTGACTCCGCCTTTCCCGATAACTCCACCCATTCTTTGTTTTAGTCCCAATCCCTGATCTATATCTGACCCCTCCCCCTCAGCATGGTCACCATGTCCCACCTAATCCCTGATCTATATCTGACCCCTCCCCCTCAGCATGGTCACCATGTCCCACCTAATCCCTGATCTATATCTGACCCCTCCCCCTCAGCATGGTCACCATGTCCCACCTAATCCCTGATCTATATCTGACCCCTCCCCCTCAGCATGGTCACCATGTCCCACCTAATCCCTGATCTATATCTGACCCCTCCCCCTCAGCATGGTCACCGTGTCCACCTCATCCCTGATCTATATCTGACCCCTCCCCCTCATCCTGGTCACCATGTCCCACCTCATCCCTGATCTATATCTGACCCCTCCCCCTCATCCTGGTCACCATTTCCACCTCATCCCTGATCTATATCTGACCCCTCCCCCTCATCACCGTGTCAACTTAATCCCTGATCTATATCTGACCCCTCCCCCCCTCATCCTGGTCACTGTGTCCCCCCTGATCTATATCTGACCCCTCCCCCTCATCCTGGTCACCATGTCCCACCTAATCCCTGATCTATATCTGACCCCTCCCCCTCATCCTGGTCACCATGTCCCACCTAATCCCTGATCTATATCTGACCCCTCCCCCTCATCCTGGTCACCATGTCCCACCTAATCCCTGATCTATATCTGACCCCTCCCCCTCATCCTGGTCACCATTTCCACCTCATCCCTGATCTATATCTGACCCCTCCCCCTCATCACCGTGTCAACTTAATCCCTGATCTATATCTGACCCCTCCCCCCTCATCCTGTTCACTGTGTCCCCCCTGATCTATATCTGACCCCTCCCCCTCATCCTGGTCTCCGTGTCCACCTCATCCCTGATCTATATCTGACCCCTCCCCCTCATCCTGGTCACCATGTCCCACCTCATCCCTGATCTATATCTGACCCCTCCCCCTCATCCTGGTCACGTGTCCCCCCTAATCCCTGATCTATATCTGACCCCTCCCCCTCATCACCGTGTCCCACCTAATCCCTGATCTATATCTGACCCCTCCCCCTCAGCATGGTCACCATGTCCCTCCTAATCCCTGATCTATATCTGACCCCTCCCCCTCATCCTGGTCACCATGTCCCACCTAATCCCTGATCTATATCTGACCCCTCCCCCTCATCCTGGTCACCATGTCCCACCTCATCCCTGATCTATATCTGACCCCTCCCCCTCAGCATGGTTACTATGTCCCCCCTAATCCCTGATCTATATCTGACCCCTCCCCCTCATCACCGTGTCCCACCTAATCCCTGATCTATATCTGACCCCTCCCCCTCAGCATGGTCACCATGTCCCACCTAATCCCTGATCTATATCTGACCCCTCCCCCTCATCCTGGTCACCATGTCCCACCTAATCCCTGATCTATATCTGACCCCTCCCCCCCTCATCCTGGTCACTGTGTCCCCTCTGATCTATATCTGACCCCTCCCCCTCATCCTGGTCTCCGTGTCCACCTCATCCCTGATCTATATCTGCCCCCTCCCCCTCATCCTGGTCACCATGTCCCACCTCATCCCTGATCTATATCTGACCCCTCCCCCTCATCCTGGTCACGTGTCCCCCCTAATCCCTGATCTATATCTGACCCCTCCCCCTCATCACCGTGTCCCACCTAATCCCTGATCTATATCTGATCCCTCCCCCTCATCCTGGTCACCATGTCCCACCTAATCCCTGATCTATATCTGACCCCTCCCCCTCATCCTGGTCAACATTTCCACCTCATCCCTGATCTATATCTGACCCCTCCCCCTCATCCTGGTCACGTGTCCCCCCTAATCCCTGATCTATATCTGACCCCTCCCCCTCATCACCGTGTCCCACCTAATCCCTGATCTATATCTGACCCCTCCCCCTCAGCATGGTCACTATGTCCCACCTAATCCCTGATCTATATCTGACCCCTCCCCCTCATCCTGGTCACCATGTCCCACCTAATCCCTGATCTATATCTGACCCCTCCCCCCATATCCTGGTCACCATGTCCCACCTCATCCCTGATCTATATCTGACCCCTCCCCCTCATCCTGGTCACCATGTCCCACCTCATCCCTGATCTATATCTGCCCCCTCCCCCTCATCCTGGTCACCATGTCCCACCTAATCCCTGATCTATATCTGACCCCTCCCCCTCATCCTGGTCACGTGTCCCCCCTAATCCCTGATCTATATCTGACCCCTCCCCCTCATCCTGGTCACCATGTCCCCCCTAATCCCTGATCTATATCTGACCCCTCCCCCTCATCCTGGTCACCGTGTCCCACCTCATCCCTGATCTATATCTGACCCCTCCCCCTCATCCTGGTCACCATTTCCACCTAATCCCTGATCTATATCTGACCCCTCCCCCTCATCCTGGGCACCATGTCCCACCTCATCCCTGATCTATATCTGACCCCTCCCCCTCATCCTGGTCACCATTTCCACCTAATCCCTGATCTATATCTGACCCCTCCCCCTCATCCTGGTCTCCGTGTCCACCTCATCCCTGATCTATATCTGCCCCCTCCCCCTCATCCTGGTCACCATGTCCCACCTCATCCCTGATCTGTATCTGACCCCTCCCCCTCATCCTGGTCACGTGTCCCCCCTAATCCCTGATCTATATCTGACCCCTCCCCCTCATCACCGTGTCCCACCTAATCCCTGATCTATATCTGACCCCTCCCCCTCAGCATGGTCACTATGTCCCACCTAATCCCTGATCTATATCTGACCCCTCCCCCTCATCCTGGTCACCATGTCCCACCTAATCCCTGATCTATATCTGACCCCTCCCCCTCATCCTGGTCACCATGTCCCACCTAATCCCTGATCTATATCTGACCCCTCCCCCCATATCCTGGTCACCATGTCCCACCTCATCCCTGATCTATATCTGACCCCTCCCCCTCATCCTGGTCACGTGTCCCCCCTAATCCCTGATCTATATCTGACCCCTCCCCCTCATCACCGTGTCCCACCTAATCCCTGATCTATATCTGACCCCTCCCCCTCAGCATGGTCACTATGTCCCACCTAATCCCTGATCTATATCTGACCCCTCCCCCTCATCCTGGTCACCATGTCCCACCTAATCCCTGATCTATATCTGACCCCTCCCCCCATATCCTGGTCACCATGTCCCACCTCATCCCTGATCTATATCTGACCCCTCCCCCTCATCCTGGTCACCATGTCCCACCTCATCCCTGATCTATATCTGCCCCCTCCCCCTCATCCTGGTCACCATGTCCCACCTAATCCCTGATCTATATCTGACCCCTCCCCCTCATCCTGGTCACGTGTCCCCCCTAATCCCTGATCTATATCTGACCCCTCCCCCTCATCCTGGTCACGTGTCCCACCCAATCCCTGATCTATATCTGACCCCTCCCCCTCATCCTGGTCACCATGTCCCACCTCATCCCTGATCTATATCTGACCCCTCCCCCTCATCCTGGTCACCATTTCCACCTAATCCCTGATCTATATCTGACCCCTCCCCCTCATCCTGGTCACCATTTCCACCTCATCCCTGATCTATATCTGACCCCTCCCCCTCATCACCGTGTCAACTTAATCCCTGATCTATATCTGACCCCTCCCCCCCTCATCCTGGTCACTGTGTCCCCCCTGATCTATATCTGACCCCTCCCCCTCATCCTGATCTCCGTGTCCACCTCATCCCTGATCTATATCTGACCCCTCCCCCTCATCCTGGTCTCCGTGTCCACCTCATCCCTGATCTATATCTGACCCCTCCCCCTCATCCTGGTCACCATGTCCCACCTAATCCCTGATCTATATCTGACCCCTCCCCCTCATCCTGGTCACCATGTCCCACCTCATCCCTGATCTATATCTGACCCCTCCCCCTCATCACCGTGTCCCACCTAATCCCTGATCTATATCTGACCCCTCCCCCTCATCCTGGTCACCATGTCCCACCTAATCCCTGATCTATATCTGACCCCTCCCCCTCATCCTGGTCACCATGTCCCACCTAATCCCTGATCTATATCTGACCCCTCCCCCTCATCACTGTGTCAACTTAATCCCTGATCTATATCTGACCCCTCCCCCCCTCATCCTGGTCACTGTGTCCCCCCTGATCTATATCTGACCCCTCCCCCTCATCCTGGTCTCCGTGTCCACCTCATCCCTGATCTATATCTGACCCCTCCCCCTCATCCTGGTAACGTGTCCCCCCTAATCCCTGATCTATATCTGACCCCTCCCCCTCATCCTGGTCACCATGTCCCACCTAATCCCTGATCTATATCTGACCCCTCCCCCTCATCCTGGTCACCATGTCCCACCTCATCCCTGATCTATATCTGACCCCTCCCCCTCATCCTGGTCACCATTTCCACCTCATCCCTGATCTATATCTGCCCCCTCCCCCACATCCTGGTCACCATTTCCACCTCATCCCTGATCTATATCTGACCCCTCCCCCTCATCCTGGTCACAATGTCCCACCTAATCCCTGATCTATATCTGACCCCTCCCCCTCATCCTGGTCACCATGTCCCACCTAATCCCTAAACTATATCTGACCCCTCCCCCTCATCCTGGTCACCATGTCCCACCTAATCCCTAAACTATATCTGACCCCTCCCCCTCATCCTGGTCACCATGTCCCACCTAATCCCTGATCTATATCTGACCCCTCCCCCTCATCCTGGTCACCATGTCCCACCTAATCCCTGATCTATATCTGCCCCCTCCCCCACATCCTGGTCACCATTTCCACCTCATCCCTGATCTATATCTGACCCCTCCCCCTCATCCTGGTCACCATGTCCCACCTCATCCCTGATCTATATCTGACCCCTCCCCCTCATCCTGGTCACCATGTCCCACCTAATCCCTGATCTATATCTGACCCCTCCCCCTCATCCTGGTCACCATGTCCCACCTCATCCCTGATCTATATCTGACCCCTCCCCCTCATCCTGGTCACCATGTCCCACCTAATCCCTGATCTATATCTGACCCCTCCCCCTCATCCTGGTCACCATGTCCCACCTAATCCCTGATCTATATCTGACCCCTCATCCTGGTCACCATTTCCACCTCATCCCTGATCTATATCTGACCCCTCCCCCTCATCACCGTGTCAACTTAATCCCTGATCTATATCTGACCCCTCCCCCCCTCATCCTGGTCACTGTGTCCCCTCTGATCTATATCTGACCCCTCCCCCTCATCCTGATCTCCGTGTCCACCTCATCCCTGATCTATATCTGACCCCTCCCCCTCATCCTGGTCACGTGTCCCCCCTAATCCCTGATCTATATCTGACCCCTCCCCCTCATCCTGGTCACCATGTCCCACCTAATCCCTGATCTATATCTGACCCCTCCCCCTCATCCTGGTCACCATTTCCCACCTAATCCCTGATCTATATCTGACCCCTCCCCCTCATCCTGGTCACCATTTCCACCTCATCCCTGATCTATATCTGACCCCTCCCCCTCATCCTGGTCACCATTTCCCACCTAATCCCTGATCTATATCTGACCCCTCCCCCTCATCCTGGTCACCATTTCCACCTCATCCCTGATCTATATCTGACCCCTCCCCCATATCCTGGTCACCATTTCCACCTCATCCCTGATCTATATCTGACCCCTCCCCCTCATCACCGTGTCAACTTAATCCCTGATCTATATCTGACCCCTCCCCCCCTCATCCTGGTCACTGTGTCCCCCCTGATCTATATCTGACCCCTCCCCCTCATCCTGATCTCCGTGTCCACCTCATCCCTGATCTATATCTGACCCCTCCCCCTCATCACCGTGTCCCACCTAATCCCTGATCTATATCTGACCCCTCCCCCTCATCCTGGTCACCATGTCCCACCTCATCCCTGATCTATATCTGACCCCTCCCCCTCATCCTGGTCACCATTTCCCACCTAATCCCTGATCTATATCTGACCCCTCCCCCTCATCCTGATCTCCGTGTCCACCTCATCCCTGATCTATATCTGACCCCTCCCCCTCATCACCGTGTCCCACCTAATCCCTGATCTATATCTGACCCCTCCCCCTCATCCTGGTCACCATGTCCCACCTAATCCCTGATCTATATCTGACCCCTCCCCCTCATCCTGGTCACCATGTCCCACCTAATCCCTGATCTATATCTGACCCCTCCCCCTCATCCTGGTCACCATGTCCCACCTAATCCCTGATCTATATCTGCCCCCTCCCCCTCATCCTGGTCACTATGTCCCACCTCATCCCTGATCTATATCTGACCCCTCCCCCTCATCCTGGTCACCATGTCCCACCTAATCCCTGATCTATATCTGACCCCTCCCCCTCATCCTGGTCACCATGTCCCACCTAATCCCTGATCTATATCTGACCCCTCCCCCTCATCCTGGTCACCATGTCCCACCTCATCCCTGATCTATATCTGACCCCTCCCCCTCATCCTGGTCACCATGTCCCACCTAATCCCTGATCTATATCTGACCCCTCCCCCTCATCCTGGTCACCATTTCCACCTCATCCCTGATCTATATCTGCCCCCTCCCCCTCATCACCGTGTCAACTTAATCCCTGATCTATATCTGACCCCTCCCCCCCTCATCCTGGTCACCATGTCCCACCTAATCCCTGATCTATATCTGACCCCTCCCCCTCATCCTGGTCACCATGTCCCACCTAATCCCTGATCTATATCTGACCCCTCCCCCTCATCCTGGTCACCATTTCCACCTCATCCCTGATCTATATCTGACCCCTCCCCCTCATCCTGGTCACCATGTCCCACCTCATCCCTGATCTATATCTGACCCCTCCCCCTCATCCTGGTCACCATGTCCCACCTCATCCCTGATCTATATCTGACCCCTCCCCCTCATCCTGGTCACCATGTCCCACCTAATCCCTGATCTATATCTGACCCCTCCCCCTCATCCTGGTCACCATGTCCCACCTCATCCCTGATCTATATCTGCCCCCTCCCCCTCATCCTGGTCACCATGTCCCACCTCATCCCTGATCTATATCTGACCCCTCCCCTCATCCTGGTCACCATTTCCACCTCATCCCTGATCTATATCTGACCCCTCCCCCTCATCCTGGTCACCGTGTCCCACCTAATCCCTGATCTATATCTGACCCCTCCCCCTCATCCTGGTCTCCGTGTCCACCTCATCCCTGATCTATATCTGACCCCTCCCCCTCATCCTGGTCTCCGTGTCCACCTCATCCCTGATCTATATCTGACCCCTCCCCCTCATCCTGGTCTCCGTGTCCACCTCATCCCTGATCTATATCTGACCCCCTCCCCTCATCCTGGTCACCATGTCCCACCTCATCCCTGATCTATATCTGCCCCCTCCCCCTCAGCATGGTCACCATGTCCCACCTAATCCCTGATCTATATCTGACCCCTCCCCCTCATCCTGGTCACCATGTCCCACCTCATCCCTGATCTATATCTGACCCCTCCCCCTCATCCTGGTCACCATGTCCCACCTCATCCCTGATCTATATCTGCCCCCTCCCCCTCATCCTGGGCACCATGTCCCACCTAATCCCTGATCTATATCTGACCCCTCCCCCTCATCCTGGTCACCATGTCCCACCTCATCCCTGATCTATATCTGACCCCTCCCCCTCATCCTGGTCACCATGTCCCACCTCATCCCTGATCTATATCTGACCCCTCCCCCTCATCACCGTGTCAACTTAATCCCTGATCTATATCTGACCCCTCCCCCTCATCCTGGTCACCATGTCCCACCTAATCCCTGATCTATATCTGACCCCTCCCCCTCATCCTGGTCACCATGTCCCACCTAATCCCTGATCTATATCTGACCCCTCATCCTGGTCACCATGTCCCACCTAATCCCTGATCTATATCTGACCCCTCATCCTGGTCACCATGTCCCACCTAATCCCTGATCTATATCTGACCCTCCCCCTCATCCTGGTCACCATGTCCCACCTCATCCCTGATCTATATCTGCCCCCTCCCCCTCATCACCGTGTCAAATTAATCCCTGATCTATATCTGACCCCTCCCCCCCTCATCCTGGTCACCATGTCCCACCTAATCCCTGATCTATATCTGACCCCTCCCCCTCATCCTGGTCACCATGTCCCACCTAATCCCTGATCTATATCTGACCCCTCCCCCTCATCCTGGTCACCATGTCCCACCTCATCCCTGATCTATATCTGACCCCTCCCCCTCATCCTGGTCACCATGTCCCACCTCATCCCTGATCTATATCTGCCCCCTCCCCCTCATCACCGTGTCAACTTAATCCCTGATCTATATCTGACCCCTCCCCCCCTCATCCTGGTCTCCGTGTCCACCTAATCCCTGATCTATATCTGACCCCTCCCCCTCATCCTGGTCACCATGTCCCACCTCATCCCTGATCTATATCTGACCCCTCCCCCTCATCCTGGTCACCATGTCCCACCTAATCCCTGATCTATATCTGACCCCTCCCCCTCATCCTGGTCACCATGTCCCACCTCATCCCTGATCTATATCTGACCCCTCCCCCTCATCCTGGTCACCATGTCCCACCTAATCCCTGATCTATATCTGACCCCTCCCCCTCATCCTGGTCACCATGTCCCACCTAATCCCTGATCTATATCTGACCCCTCCCCCTCATCCTGGTCACCATGTCCCACCTCATCCCTGATCTATATCTGACCCCTCCCCCTCATCCTGGTCACCATTTCCACCTCATCCCTGATCTATATCTGACCCCTCCCCCTCATCCTGGTCACCATGTCCCACCTCATCCCTGATCTATATCTGACCCCTCCCCCTCATCCTGGTCACCATGTCCCACCTAATCCCTGATCTATATCTGACCCCTCCCCCTCATCCTGGTCACCATGTCCCACCTAATCCCTGATCTATATCTGCCCCCTCATCCTGGGCACCATGTCCCACCTAATCCCTGATCTATATCTGACCCCTCCCCCTCATCCTGGTCACCATGTCCCACCTCATCCCTGATCTATATCTGACCCCTCCCCCCCTCATCCTGGTCACCATTTCCACCTCATCCCTGATCTATATCTGACCCCTCCCCCTCATCACCGTGTCAACTTAATCCCTGATCTATATCTGACCCCTCCCCCTCATCCTGGTCTCCGTGTCCACCTCATCCCTGATCTATATCTGACCCCTCCCCCTCATCCTGGTCACCATGTCCCACCTAATCCCTGATCTATATCTGACCCCTCCCCCTCATCCTGGTCACCATGTCCCACCTAATCCCTGATCTATATCTGACCCCTCCCCCTCATCCTGGTCACCATTTCCACCTAATCCCTGATCTATATCTGCCCCCTCCCCCTCATCCTGGTCACCATGTCCCACCTAATCCCTGATCTATATCTGCCCCCTCCCCCTCATCCTGGTCACCATGTCCCACCTAATCCCTGATCTATATCTGACCCCTCCCCCTCATCCTGGTCACCATGTCCCACCTCATCCCTGATCTATATCTGCCCCCTCCCCCTCATCCTGGTCACCATGTCCCACCTAATCCCTGATCTATATCTGACCCCTCCCCCTCATCCTGGTCACCATGTCCCACCTAATCCCTGATCTATATCTGACCCCTCCCCCTCAGCATGGTCACCATGTCCCACCTAATCCCTGATCTATATCTGACCCCTCCCCCTCAGCATGGTCACCATGTCCCACCTAATCCCTGATCTATATCTGACCCCTCCCCCTCATCCTGGTCACCATGTCCCACCTAATCCCTGATCTATATCTGCCCCCTCACCCTCATCCTGGTCACCATGTTCCACCTAATCCCTGATCTATATCTGACCCCTCCCCCTCATCCTGGTCACCATTTCCACCTCATCCCTGATCTATATCTGACCCCTCCCCCTCAGCAAGGTCACCATGTCCCACCTAATCCCTGATCTATATCTGACCCCTCCCCCTCATCCTGGTCACCGTGTCCCACCTAATCCCTGATCTATATCTGACCCCTCCCCCTCATCCTGGTCACCATTTCCACCTCATCCCTGATCTATATCAGACCCCTCCCCCTCATCCTGGTCACCATGTCCCCCCCCCCCTAATCCCTGATCTATATCTGACCCCTCCCCCTCATCCTGGTCACCGTGTCCCACCTAATCCCTGATCTATATCTGACCCCTCCCCCTCATCCTGGTCACCATGTCCCACCTAATCCCTGATCTATATCTGACCCCTCCCCCTCATCCTGGTCACCATGTCCCACCTAATCCCTAATCTATATCTGACCCCTCCCCCTCATCACCGTGTCCCACCTAATCCCTGATCTATATCTAACCCCTCCCCCTCATCCTGGTCACCATGTCCCACCTAATCCCTGATCTATATCTGACCCCTCCCCCTCATCACCGTGTCCCACCTAATCCCTGATCTATATCTGACCCCTCCCCCTCAGCATGGTCACCATGTCCCACCTAATCCCTGATCTATATCTAACCCCTCCCCCTCATCCTGGTCACCATGTCCCACCTAATCCCTGATCTATATCTGACCCCTCCCCCTCAGCATGGTCACCATGTCCCACCTAATCCCTGATCTATATCTGACCCCTCCCCCTCATCCTGGTCACCATGTCCCACCTCATCCCTGATCTATATCTGACCCCTCCCCCTCATCCTGGTCACCATGTCCCACCTAATCCCTGATCTATATCTGCCCCCTCCCCCTCAGCATGGTCACCATGTCCCACCTAATCCCTGATCTATATCTGACCCCTCCCCCTCATCCTGGTCACGTGTCCCCCTAATCCCTGATCTATATCTGACCCCTCCCCCTCATCACCGTGTCCCACCTAATCCCTGATCTATATCTGACCCCTCCCCCTCATTCTGGTCACCATGTCCCACCTCATCCCTGATCTATATCTGACCCCTCCCCCTCAGCATGGTCACCATGTCCCACCTAATCCCTGATCTATATCTGACCCCTCCCCCTCATCCTGGTCACGTGTCCCCCCTAATCCCTGATCTATATCTGACCCCTCCCCCTCATCACCGTGTCCCACCTAATCCCTGATCTATATCTGACCCCTCCCCTTCATCCTGGTCACCATGTCCCACCTCATCCCTGATCTATATCTGACCCCTCCCCCTCATCCTGGTCACCATGTCCCACCTAATCCCTGATCTATATCTGACCCCTCCCCCTCAGCATGGTCACCATGTCCCACCTAATCCCTGATCTATATCTGACCCCTCCCCCATATCCTGGTCACCATGTCCCACCTAATCCCTGATCTATATCTGACCCCTCCCCCTCATCCTGGTCACCATTTCCACCTCATCCCTGATCTATATCTGACCCCTCCCCCTCATCCTGGTCACCGTGTCCACCTCATCCCTGATCTATATCTGACCCCTCCCCCATATCCTGGTCACCATGTCCCACCTAATCCCTGATCTATATCTGACCCCTCCCCCTCATCCTGGTCACCATTTCCACCTCATCCCTGATCTATATCTGACCCCTCCCCCTCATCCTGGTCTCCGTGTCCACCTCATCCCTGATCTATATCTGACCCCTCCCCCTCATCCTGGTCACCATGTCCCACCTCATCCCTGATCTATATCTGACCCCTCCCCCTCAGCATGGTCACCATGTCCCACCTAATCCCTGATCTATATCTGACCCCTCCCCCTCAGCATGGTCACCATGTCCCACCTAATCCCTGATCTATATCTGACCCCTCCCCCTCATCACCGTGTCAACTTAATCCCTGATCTATATCTGACCCCTCCCCCCCTCATCCTGGTCACTGTGTCCCCCCTGATCTATATCTGACCCCTCCCCCTCATCCTGGTCTCCGTGTCCACCTCATCCCTGATCTATATCTGACCCCTCCCCCTCATCCTGGTCACCATGTCCCACCTAATCCCTGATCTATATCTGACCCCTCCCCCTCATCCTGGTCACCATGTCCCACCTAATCCCTGATCTATATCTGACCCCTCCCCCTCATCACCGTGTCAACTTAATCCCTGATCTATATCTGACCCCTCCCCCCTCATCCTGGTCACTGTGTCCCCCCTGATCTATATCTGACCCCTCCCCCTCATCCTGGTCTCCGTGTCCACCTCATCCCTGATCTATATCTGACCCCTCCCCCTCATCCTGGTCACCATGTCCCACCTAATCCCTGATCTATATCTGACCCCTCCCCCTCATCCTGGTCACCATGTCCCACCTAATCCCTGATCTATATCTGACCCCTCCCCCTCAGCATGGTCACCATGTCCCACCTAATCCCTGATCTATATCTGACCCCTCCCCCTCATCCTGGTCACCATGTCCCACCTAATCCCTGATCTATATCTGACCCCTCCCCCTCATCCTGGTCACCATGTCCCACCTCATCCCTGATCTATATCTGCCCCCTCCCCCTCATCCTGGTCACCATTTCCACCTCATCCCTGATCTATATCTGACCCCTCCCCCTCATCCTGGTCACCATGTCCCACCTAATCCCTGATCTATATCTGACCCCTCCCCCTCATCCTGGTCACCATGTCCCACCTCATCCCTGATCTATATCTGACCCCTCCCCCTCATCCTGGTCACCATGTCCCACCTCATCCCTGATCTATATCTGACCCCTCCCCCTCATCCTGGTCACCATGTCCCACCTCATCCCTGATCTATATCTGACCCCTCCCCCTCATCCTGGTCACCATGTCCCACCTCATCCCTGATCTATATCTGACCCCTCCCCCTCATCCTGGTCACCATGTCCCACCTCATCCCTGATCTATATCTGCCCCCTCCCCCTCATCCTGGTCTCCGTGTCCACCTCATCCCTGATCTATATCTGACCCCTCCCCCTCATCCTGGTCACCATGTCCCACCTCATCCCTGATCTATATCTGACCCCTCCCCCTCATCCTGGTCACCATTTCCACCTCATCCCTGATCTATATCTGACCCCTCCCCCTCAATACCGTGTCAACTTAATCCCTGATCTATATCTGACCCCTCCCCCCCTCTTCCTGGTCACTGTGTCCCCCCTGATCTATATCTGACCCCTCCCCCTCATCCTGGTCACCATGTCCCACCTCATCCCTGATCTATATCTGACCCCTCCCCCTCATCCTGGTCACCATGTCCCACCTCATCCCTGATCTATATCTGACCCCTCCCCCTCATCCTGGTCACCATTTCCACCTCATCCCTGATCTATATCTGACCCCTCCCCCTCATCCTGGTCACCATGTCCCACCTCATCCCTGATCTATATCTGCCCCCTCCCCCTCATCCTGGGCACCATGTCCCACCTAATCCCTGATCTATATCTGACCCCTCCCCCTCATCCTGGTCACCATTTCCACCTCATCCCTGATCTATATCTGACCCCTCCCCCTCATCCTGGTCACCATGTCCCACCTCATCCCTGATCTATATCTGACCCCTCCCCCTCATCCTGGTCACCATTTCTACCTCATTCCCTGATCTATATCTGACCCCTCCCCCTCATCCTGGTCACCATGTCCCACCTCATCCCTGATCTATATCTGACCCCTCCCCCTCATCCTGGTCACCGTGTCCCCCTAATCCCTGATCTATATCTGAACCCTCCCCCTCATCACCGTGTCCCACCTAATCCCTGATCTATATCTGACCCCTCCCCCTCAGCATGGTCACTATGTCCCACCTAATCCCTGATCTATATCTGACCCCTCCCCCTCATCCTGGTCACCATGTCCCACCTAATCCCTGATCTATATCTGACCCCTCCCCCTCATCACCGTGTCAACTTAATCCCTGATCTATATCTTACCCCTCCCCCCCTCATCTTGGTCACTGTGTCCCCCCTGATCTATATCTGACCCCTCCCCCTCATCACCATGTCCCACCTAATTCCTGATCTATATCTGACCCCTCCCCCCCTCATCCTGGTCACTGTGTCCCCCCTGATCTATATTTGACCCGTCCCCCTCATCCTGGTCTCCGTGTCCCACCTAATCCCGGATCTATATCTGACCCCTCCCCCTCATCACCATGTCCACCTAATCCATGATCTATATCTGACCCCTCCCCCTCATCCTGGTCACCGTGTCCCACCTAATCCCTGATCTTTATCTGATTTCTCCCGTGGGTTCAGGTCCGGGTTTCATGCTGTTTTTCATTCATTCATTCAGGTAAGGAGCGCTTCCCCGTCCCCGGCGCCAAGCCCCTGAACCGCCCAGACCTCTTTGATGACCCCTCGTACGTCAACGTCCAGAACCTGGAGAAGTCCCGTCAGCCCCTGCGAGGGACCATCAATGGCCAGAGGGACATCTTTGACATGAGTGAGTCCACAACTTTCTCTAGGGGGTTCCTCGTGTTCTGAAGAGGGTTATCTGTCATGAGGTGGGCCGGTCCGGAACAAGGACAGGCCCAGTCAGTACTGGTGGTACAGGAAGAGGGGTAAATACCGGTACTTGTAGTACTATAGTACCGGATGGGGGGAAGTATTATAGAATGAGGAAGGGTCAGTACTTGTCTAGGGTGGAGGAGCCAGTATGGTAGGTGTGGGAGTGGTCAGTACTTGTCTAGGGTGGAGGAGCCAGTATGGTAGGGGTGGGAGTGGTCAGTACTTGTCTAGGGTGGAGGAGCCAGTATGGTAGGTGTGGGAGTGGTCAGTACTTGTCTAGGGTGGAGGAGCCAGTATGGTAGGGGTGGGAGTGGTCAGTACTTGTCTAGGGTGGAGGAGCCAGTATGGTAGGAGTGGGAGTGGTCAGTACTTGTCTAGTGTGGAGGAGCCAGTATGGTAGGGGTGGGAGTGGTCAGTACTTGTCTAGGGTGGAGGAGCCAGTATGGTAGGGGTGGGAGTGGTCAGTACTTGTCTAGGGTGGAGGAGCCAGTATGGTAGGGGTGGGAGTGGTCAGTACTTGTCTAGGGTGGAGGAGCCAGTATGGTAGGGGTGGGAGTGGTCAGTACTTGTCTAGGGTGGAGGAGCCAGTATGGTAGGGGTGGGAGTGGTCAGTACTTGTCTAGGGTGGAGGAGCCAGTATGGTAGGGGTGGGAGTGGTCAGTACTTGTCTAGGGTGGAGGAGCCAGTATGGTAGGGGTGGGAGTGGTCAGTACTTGTCTAGGGTGGAGGAGCCAGTATGGTAGGGGTGGGAGTGGTCAGTGTTGGTACTTGTAGTACTATAGGAGTGGGACGGGTCACGCTCAATACTTCTAGTATTATAGGAGGGGGTCAGCATTGGTACTCACACAACACATAGATCCTCCAAAAAGGAAGGCGGACGCTCATCATAAAAGCCAATATGAGTTGATTGAAACCAAATGGATGCAGTCACAAAGTCTACCTGGTGTCATAGCAATGCTAACGCGTTTCATTCCACCAGAAGAGCTAATATATAGAGGTACCCAGAGTACTATGGGAGGGAGATGTGAGTACCAGTACTCGTAGCATTATGGGCGGCTTCAGTACCAGTATTCTTGCTACTATTGGGAGGGGTTACACCAGTACTTTGCAGCGGTGCTGTGTTCCCATATCAGAATGTTGACACCCCCCTAAAGGGGCAGGTCCGTGACAACCTGAAAAAACAGTGGGCACACCAGTCTAGCGCATCATCCCCACTAACACATTTATTGATACTCCAACGTAATTCTACTCAAACGCTGTGATAATCGAAGCCCATCAGAGTAAGCATCAAAATCGCTTGATCCACTACATGTGCTCCTCAGTTTGGAAGGACACCAACCGGATCCTAGCGTGCTTCCTCAGAGGCGAGCTAGCTGGCTTACATGTTTCGAGGGTTGTACCCTCTTCCTCCGAGCCAAACTAGCTGGCTTACACATTTTGAGGGTTGTACCCCATTCCCCAGAGCCACACTAGTTGGCTTATGTGTTTTTCGAGGGTTGTACCCCCTTCCTCCAGAGTCAAACTAGTTGGCTTGCGTGTTTCCAGGGTTGGAACCCCTTCCTCAGAGCCACACTAGTTGGCTGGTGTGTTTTGAGGGCCGTTCCCCCTTCCTCCAGAGCCAAACTAGTTGGCTTATGTGTTTTTCGAGGGATGTACCCCCTTCCTCCAGAGCCAAACTAGTTGCCTTATGTGTTTTCGAGAGTTGTACCCCCTTCCTCAGAGCCAAACTAGCTTGCTTACACATTTTGAGGGTTGTACCCCATTCCTCAGTGCCAAACTAGTTGGCTTATGTGTTTTTCGAGGGTTGTACCCCCTTCCTCCAGAGTCAAACTAATTGGCTTGCGTGTTTCGATGGGTTTTACCCCCTTCCTCAGAGCCAAACTAGCTGACTTGCATGTTTTGAGGTTTGTATTACCCTCATCAGAGGCAAATTAGCAGGCTTATGTGTTTTGAGGCCTCCCCCCCCCCCTTTTATTCAGAGGCAAACTAGCTGGCTTACGTGTTTCGAGACTCATACCCCCTTCTTCAGAGGCAGACCAGCTGGCTTACGTGTTTCGGGGGTTGTATACCTTCCTCAGAGGTAAACTAGCTGGCTTATGTGTTTCAAGGTTTCTACCCCCTTCCTTTTAAACCAAATCATGACACCCTGTGCTCTGTTGACTCGAGGGGTTAGGTTTAATGACTCTGGGCTTGCTTCAAAACTAAAAAGGAGCAGTGCTGTGCAGGGGATGATGGGGAGGGGATTGCAGAGTTTTTCTGTATATTTTCTCATTATCCTTCCTGTCCACAGAGCCATTTGAAGAAGCTCTTCCCCCGGGGCAGGCCATCATCAGCATGGAGGAGAAACTGAAGCGGGAGCCGTGGTACCACGGAAAGATGACCCGGAAGGAGGCCGAGAGGCTTCTACGAGTCAATGGAGACTTTCTCGTAAGAGAGAGCACCACCACCCCGGGGCAGTACGTCCTGACCGGCCTCCAGAACGGGCAGCCTAAACACCTTCTGCTGGTGGATCCGGAAGGAGTGGTGAGTTTCCACCTATGTTTTGTGTTGGGGGGGGGGGGGGGGTAGATGATGGGAATCCTGCTTAACTGGTCTTCTCTTCTTGCCAGGTTCGGACTAAGGACCACCGCTTCGAGAGCGTGAGCCACCTCATCAGCTACCACATGGACAATCACTTACCCATAATCTCTGCCGGGAGCGAGCTGTGTCTTCAACAACCCGTGGAGCGGAGACAGTGAGGCCCGTCGGCCACAGGCAGCTACGTTTATTCTTCTTTAGACTCTTCGATCACGGTGGTGGGGGGGTGGTCGGCCATCTTTATACTGTATCTCATTGTGGGCCCGTCGCCGTGGCACGTGGCTCCCTTCCGTCACTTTCAGGGAAACTTTTTAGGGGTCCTAATGCACAAGTGGGACAGCGAGACCTGGAGTACCCCCTTAATCGCACGCAAGGGAGCGAACTGTACTCATCAAGATGGTGGCCGAGTGGATTGCCTCCTCCTGCCCCCCCCCCTTTCCCTCAGCACAAGACGGGCTCCTCTTCTCGTAGCACACGACGATCTGTGAGCGGCCGCTCTACAATACTGATTTGTGCCTTCTAGAAACCTTTTTTTTTTTTTTGTTGTCTCTTGATTTTGTACAATGCATCCCGATTCTGAGGTGGGGGAGGGGGTGACCTCAAGGGTTACCCCCTTCTCAGCCACGTGTTATATAGACTTGTACCCCCCCGCCCCCCTTTGATTGTGTGGGATTTCAGCGAAGATTGGTTCTTGACCGAACAGCAATAATGATTGTGGCTGGAGCTGCTGCATGCTGGAATTCCTTGTCCCCCCACCCCTGAACCCCATTTATTCCTCGAGTGTGTCTCATCCACCGGTCCCCGCCTCCTGTCCTCCAATCCAAAGGACTTAGCAAGGTTGTCACCGACCTGGGAATCATCGCTGCCCCCAGAATCTGAACTCCATCATTCCGTATAGAGGCGTTCGGTGACTTCTTTCTACCCTTTGCAGGGAAGTGTCGGCCATTGATGATTTTCTGTTCTTTGGATGACCACACCTGATCCATCCCGTCCCGCCTCATCCCCCCCCCCTCCCAATGACCAGAGTGAGAACACATCTTGGATCCATCGAAGAACTGTAACCGATAGAAACAAGGTGCTGGGTTTAAATCATCAGACGATTGGTCAGATCGCGATAAGATGTAATGGCTCTGAACAGGAACGGGGTGTCCCTCACACTTGGGGGGGGTTGGTCACAGATTTGTAGGTTTCCATGTGCGAAGTCTAATGAGAGTGCCAGACAAACAGTCAGAGTCGAGAAACTGTTAGTATTGATTCACAAATGACTATAGAATGACCAACGCGTTTCGTCGGCTCAAAGACTTCCCACTTTTTCAGCACTATAACACTGATCTCCATATATCTGAACCACTTTATTGGTTTATGTAAAGCTGGGATGTATCCCTTTCCGGTATAGAAATTCATGTATGTTTTGTAGACCTAAAGAAGAGGAAGGCCCTTGAGCCCCCGAAAACGCGTTGGTCGTTCTATGTTGTTGTTTATGAACCAATACTAATAAAAAAATTGAACTCTCAGACTTTATTTGGTGCTCTCATTAGATTTGATAAAAGAACAGAGCCCAGAGGGATGCAGAGGAAGTCCAAAAAAGAAGGAAGCCGGCTGAAAATCTTTATTGATGCAGAAAAGAGAGTACGTCCCGGGACCTCCTACGGTGATGCGTTTCACATCCCTCATACACAGCACAACTGCACTTACTGCCCAGGTACTGAAAACAACAGGGAAAGGGATCTCAGACTGGGATGGGTTGAAATGGTAGAGAGGTGGAGGATCGTCCACTCTTACTCTGAACAGTTCCCTGACGGTAGGCCAGGATGGCCTCCTCTGATCTGTAGACCAGTTATTCTCAACCAGAGAGACCTCCTACACTGATGCTTTCACCTACTAATAATTAAGCCTAGGTCTGGGTGAAACGCGTGGGTGGGGACCACGTCTGGTGACTTCCTCCTTGCACAGTGCGTGGGGCAGAAAATGAGCCCCGGCTGGCATCTTGCACCCGCTTCTAGGGAGAATGACCCAATTTCAGGCTTGGCCTTAGAAGGGTTTGCACCCCTGGCCATCTATGGTTTCGAGTTTCCTAGACTTTCTTCCAGTCGATGTTTAAGGGGTTCGGCTTGGGGGGTGTTCCAGATACAGCACGGCGGGGTGCCAATTCCTAGCGCCTGGGCAGTAAATGCAATTGTGCTGTGTACAGAACTGCAACACATCGTAGCTAATCAGAAATTCTCCATCGTCCATTGAGGGATACAGATTGATAGTAGGAGACATTGGGGTTATACTGCCACCTATAGGAGAAATGGACACTAGGCACATAAAAAACCAAAGGACAAAACCCCCTAGAGGCCATAACCCCTCCCACTTCACCAGTTTCGCTAAGCGTCCTCAGGAAGAATGGATCTCTTGCTGCTTCATTTTTTGGCTTGATTTGGAAGAGTTTTCCACGATTAAAAGCTACTGGAAGATTAATTCTGGATGTTATTAAATCCCGGAAGCCTCTCCAGTTAGCACAGGTCTTCCCAGTTCATACTGGTGGTCTATCGGCGATGTCCCTGCAGTCAGCAGTGACTACCAACCACTCCCATTTCCAGTGGATACAGTAAAGTGAATTCTGATTGGTTGTTCTGGCCACCTCCTGTACATTGCTGCTTTCCTTCCTGAAGAAGCACATTGGTGACCCCGGTAGGGTCTCCAGGCTGGATAGAGCAGAAGTTCTAGAAGATCTGGTATAGGCATTGAGGTACCCTGGGATAGGACAGACAGAGAGCAGAAGGCGGCTCAGTGATGGGAAAGGGATCTCAGACTGGGATGGGTTGACACGATGGCGATGTGGAGGATCGGCCACGGTTACTCTGTACGGTTCCCTGAGGGTAGGCCAGGATGGCCTGCTCTGATCTGTAGACCAGTTATTCTCAACCAGAGTTCCTCAAGAGGTTACTGGAGGTTTGGCTGATTGACCTCCCATTTGATGGTGCCGGTACAGTTCTGGGGCCAACACCACTTGGCAGAGCCTGCTACATGATGGGTTGGCATTCTGAACACCACTGTAAGAGGGACATTCTTCTCACTGGCCACCATTAGCCAGGGCATTTTTTTTTACTGAACCCAGCTGAATTGGTTCTAGCAGGGGTTCCCAGGACCTCCGTTTTATTTTAGGGGTTCCTCTGAAGTAAGAAGGTTTAGAAAAGCTGCTGTAGACCATTAGACGGGGCGGTGTCTGTGGTCAGTGGATATCCTCCACCAATGTGGGGTCATGGCTGACGGCCAAGCTTATGATATTGGGCCTTTGGCCCTCCTGGGTTCCAGTGATGCTGATTTCTTTCCATAGATATGGCTGGTAAAGGGTCAGGTTGGGTAGGTTGTTCTGCTGTCTGTAGCCGGTTCAGTCCTGTGCATTGTATCTCAGCCCCGAAGATCGATCCTCACATCCTAAAGGAGGAAGAGGCTTGGAAAGGAAGGTAGTCATGTGACCAAACAGCCAGACCAATGGGAAAGCGGCTTTTGCTGGCGGACAAGACAGGGCGCACATGTTTATTCCCCCCCCCCCACACACACACATGTACATAGACCCCCCACCTAATTGCATGCACACTTTATATTCTGATACCAAAGTCTCACCACCTGCAGCAACATATCATCTGTGTCTCGTATTGCTGCGTCACTTCCTTGTACATGACTTTTTTTTTTTTTTTTCAATATTATTTTAAAGATACATTTTTTTGCCTTGATTATACCAAAGGAGAGTTACAAGCGCTCATTATTAAAGTTAGTATTTCTTTACACGTGTTTTGTGGTCGTGTTTTACTGGGTCGGGTGAGTTGTCCTGAATCGGGGGCGTGCGTCATTAACCTTCCCTCCGGCAATGGCAGGCGAACATAGCCAATAACGATCCTACTGAGGAGGCCGGAAAAATGAGAGGAGAGGGGAAGAGGAGAGTGCGAGAAATAGAAGGGTCAGGGGATTAAGGGGGAGAAGGAGAATGGAAGAGGAGAGAAGTAGGAGAAGGGGCGGGAGAAAGGGGGAGGAGAAGGAAGGGAAGAGAGGTGTTGGGGGAGAGATGATGGGGGGTCAATAAGAAAGGAGGAGGGAGAGATGATGAGGGTGGCAAGAAAGGAGGAGGGTGGAAAGGGAGTGGTGGTGGGGGAGACATGATTGGGGGGGTGAGCAAATAGGGTTGGAAGGAAGGGGGGAGGGAGAGGTGATGGGGGAGAGATGAGGAGGGGGCAGGAGAAGAGGGTGGGAGAAAGGAAGGGAAGAGATGATGGGGGGATAAGAAAGGGAGAGGTGATGGGGGGGGAGCAAATAAGAGGGGGGATGAAGAGGGAGAGATGATGAGAGGGAGGTAGAAAGGAACAGGAGAGGGTGGGAGAAAGGAAAAGAGGAAATGGGGGGGGCGTTGGGGGTGAGGAAAGCTAGAGGAAAGGAGGGGTGGGAGAAATGATTGGGGTGAGTAAGGAAGAGTAGAGGTGGTGGGGCAAAGATGATGAGGGGGGGGGGCAATGATTGGCGGGGGGAGGAGAAAAGGGGGGGTAGAAAGGAAAAGGAGGGGCGGGAGAAAGGAAAAGAGGAGAGATGGGGGGGTGTTCGGGGTGAAGAAAGGTAGAGGAGATGAGGGGTGGGAGAAATGATTGGCGGGGTGAGAGGATGAGGGTGGGAAGGTAGAGTAGAGAGGTGGTGGGGGAGAGATGATGAGAGGGGGGGAGGAAGGAAGAGATGGAGAGGTGGTGGGGGGGGCAGGAGAAGTGAGTAGGAAGAGGAGAGAGATGGAGGGGAGGAGAGGTGGTGGGGGAGAAAGGAAGAGGAGTGGAAAGGAGAAGTGAGTTAGGTGGGGGGGTGAGGAAGAAAGGAAGAGTAGAGAGGTGGTGGGGGAGAGATGATGAGAGGGGGGGGAAAGGAAGAGGAGAGGGGTGGGCAGGAGAAGTGAGTAAGGAGGGGAGGAAGAGAAGAGGTGGTGGGGGAGAGATGATGAGAGGGGGGGAAGAGGAGAGGTGGTGGGGGAGAGATGATGAGAGAGGTGGTGGGGGGTAGAAAATAAGAGGGGAGGGGTGGGCAGGAGAAGTGAGTAAGGTGGGGGGGTGAGTGAGAAAGGAAGAGTAGAGAGATGATGAGAGGGGGGGAAGAGAGGAGGCAAGTGGTGGAGGGGGGAGAGAAAGGAAGAGGAGAGGGGTGGGCAGGAGAAGTAAGGAGGAGAGAGATGGGGGCGGAGGAAGGGGAGAGATGATGAGAGAAGGAAGAGAGGAGGGAAGTGGTGGGGGGGGGGAGAGAAAGGAAGAGGAGAGGGGTGGGCGGGGGGGAAGAGGGGTGGGCAGGAGAAGTGAGTAAGGGGGGGGGGAGAGAGGAGAGGGGTGAGCAGGAGAAGTGAGTAAGGAGGGGAGGAAGAGGAGAGGTGGTGGGGGAGAGATGATGAGAGGGGGGGGGGAAGGAAGAGAGGAGGGAAGTGGTGGGGGTGGGCAGGGGGAGGAAGAGGGGTGTGCAGGAGAAGTGAGTAAGGGGGGGAGAGGAGAGATGGGGGGGGGTTTGGGGTGGAGAGGGGTGAGCAGGAGAAGTGAGTAAGGAGGGGAGGAGAGGTGGTAGGGGAGAGATGAGAGGGGGGGAGAGAGAGGACGAGTGGAGGGGGGGGAGAGAAAGGAAGAGGAGAGGGGTGGGCAGGAGAAGAGAGTAAGGCAGGGGGGGGTGAGTGAGGAAGAAAGGAAGAGTAGAGAGGAGGGGGGGAAGGAAGAGAGGAGGGAAGTGGTGGCGGGCGGGAGAGAAAGGAAGAGGAGAGGGGTGGGCAGGAGAAGTGAGTAAGGGGGGGGAGATGAGGGGTGGAGGGAGGGAGTGAGTGGAGGAGAGGGAAGAGCAAAGAGATGACCTCGCCAGTCTTCTGCTGCTCTTTCCTGTTGTATGTTGTACAAAGCTGGGTGTCATCGTCAGCAAGGCTAAGAAGATCTCAGGACGGAGTGTTGGAACTCTAGCTCCGGTTTATCAGGTGCTCTGACATGGAACAAGCATGCAGCCAGTGAAGTGTGAACTTCCATCCTGTGTGCTTGTTACACTGTGTACCCAATACATGGAACATTCGCCCATTCTGGAGGGCTGAACTGCAGAAAATTGGCCAATGGTAATGATATCAGCCCAGGATCCCATGTTGAGGTACTGAGGTCACACCATACAGAATACTTTACTAATCCCTTGGCAAATTGTTGACCCAGCACACGGAACATTCACCATTGGAAATGATACCAGCCCAGTATCCCAAGGTCACCCCGGGGTCCTTTGTCACCAGAGCATGGTCACCTTGGGGTCCTATGTCACCAAAGCAAGACCACCTTGGGGTCCTATGTCATCAGAGTGACCCTGCCACGAGCTCTGTGACCATGGGACCCACGGGCTTGATGTCCGCCGGTGTCCCGCGATTGTGTCACAGAGCTGAAGAATGGGGAGAGGTCAGTGTAAACACAACATCTCCCTGTTCTTCCTAGTGACAGGACACTGATCAAATGTTCTCTGTCATCGGGAGCAGCGATCAGTGATGTGTCACTTGTAGCCACGCCCCCCTAACAGTAAGAATCGCTCCCTAGGACACACTTAACCCCTTCAGCACCCCCTACAGGTTAACCCCTTCCCTGCCAGTGTCATTTTCACAGTAATCAGTGCATTTTTATAGCACTGATCGCTGTAAAAATTACAATGGTCCCAAAATGGTGTCAAAAGTGTCCGATGTGTCCGCCATAATGTCGCAGTCACGATAAAAATCGCTGATCGCCGCCATTACTAGTAAAAAAATTAATATTAAAAAAAATTCCCCCTATTTTGTAGACACAATAACTTTTGCGCAAACCAATCAATAAACGCTTATTGGGATTTCTTTCTCGTACATCACGGGACACAGAGCGACATAATCATTACTAATGGGTTATATAGTTACCGTCAGGTGCTGGCACTGGCAACTTCCAAAACCGGAAGTACCCTCCCCTATATAAGCCCCTCCCATCCGGGAGCACCTCAGTTTTTTGCCAGTGTCTAAGGTGTTGGCCAAGAAGAAACATGTGTTTTTCACTGAGCTTGCGTACAGGTTCTTTTGGGCCTCAGTAAGCTATTCCGGATCCGACCAAAAAAGCTTCATAGCTAAACGGTCGGTACCCGGGCCTTGCAGAGAAGAGCAAGGTTCTGCCTGTAATGCTTCTCTTAGGAGAGCTGGACCCTGGGATCCAGAGCTCTGGTCATACCCACGACCAAGATGTTTTCTGTGCAGGGTGCTATACAGGTCCAGGGGAGTGGAATCCTTGGGAACCCGGTCCCTGAAGGTTTGATTACAATGCCTGCCGTGATAGGTGAAGTTTGGGCTTTTGTGGACCAAACAAAGTCCTGCGGCGGGGAACAGGTAAGTGGGGGCCCCCAGGAACTTGGTTCTATTGGGGGACCCCCAAGCCTAATTTGTCTTTCTGTCTGTTACCTAACGGTATTCCCGCTAATATCTGTGCATGCCTGTAACTACTAAAAAAAAATGTAATAATTTTTAATGGTGGTCAAGAAAAAAAAAAAAAAAAAAAAGAATGTTTTTTTATATATGTTTAGTATATTAAACTGCGGTACCTGTGTTTGTCCACTAGAGGCCGCTGTGGAATGTTTTTCTTGTCATATGGACTAGTTTCTTCTCAGAGAGCAAAGTCCAGGCAGCTGGTGAGTTCTCCTACAGGAAACTGTTTCCTCTGCCATGTTGCAGTGTTCGTCTATCCCCCGGCCTGCGGCAAAGGGGGCCCTGGCTCCTGTCCCTGGTTTCCATGTTTGAAAATTAGCGCCGAGGCGCACGTGGCCGCGCGCGTGCGCGTGCACGCGCCTCTATATATAGAGGTGGCCGGAAAAAGGGGCGGGGCCTGGGGGATGACGCTCTGTGCGCGCCGCAGCGCTTCTGCGCATGTGCGGGCGTCCCAGCAGGTTTTTAAAAAGCCACATTATTGCAGATAAGCTGGTTATGAAGTACAGAGACAGAGCTGGCAACATTTAAAGGCATACAGCATAGCGGTTGATACAGGCATCCCCTAGAAAGGCACATTAGTAGACACCAACTGTGATATAGCAGCAATTGTGCTAGACTATTCTCAGTAAAAGTGGTGTATTACGGCTGGAATACCTCAGCTTTAGGCTTAGGAATATGCCGTCCAGTAGCTCCGGAACTGAATCTTCCAGGAAGCGAAGGGGGTCTCATCGGGCTCTGAGGATCTTGGGCATACTCCTGCTGCACCAGTCTCCCCTGAAGTTCAGAGGTAAGTGACCGTAGAGACCCCGCAGGGGTACTTGGTACTGTGGCTGTCCTCAGTCACCTGCTCCTGTGTATGTAACAGAGGAGGTTTTTTCCTCAGCTCTGGGAGGATTAGAGAGAGATTGTCAAAATTTATCGCTGCCTCCCTGTCAGGGAAAGCACGCCCGATCTCCGTCTCCTCCTTCAGAGTGCCTGTTAGCAGAGCAACAGTCCCATACAGGGATCGACCTGCCTGAAGGGGATCAGGATAAGGTTGATTCTGTTATAGAGGAATCAACAGTGGGGGAACCTTTTCTCAGCATCTCAAGCTGAAAGATTATGGGTTCAGTCTCTGACTAACATGGTCCGATCAGCATTTAAAAATGCACCTTGCGGAACCATCAACCACTACTGTATCCTCGTTGGGGTCGCTAGAAGCCCCCAGACTGTTTGTTCTTTTCCACTTCACCCTTTACTGAAAGGGCTCATTTACCAGGATTGGGAACGTCCTGAGAAAATATTTATTCCCCCAAGAGATTTCCGGTGGTCTATCCCATGGAGGATAAGTTCATCAAAAAAAAAAAAAAAAAAAAAAATGGAAGGTCCCTACAGTGGACGCAGCCATCTCTTGTATGTATAAATCACTGACATGTCCAGTGGATAATGTCCAAATGTTCAAGAACCCAATAGATAAAAGATTGGAGTCCTTATGAAAATCTGCTTGGTGATACAACCAGCAGTAGCAGCTATTGGGGTCTGCTAAGCAGTGAAGGATCAGTTGAAACAGGTCTTGAGGGACTTGACAGATCAGCAGGCTTTGCCCTAGCTGATCTACCTAGAGCCTTAGGCTTTGCGGTTGATGCCATAGAGGATTCAGTCCATCAGGCCCTCCCGCCTTACGCTGTCTATAGTACATATGCGTAGGCTCCTATGGCTCAGAAACTGGTCTGCTGAAGCTCCCTGTAAAGAATGGCTGGTTAGCGTCCCATTTCATGGTGAACGCTTATTCAGGGAAAACCTGGACAAATATATCCAGAAAATTTCCAGCGGTAAAAATACGCTCTTGCCGGTTAAAAGCAGAGTTAGAGGTCCCTCTTTAAGAGGCCTGCTTCTCCAGTCCCTGGGGCATCAGCTGTGTAACAGTTCCGACGGCCTCCTCGGTCAAATCCCGGGGGTAAAAAACAGGGACAGTAGCAGGGTAATAAGAAACCCTGGGTCAGGGGAGGTACAAAACCTCCCCCAAAGTGAAATTCATTGAAGCCCCCACTCAGTCGGGTGGGGGGAGGACTCCAGTTGTTCGCAAGAGACCTGGCGGGACACGATCAAGACAGATAGGTGCTCTCCGCAGTAGGTTTGGGATACAGTTTGGAGTTAAAAGACTCTCCTCCTTCCCATTTTTTGAGGTCAAACGTGCCAAGGGATCCCCGGAAGAGAGAGTCCCTCCTGTTGGCACTAGAACAACTATTGCTCCAAGGAGTAATTATGGAGGTTCCCCTGGAAGAATGAGGGTTCGAGTTTTACTCAAACCTCTTTACAGTCCCGAAGCAAACGCGGTCGGGAGGCCCATATTGATTCTAAAAGGGCTATACAAATTCCTGTATATCAGGACTTTCCGATGGAGTCGATCCGATCGGTGGCCACTGCCCTACAAGGGGAGGATTGGTTAGCCACGATCGACATCAAAGATGCTTATTTGCACATTCCCATCTTTCCAGTCCACCAAAAATTTCTACGCTTTGCAGTAGAAGGGCGCCATTTTCAGTTCAGAGCCTTACCCTTCGGTTTGGCCACAGCACCACGAGTGTTTACAAAAATTCTGGCCCTTTATTGGCCAATCTAAGAACACAAGGTGTAATGATAATGGCATATCTGGATGACTTGTTGCTGATAGACCACTCAGTGAAAAAACTAGACGTGGTCGTTCACAAGACGTTCAAGTATCTGGAATCTCACGGTTGGATTATCAACCGAGACAAGTCAGCCCTAGAAACCAGTCAAAAGTCTGGAATACTTGGGGCTAAGGTTGGATTCAGGCCAGAGAAAAATATTCTTGCCTCGAGGAAAGGTGTTGTCTTTGAAAGATTTGATCCACTTAGTGGGTACAAAAAAGACAGCCGTCCATACGCCTGTATATGAGGCTGCTGGGAAAAATGGTGGCATCATTCGAAGCAGTACCCTACGGTCAATTCCATTCAAGGAATTTGCAAGGGGCCATACTGTCAGCCTGGAACAAAAAAGTTCAGGCCCTAGACTTACAATGTCCTTGTCCCCTTCCGTTCGCAAGAGCCTCCGTTGGTGGTTGGTTCCCCAGAATCTGGAAAAAAGGAAATCCTTCAGTCCGATTTCTTGGAAGGTGGTCACTACAGATGCCAGCCTTATAGGCTGGGGAGCAGTACTGGAGCAATAGTCTCTCCAGGGCAGATGGTCGGATGCAGAAAAGGCCCTGCCCATCAATCTCTTAGAGATACGAGCGGTATGCCCTAGTAGCATGGACATCCAAACTCCAAGGGTCCCCTGTCAGAATTCAATCAGACAATGCCACAGCAGTGGCATATATCAATCATCAGGGGGGCACCAGGAGTCGTGCAGCCCAGAGGGAAGTAAATTACATCCTGAAATGGGCAGAAAAATATGTCCCAGCCATATCTGCGGTATTCATTCCAGGAGTGGAGAATTGGAAGGCGGACTTTCTAAGTCGCCAGCAATTAGGCCCAGAGGAAGGGTCCCTTCACCCCGAGGTTTTCTGGACAATATGTCAGCGGTGGGGAACATCGGATGTAGATCTTCTAGCATCCAGATTCAACGCAAAGGGGGACAGGTTTGTCTCTCGGACAAGGGATCCCCTAGCTTGCGGCTCGGATGCCCTAGTGTTCCCTTGGGATCAGTTCAAGCTGATATATGCATTCACACCGCCAATGGTTACCTCGATTACTCCGCAGAATCAGGGTAGAAAAGAAACCAGTGATTCCGGTGGCTCCAGCGTGGCCCCGAAGAGCGTGGTACGCGGAGATTGTAAAATTTCAGTGGGGAGTCCTTGGACTCTCCCACGTCGTCCGGCTTTCGCAAGGACTGATATACCACCCTTCCTTACCAGCCCTAGGTTTGACGGCCTGGCTATTGAAGCCCACATTCTAAGAAAGAGAGGGCTCTCTAATGCTGTGGTATCTACCATGATCAATGCCAGGAAGCCGGTATCCAGGCAGATCTACTATAGAATCTGGAAGGCGTACATCGCGTGGTGTGAGGCCAAGAAATGGCATCCACATAAGTACGTAATAGGTAGGATTCTGGACTTCCTACAATGGGCTGTAGATAGGAAGCTTGCCTTGAGTACTATCAAGGGTCAGATTTCGGCCTTGTCAATATTTTTTCAAAGGCCCTTGGCTTCGCATTCACTAGTCAAAGCCTTTATACAAGGAGTGATGCGTATTAGTCCTCCGGTTAATATTCCCATATGTCCATGGGATCTAAACTTGGTTCTGTCGGTTCTACAGAAACAACCATTTGAACCATTATAGCATATTTCCTTAGTGCTTCTCACCAGGAAATTGATTTTTTTTTAGTAGCCATTTGTTCGGCTAAAAGAGTATCGGAATTAGCAGCTATGTCCTGTAAGGAGCCATATCTGTTTATCCATAAGGACAGAGTAGTGTTACGTCCTCATCCAGCCTTTCTTCCTAGGGTGGTATCGAGGTTTCATTTGAACCAAGATGTGGTTCTTCCTTCTTTTTTCCCCAAACCTACTTCGGTAGAGGAAAAGTTATTGCATTCTTTGGATGTAGTAAGAGCAGTTAAAGCTTATCTAAAAGCCACTGCTCAGATTCGCAGAACGGATACTTTGTTTATTCTGCCGGAAGGCCCCAGAAGGGGTCAGGCAGCGTCAAAATCTACTTTAGCCAAGTGGATTCGACAGGTCATAATACAAGCCTATAGCTTGAGAAGTAGACCGCCTCCGTTCAAAGTTAGGGCGCACTCCACGAGAGCAGTTGGAACTTCATGGGCAGTGCATCACCAGGCCTCCCTGGCTCAAGTCTGTAAGGCCGCAACATGGTCTTCAGTACACACGTTTACTAGGTTCTACCAGGTGGACGTTAGAAGTCAGGAGGATGTCGCCTTTGGCCGCAGTGTGTTGCAGGCCGCAAAAGATCCTCATGTCTGATAGCGCTCAGCTTATATATGGTGTATCCCCCCCCTCATTTGGCATTGCTTTAGGACATCCCATTAGTAATGATTATGTCGCTCTGTGTCCCGTGATGTACGAGAAAGAAAATAGGATTTTTATAACAGCTTACCTGTAAAATCCTTTTCTTGGAGTACATCACGGGACACAGAGCTCCCGCCCCTCTTTGGGGACACTTATTGCTTTGCTACAAAACTGAGGTGCTCCCGGATGGGAGGGGCTTATATAGGGGAGGGTACTTCCGGTTTTGGAAGTTGCCAGTGCCAGCACCTGACGGTAACTATATAACCCATTAGTAATGATTATGTCGCTCTGTGTCCCGTGATGTACTCCAAGAAAAGGATTTTACAGGTAAGCTGTTATAAAAATCCTATTTTTTTTTTTATTTTTTTACCAAAAATATGTAGAAGAATACGTATCGGACTAAACAGGAAAAAAAAAGTTTTTTTTTTTTTTTTTTTTTATCTATATTTTTTGGAATATTTATTCTAGCAAAAAGTAAAAAATATTGAAAAAAAACGCAGGAAGTGATCAAATCCCACCAAAAGAAAGCTCTATTTGTGGGGGAAAAAGAACGTCAATTTTGTTTGGGAGCCACGTCGCACAACCGCGCAATTGTCAGTTAACCACTTAAGCCCCGGACCATTATGCAGGTTAAGGACCAGAGGTGTTTTCACAATTTGGCACTGCGCTGCTTTAACTGGAAATTGCGCGGACATGCAATGTTGTACCCAAACGAAATTTGCGTCCTTTTCTTCCCACAAATAGAGCTTTCTTTTAATGGTATTTGATTGCCTCTGCGATTTTTTTTTTTTTTTTTTTTGCGATATAAACGGAAAAAGACTGAAAATTTTGAAAAAAAATGATCTTTTCTACTTTTTGTTATAAGAAAAATCGAATAAACTCAATTTTAGTCATACATTTAGGCCAAAATGTATTCAGCCACATGTCTTTAGTAAAAAAAATGTCAATAAGCGTATATTTATTGGTTTGCGCAAAAGTTATAGAGTTTACAAACTAGGGTACATTTTCTGGAATTTACACAGCTTTTAATTTATGACTGCCTATCTCATTTCTTGAGGTGCTAAAATGGCAGGGCAGTACAAAACCCCCCCAAATGACCCCATTTTGGAAAGAAGACACCCCAAGGAAATTGCTGAGAGGCATGTTGAGCCCATTGAATATTTTTTTTTTTTTGTCCCAAGTGATTGAATAATGACTAAAAAAAATAAAAAATTACAAAAAGTTGTCACTAAATGATATATTGCTCACACATGCCATGGTTATATGTGGAATTGCACCCCAAAATACATTCTGCTGCTTCTCCTGAGTACGGGGATACCACATGTGTGGGACTTTTTGGGAGCCTAGCCGCGTACGGGACCCCGAAAACCAAGCACCACCTTCAGGATTTCTAAGGGCGCAAATTTTTGATTTCACTCCTCACTACCTATCACAGTTTCGAAGGCCATAAAATGCCAAAATAGCACAAAACCCCCCCAAATTACCCCATTTTGGAAAGTAGACACCCCAAGCTATTTGCTGAAAGGTATGGTGAGTATTTTGCAGATCTCGCTTTTTGTCACAAAGTTCAATTATGTTGAACCCCCAAACATTATATATTTTTTTAAAGCAAAGGCCCTACAGATTAAAATGGTGGGTGTTGCATTTTTTTTTTCCCACACAGTATTTGCGCAGCGATTGTTCAAATGCATTTTTTGGGGAAAAAATACACTTTTTTTTAATTTTAATGCACTAAAACACACTATATTGCCCAAATGTTTGATGAAATAAAAAAGATGATCTTAGGCCGAGTACATAGATACCAAACACGACATGCTTTAAAATTTCGCACAAACGCGCAGTGGTGACAAACTACATAAATTTTTAAAAGCCTTTAAAAGCATTTACACATTACCACATTAGATTTACAGAGGAGGTCTACTGCTAAAATGACTGCCCTCGATCTGACCTTCGCGGTGATACCTCACATGCATGGTGCAATTGCTGTTTACATATGACGCCAGACCGACGCTTGCGTTCGCTATTGGGCAAGAGCAGGGCGGGACGGGTGCTTTTTTTATTTATTTTATTTTTTTATTAATTTTGCTTTTTTTTTAAACTGTTCTTTCCATATTTTTTTTAATTTTTATTGTTATCTCAGGGAATGTAAATATCCCCTATGATAGCAATAGGTAGTGACAGGTACTCTTTTTTTAAAAAAAACTGGGGTCTATTGGACCCTAGATCTTTCCTCTGCCCTCAAAGCATCTGACCACACCAAGATCGGTGTGATAAAATGCTTTCCCAATGGCGCTTTTTATATCCGGGGGGGGGGGGACATTCCCTCCCACTGCTTGTAAAAGCAGTCCAGAGGCTAATTAGCCACTAGGATTGCTTTTACATGAAAGCCGGCCGCTGGCTGAAAAGAATGATACCAAGATGATACCTAAGCCCGCAGGCATCATTCTGGTATAAACATTCAAGGTCCAGCAACATACCAGTACGTTGTTGGTCCTTGTTGGACATGTATTGTAATCTTTTTTTTTCATGCAGCCAGTTGGCTGAATGAAAAAAGAGATTGATCGGTGGGTATGCCCACCATTAGAATACCGCCCTTCATCCACCCACTTCTAATGATGGGCATACATGCACCATTTATATATGCCGAAGCATGGGGGCATCTTCTCGCAAAAGTTATGCCGCACACACATGGTCAGACTTTTCCACGGGCAAGCCTCCGTCGGAATTTCGACCGTATGTACGCGGCATTAGGAGCAAAATCGCTCCTCCGCTCCTGCTGCCCCAATGCTTCGGCATATATGCTTTTTTTTTTTTAACTGTGGTGGTGAAATTACCTCCTACAGCACTGGAGTCGCAGGGATCAGGCCTGTCTCTGCGAACGCTGCAGTTATGTGTGTTGTGTTTTGCAAGTGACAGTGATCGATCGATACTGCACTTGGGTGGCCTGGGCTGGACGGAGGGGCAAAACGCAGGTGCTAGCAGGTATCTGGGCTGATCCCGCTAACACTGCGTTTTTGGGAACCCTAAACTGCTGGGGACGCTAGTATAGATCTGATCAGATATTGAGCTGATCAGATACTATACCACTAAGGGGGGTGTATGCTTCACGCGTGGGTGTTAGCGCTACTGGCACTAACCTGACGCTGCCTGGGGTGTGACGCAGACCCTCTCTGACGCTAAAACCTAATTGATATCACCCGCCGGGCGATCAGGGGGTTAAACCTTTATTGGGTTATATATACGGCGGGTGCCCTGACACTATAAAAAGCAAACTAACTAACCAGCGTCACCCGTAACACTTATATGGTGACCCCCCACCCATATGAAGGCAGGCACGTACAGGTACGTGATTGTGCCTGTCCGTGCCATTCTGCCGACGTATATTTACAGTGAGCGGTCGTTAAGTGGTTAAAGGCTACGCAGTGCCGAATCGCAAAAAGTGGGCCTGGTCTTTGGCCAGCCAAATGGTCCGGGGCTGAAGTGGTTAACAGAAAGCGGAGCTTATGAGGTGAAAATACAGTATTTAGAAATCGGACGGACTGTTTACATGTTGAATTTTAAAAAGCAGCGGTGTTATGTCATATTAGCAAACCTGTCAGGTTTTCCGCTGCTTTTAAAAATATTCTAAATCGAAATCCTGTATTTTCACCTTTTATAAGCTCCGTTTCCTGTTAAAAAAAAATAACTGTGAAATGCAAAACACTGGTGGGTGTAACAAGATGTCCGCTTCTATGTTACAATGGAGAGAGTGCGGGGTGTAGCAAGAGGGCGGCGGCGACGGAACGTCACCTCCGTTACCAATTCTGACGGGGCCGCCTAATCTGACGGAAGACCGTGCTGTAGAGAAGATGGAGGGGAGTAGGTGGAGCCAACTCTCTCACTAAGGGGGCAGAGAACGAAGAAGGCTCCGCCCTCCTCCTCAGCAGCGGCTCCAGCCTCCGACGTGACTGACGTCACTGGTTGTTACACGCCAGGCGTTAGCAACCAGTGCAGCGCGGCGTAATGACCACAACACAGAGTCTATCTCAGCGCCGCTGATTGGCTGATTATACGGATGTGAGAGAGATCGGTTGGGACTGCAGTCAGTGATATTTTTGGGGGCTGTGTAATACTGGGGTCCCCCGGGATCCTGTGTCATTGTACTGGGGTCCCCCCGGGATCCTGTGTCATACTGGGGTCCCCCGGGATCCTGTGTCATTGTACTGGGGTCCCCCGGGATCCTGTGTCATACTGGGGTCCCCCGGGATCCTGTGTCATTGTACTGGGGTCCCCCCGGGATCCTGTGTCATACTGGGGTCCCCCGGGATCCTGTGTCATTGTACTGGGGTCCCCCGGGATCCTGTGTTATACTGGGGTCACCCCGGGATCCTGTGTCATACTGGGGTCAGCCCGGGATCCTGTGTCATACTGGGGTCCCCTGGGATCCTGTGTCATACTGGGGTCCCCTGGGATCCTGTGTCATACTGGGGTCACCCCGGGATCCTGTGTCATACTGGGGTCCCCCCGGGATCCTGTGTCATACTGGGGTCAGCCCGGGATCCTGTGTCATACTGGGGTCCCCTGGGATCCTGTGTCATACTGGGGTCCCCTGGGATCCTGTGTCATACTGGGGTCACCCCGGGATCCTGTGTCATACTGGGGTCCCCCCGGGATCCTGTGTCATACTGGGGTCAGCCCGGGATCCTGTGTCATACTGGGGTCCCCCCGGGATCCTGTGTAATACTGGGTCCCCCGGGATCCTGTGGCATTGTACTGGGGTCCCCCGGGATCCTGTTATACTGGGGTCACCCCGGGATCCTGTGTCATTGTACTGGGGTCCCCCGGGATCCTGTGTTATACTGGGGTCACCCCGGGATCCTGTGTCATACTGGGGTCCCCCCGGGATCCTGTGTTATACTGGGGTCACCCCAGGATCCTGTGTCATACTGGGGTCACCCCAGGATCCTGTGTCATACTGGGGTCCCCCTGGGATCCTGTGTCATACTGGGGTCCCCCGGGATCCTGTGTTATACTGGGGTCACCCCGGGATCCTGTGTCATACTGGGGTCACCCCGGGATCCTGTGTCATACTGGGGTCCCCCCGGGATCCTGTGTAATACTGGGTCCCCCGGGATCCTGTGTCATTGTACTGGGGTCCCCCCGGGATCCTGTGTCATACTGGGGTCCCCTGGGATCCTGTGTCATACTGGGGTCCCCTGGGATCCTGTGTCATACTGGGGTCACCCCAGGATCCTGTGTCATACTGGGGTCCCCCCGGGATCCTGTGTAATACTGGGTCCCCCGGGATCCTGTGGCATTGTACTGGGGTCCCCCGGGATCCTGTGTTATACTGGGGTCACCCCGGGATCCTGTGTCATACTGGGGTCCCCCCGGGATCCTGTGTTATACTGGGGTCACCCCAGGATCCTGTGTCATACTGGGGTCCCCCCGGGATCCTGTGTCATACTGGGGTCCCCCCGGGATCCTGTGTCATACTGGGGTCCCCCGGGATCCTGTGTTATACTGGGGTCACCCCGGGATCCTGTGTAATACTGGGTCCCCCGGGATCCTGTGTCATTGTACTGGGGTCCCCCCGGGATCCTGTGTCATACTGGGGTCCCCTGGGATCCTGTGTCATACTGGGGTCCCCTGGGATCCTGTGTCATACTGGGGTCACCCCGGGATCCTGTGTCATACTGGGGTCCCCCCGGGATCCTGTGTAATACTGGGTTCCCCGGGATCCTGTGGCATTGTACTGGGGTCCCCCGGGATCCTGTGTTATACTGGGGTCACCCCGGGATCCTGTGTCATTGTACTGGGGTCCCCCGGGATCCTGTGTTATACTGGGGTCACCCCGGGATCCTGTGTCATACTGGGGTCAGCCCGGGATCCTGTGTCATACTGGGGTCCCCTGGGATCCTGTGTCATACTGGGGTCCCCTGGGATCCTGTGTCATACTGGGGTCACCCCGGGATCCTGTGTCATACTGGGGTCCCCCCGGGATCCTGTGTCATACTGGGGTCAGCCCGGGATCCTGTGTCATACTGGGGTCCCCTGGGATCCTGTGTCATACTGGGGTCCCCTGGGATCCTGTGTCATACTGGGGTCACCCCGGGATCCTGTGTCATACTGGGGTCCCCCCGGGATCCTGTGTAATACTGGGTCCCCCGGGATCCTGTGGCATTGTACTGGGGTCCCCCGGGATCCTGTGTTATACTGGGGTCACCCCGGGATCCTGTGTCATTGTACTGGGGTCCCCCGGGATCCTGTTATACTGGGGTCACCCCGGGATCCTGTGTCATACTGGGGTCCCCCCGGGATCCTCTGTTATACTGGGGTCACCCCAGGATCCTGTGTCATACTGGGGTCCCCCCGGGATCCTGTGTCATACTGGGGTCCCCCCGGGATCCTGTGTCATACTGGGGTCCCCCGGGATCCTGTGTAATACTGGGTCCCCCGGGATCCTGTGTCATTGTACTGGGGTCCCCCCGGGATCCTGTGTCATACTGGGGTCCCCTGGGATCCTGTGTCATACTGGGGTCCCCTGGGATCCTGTGTCATACTGGGGTCACCCCAGGATCCTGTGTCATACTGGGGTCCCCCGGGATCCTGTGTAATACTGGGTCCCCCGGGATCCTGTGGCATTGTACTGGGGTCCCCCGGGATCCTGTGTTATACTGGGGTCACCCCGGGATCCTGTGTCATACTGGGGTCCCCCCGGGATCCTGTGTTATACTGGGGTCACCCCAGGATCCTGTGTCATACTGGGGTCCCCCCGGGATCCTGTGTCATACTGGGGTCCCCCCGGGATCCTGTGTCATACTGGGGTCCCCCGGGATCCTGTGTTATACTGGGGTCACCCCGGGATCCTGTGTCATACTGGGGTCCCCCCAGGATCCTGTGTAATACTGGGTCCCCCGGGATCCTGTGTCATTGTACTGGGGTCCCCCCGGGATCCTGTGTCATACTGGGGTCCCCTGGGATCCTGTGTCATACTGGGGTCCCCTGGGATCCTGTGTCATACTGGGGTCACCCCGGGATCCTGTGTCATACTGGGGTCCCCCCGGGATCCTGTGTAATACTGGGTCCCCCGGGATCCTGTGGCATTGTACTGGGGTCCCCCGGGATCCTGTGTTATACTGGGGTCACCCCGGGATCCTGTGTCATTGTACTGGGGTCCCCCGGGATCCTGTGTTATACTGGGGTCACCCCGGGATCCTGTGTCATACTGGGGTCCCCCCGGGATCCTGTGTTATACTGGGGTCACCCCAGGATCCTGTGTCATACTGGGGTCCCCCCGGGATCCTGTGTCATACTGGGGTCCCCCGGGATCCTGTGTCATACTGGGGTCCCCCGGGATCCTGTGTTATACTGGGGTCACCCCGGGATCCTGTGTCATACTGGGGTCCCCCCGGGATCCTGTGTAATACTGGGTCCCCCGGGATCCTGTGTCATTGTACTGGGGTCCCCCCGGGATCCTGTGTCATACTGGGGTCACCCCAGGATCCTGTGTCATACTGGGGTCCCCTGGGATCCTGTGTCATACTGGGGTCACCCCGGGATCCTGTGTCATACTGGGGTCCCCCCGGGATCCTGTGTAATACTGGGTCCCCCGGGATCCTGTGTCATTGTACTGGGGTCCCCCCGGGATCCTGTGTCATACTGGGGTCCCCCGGGATCCTGTGTCATTGTACTGGGGTCCCCCGGGATCCTGTGTTATACTGGGGTCACCCCGGGATCCTGTGTCATACTGGGGTCAGCCCGGGATCCTGTGTCATACTGGGGTCAGCCCGGGATCCTGTGTCATACTGGGGTCCCCTGGGATCCTGTGTCATACTGGGGTCCCCTGGGATCCTGTGTCATACTGGGGTCACCCCGGGATCCTGTGTCATACTGGGGTCCCCCCGGGATCCTGTGTTATACTGGGGCCCCCCGGGATCCTGTGTAATACTGGGTCCCCCGGGATCCTGTGGCATTGTACTGGGGTCCCCCGGGATCCTGTGTTATACTGGGGTCACCCCGGGATCCTGTGTCATTGTACTGGGGTCCCCCGGGATCCTGTTATACTGGGGTCACCCCGGGATCCTGTGTCATACTGGGGTCCCCCCGGGATCCTCTGTTATACTGGGGTCACCCCAGGATCCTGTGTCATACTGGGGTCCCCCCGGGATCCTGTGTCATACTGGGGTCCCCCGGGATCCTGTGTTATACTGGGGTCAGCCCGGGATCCTGTGTCATACTGGGGTCCCCTGGGATCCTGTGTCATACTGGGGTCCCCTGGGATCCTGTGTCATACTGGGGTCCCCCCGGGATCCTGTGTCATACTGGGGTCCCCCCGGGATCCTGTGTAATACTGGGTCCCCCGGGATCCTGTGGCATTGTACTGGGGTCCCCCGGGATCCTGTGTTATACTGGGGTCACCCCGGGATCCTGTGTCATTGTACTGGGGTCCCCCGGGATCCTGTGTTATACTGGGGTCACCCCGGGATCCTGTGTCATACTGGGGTCCCCCCGGGATCCTGTGTCATACTGGGGTCCCCCCGGGATCCTGTGTTATACTGGGGTCACCCCGGGATCCTGTGTCATACTGGGGTCCCCCCGGGATCCTGTGTCATACTGGGGTCCCCCGGGATCCTGTGTTATACTGGGGTCACCCCGGGATCCTGTGTCATACTGGGGTCCCCCCGGGATCCTGTGTAATACAGGGTCCCCCGGGATCCTGTGTCATTGTACTGGGGTCCCCCGGGATCCTGTGTCATACTGGGGTCACCCCAGGATCCTGTGTCATACTGGGGTCCCCTGGGATCCTGTGTCATACTGGGGTCACCCCGGGATCCTGTGTCATACTGGGGTCCCCCGGGATCCTGTGTAATACTGGGTCCCCCGGGATCCTGTGTCATTGTACTGGGGTCCCCCCGGGATCCTGTGTCATACTGGGGTCCCCCGGGATCCTGTGTCATTGTACTGGGGTCCCCCGGGATCCTGTGTCATACTGGGGTCAGCCCGGGATCCTGTGTCATACTGGGGTCAGCCCGGGATCCTGTGTCATACTGGGGTCCCCTGGGATCCTGTGTCATACTGGGGTCCCCTGGGATCCTGTGTCATACTGGGGTCCCCTGGGATCCTGTGTCATACTGGGGTCACCCCGGGATCCTGTGTCATACTGGGGTCCCCCCGGGATCCTGTGTTATACTGGGGCCCCCCGGGATCCTGTGTAATACTGGGTCCCCCGGGATCCTGTGGCATTGTACTGGGGTCCCCCGGGATCCTGTGTTATACTGGGGTCACCCCGGGATCCTGTGTCATTGTACTGGGGTCCCCCGGGATCCTGTGTTATACTGGGATCACCCTGGGATCCTGTGTCATACTGGGGTCCCCCCGGGATCCTCTGTTATACTGGGGTCACCCCAGGATCCTGTGTCATACTGGGGTCCCCCCGGGATCCTGTGTCATACTGGGGTCCCCCGGGATCCTGTGTTATACTGGGGTCACCCCGGGATCCTGTGTCATTGTACTGGGGTCCCCCCGGGATCCTGTGTCATACTGGGGTCCCCCCGGGATCCTGTGTCATACTGGGGTCCCCCCGGGATCCTGTGTTATACTGGGGTCCCCCGGGATCCTGTGTCATTGTACTGGGGTCCCCCCGGGATCCTGTGTCATACTGGGGTCCCCCCGGGATCCTGTGTCATACTGGGGTCCCCCCGGGATCCTGTGTCATACTGGGGTCCCCCGGGATCCTGTGTTATACTGGGGTCACCCCGGGATCCTGTGTCATACTGGGGTCACCCCGGGATCCTGTGTCATACTGGGGTCCCCCTGGGATCCTGTGTAATACTGGGTCCCCCGGGATCCTGTGTCATTGTACTGGGGTCCCCCCGGGATCCTGTGTCATACTGGGGTCACCCCAGGATCCTGTGTCATACTGGGGTCCCCTGGGATCCTGTGTCATACTGGGGTCACCCTGGGATCCTGTGTCATACTGGGGTCCCCCCGGGATCCTGTGTAATACTGGGTCCCCCGGGATCCTGTGTCATTTTACTGGGGTCCCCCGGGATCCTGTGTCATTTTACTGGGGTCCCCCGGGATCCTGTGTCATACTGGGGTCCCCCGGGATCCTGTGTCATTGTACTGGGGTCCCCCAGGATCCTGTGTTATACTGCGGTCACCCCGGGATCCTGTGTCATACTGGGGTCCCCCTGGGATCCTGTGTCATACTGGGGTCACCCCAGGATCCTGTGTCATACTGGGGTCCCCCCGGGATCCTGTGTCATACTGGGGTCCCCCGGGATCCTGTGTTATACTGGGGTCACCCCGGGATCCTGTGTCATACTGGGGTCACCCCGGGATCCTGTGTCATACTGGGGTCCCCCCAGGATCCTGTGTAATACTGGGTCCCCCGGGATCCTGTGTCATTGTACTGGGGTTCCCCCGGGATCCTGTGTCATACTGGGGTCACCCCAGGATCCTGTGTCATACTGGGGTCCCCCCGGGATCCTGTGTCATACTGGGGTCCCCAGGGATCCTGTGTTATACTGGGGTCACCCCGGGATCCTGTCATACTGGGGTCCCCCGGGATCCTGTGTAATACTGGGGTCCCCTGGGATCCTGTGTCATTGTACTGGGGTCCCCCCGGGATCCTGTGTCATACTGGGGTCCCCCCGGGATCCTGTGTCATTGTACTGGGGTCCCCCGGGATCCTGTGTTATACTGGGGTCACCCTGGGATCCTGTGTCATACTGGGGTCAGCCCGGGATCCTGTGTCATACTGGGATCCTGTGTAATACTGGGTCCCCCGGGATCCTGTGTCATTGTACTGGGGTCCCCCCGGGATCCTGTGTCATACTGGGGCCCCCGGGATCCTGTGTCATACTGGGGTCACCCCGGGATCCTGTGTCATACTGGGATCCCCCCGGGATCCTGTGTAATACTGGGTCCCCCGGGATCCTGTGTCATTGTACTGGGGTCCCCCCGGGATCCTGTGTCATACTGGGGTCACCCCAGGATCCTGTGTCATACTGGGGTCCCCCCGGGATCCTGTGTCATACTGGGGTCCCCCGGGATCCTGTGTTATACTGGGGTCACCCCGGGATCCTGTGTCATACTGGGGTCCCCCCGGGATCCTGTGTAATACTGGGTCCCCCGGGATCCTGTGTCATTGTACTGGGGTCCCCCCGGGATCCTGTGTCATACTGGGGTCCCCCGGGATCCTGTGTCATTGTACTGGGGTCCCCCGGGATCCTGTGTTATACTGGGGTCACCCTGGGATCCTGTGTCATACTGGGGTCCCCCCGGGATCCTGTGTTATACTGGGGTCCCCCCGGGATCCTGTGTCATACTGGGGTCCCCCCGGGATCCTGTGTCATACTGGGGTCCCCCCGGGATCCTGTGTCATACTGGGGTCCCCCCGGGATCCTGTGTCATACTGGGGTCCCCCCGGGATCCTGTGTCATACTGGGGTCCCCCCGGGATCCTGTGTCATTTTACTGGGGTCCCCCCGGGATCCTGTGTTATACTGGGGTCACCCCGGGATCTTGTGTCATACTGGGGTCCCCCCGGGATCCTGTGTAATACTGGGTCCCCCGGGATCCTGTGTCATTGTACTGGGGTCCCCCCGGGATCCTGTGTCATACTGGGGTCACCCCAGGATCCTGTGTCATACTGGGGTCCCCCCGGGATCCTATGTCATACTGGGGTCCCCCGGGATCCTGTGTTATACTGGGGTCACCCCAGGATCCTGTGTCATACTGGGGTCCCCCCGGATCCTGTGTCATACTGGGGTCCCCCAGGATCCTGTGTCATACTGGGGTCCCCCCGGGATCCTGTGTCATATTGGGGTCACCCCAGGATCCTGTCATACTGGGGTCCCCCCGGGATCCTGTGTCATACTGGGGTCCCCCCGGGATCCTGTGTCATTGTACTGGGGTCCCCCCGGGATCCTGTGTCATACTGGGGTCCCCCCGGGATCCTGTGTCATACTGGGGTCCCCCGGGATCCTGTGTCATTGTACTGGGGTCCCCCGGGATCCTGTGTTATACTGGGGTCACCCCGGGATCCTGTGTAATACTGGGTCCCCCGGGATCCTGTGTCATACTGGGGTCACCCCAGGATCCTGTGTCATACTGGGGTCCCCCCGGGATCCTGTGTCATACTGGGGTCCCCCGGGATCCTGTGTTATACTGGGGTCACCCCGTGATCCTGTGTCATACTGGGGTCCCCCGGGATCCTGTGTAATACTGGGTCCCCCGGGATCCTGTGTCATTGTACTGGGGTCCCCCCGGGATCCTGTGTCATACTGGGGTCACCCTGGGATCCTGTGTCATACTGGGGTCACCCTGGGATCCTGTGTCATACTGGGGTCACCCCGGGATCCTGTGTCATACTGGGGTCACCCCGGGATCCTGTGTCATACTGGGGTCCCCCGGGATCCTGTGTCATTGTACTGGGGTCCCCCCGGGATCCTGTGTCATTGTACTGGGGTCCCCCCGGGATCCTGTGTCATTGTACTGGGGTCCCCCGGGATCCTGTGTTATACTGGGGTCACCCGGGATCCTGTGTCATACTGGGGTCACCCCGGGATCCTGTGTCATACTGGGGTCACCCCGGGATCCTGTGTCATACTGGGGTCACCCCGGGATCCTGTGTCATACTGGGGTCACCCCGGGATCCTGTGTCATACTGGGGTCCCCCGGGATCCTGTGTCATACTGGGGTCCCCCCGGGATCCTGTGTTATACTGGGGTCCCCCCGGGATCCTGTGTCATACTGGGGTCACCCCGGGATCCTGTTATACTGGGGTCCCCCCGGGATCCTGTGTTATACTGGGGTCCCCCGGGATCCTGTGTCATACTGGGGTCCCCCCGGGATCCTGTCATACTGGGGTCCCCCTGGGATCCTGTGTCATTGTACTGGGGTCCCCCCGGGATCCTGTGTTATACTGGGGTCACCCCGGGATCCTGTGTCATACTGGGGTCCCCCCGGGATCCTGTGTCATACTGGGGTCCCCTGGGATCCTGTGTCATACTGGGGTCCCCTGGGATCCTGTGTCATACTGGGGTCACCCCGGGATCCTGTGTCATACTGGGGTCCCCCCGGGATCCTGTGTAATACAGGGTCCCCCGGGATCCTGTGGCATTGTACTGGGGTCCCCCGGGATCCTGTGTTATACTGGGGTCACCCCGGGATCCTGTGTCATTGTACTGGGGTCCCCCGGGATCCTGTGTTATACTGGGGTCACCCCGGGATCCTGTGTCATACTGGGGTCCCCCCGGGATCCTGTGTTATACTGGGGTCACCCCAGGATCCTGTGTCATACTGGGGTCCCCCCGGGATCCTGTGTCATACTGGGGTCCCCCGGGATCCTGTGTTATACTGGGGTCACCCCGGGATCCTGTGTCATACTGGGGTCCCCCCGGGATCCTGTGTAATACTGGGTCCCCCGGGATCCTGTGTCATTGTACTGGGGTCCCCCCGGGATCCTGTGTCATACTGGGGTCCCCTGGGATCCTGTGTCATACTGGGGTCCCCTGGGATCCTGTGTCATACTGGGGTCACCCCAGGATCCTGTGTCATACTGGGGTCCCCCCGGGATCCTGTGTAATACTGGGTCCCCCGGGATCCTGTGGCATTGTACTGGGGTCCCCCGGGATCCTGTGTTATACTGGGGTCACCCCGGGATCCTGTGTCATACTGGGGTCCCCCCGGGATCCTGTGTTATACTGGGGTCACCCCAGGATCCTGTGTCATACTGGGGTCCCCCCAGGATCCTGTGTAATACTGGGTCCCCCGGGATCCTGTGTCATTGTACTGGGGTCCCCCCGGGATCCTGTGTCATACTGGGGTCCCCTGGGATCCTGTGTCATACTGGGGTCCCCTGGGATCCTGTGTCATACTGGGGTCACCCCGGGATCCTGTGTCATACTGGGGTCCCCCCGGGATCCTGTGTAATACTGGGTCCCCCGGGATCCTGTGGCATTGTACTGGGGTCCCCCGGGATCCTGTGTTATACTGGGGTCACCCCGGGATCCTGTGTCATTGTACTGGGGTCCCCCGGGATCCTGTGTTATACTGGGGTCACCCCGGGATCCTGTGTCATACTGGGGTCCCCCCGGGATCCTGTGTTATACTGGGGTCACCCCAGGATCCTGTGTCATACTGGGGTCCCCCCGGGATCCTGTGTCATACTGGGGTCCCCCGGGATCCTGTGTTATACTGGGGTCACCCCGGGATCCTGTGTCATACTGGGGTCCCCCCGGGATCCTGTGTAATACTGGGTCCCCCGGGATCCTGTGTCATTGTACTGGGGTCCCCCCGGGATCCTGTGTCATACTGGGGTCACCCCAGGATCCTGTGTCATACTGGGGTCCCCTGGGATCCTGTGTCATACTGGGGTCACCCCGGGATCCTGTGTCATACTGGGGTCCCCCCGGGATCCTGTGTAATACTGGGTCCCCCGGGATCCTGTGTCATTGTACTGGGGTCCCCCCGGGATCCTGTGTCATACTGGGGTCCCCCGGGATCCTGTGTCATTGTACTGGGGTCCCCCGGGATCCTGTGTTATACTGGGGTCACCCTGGGATCCTGTGTCATACTGGGGTCAGCCCGGGATCCTGTGTCATACTGGGGTCAGCCCGGGATCCTGTGTCATACTGGGGTCCCCTGGGATCCTGTGTCATACTGGGGTCCCCTGGGATCCTGTGTCATACTGGGGTCACCCCGGGATCCTGTGTCATACTGGGGTCCCCCCGGGATCCTGTGTTATACTGGGGTCCCCCCGGGATCCTGTGTTATACTGGGGCCCCCCGGGATCCTGTGTAATACTGGGTCCCCCGGGATCCTGTGGCATTGTACTGGGGTCCCCCGGGATCCTGTGTTATACTGGGGTCACCCCGGGATCCTGTGTCATTGTACTGGGGTCCCCCGGGATCCTGTTATACTGGGGTCACCCCGGGATCCTGTGTCATACTGGGGTCCCCCCGGGATCCTCTGTTATACTGGGGTCACCCCAGGATCCTGTGTCATACTGGGGTCCCCCCCGGGATCCTGTGTCATACTGGGGTCCCCCGGGATCCTGTGTCATACTGGGGTCAGCCCGGGATCCTGTGTCATACTGGGGTCCCCTGGGATCCTGTGTCATACTGGGGTCCCCTGGGATCCTGTGTCATACTGGGGTCCCCCTGGGATCCTGTGTCATACTGGGGTCCCCCCGGGATCCTGTGTCATACTGGGTCCCCCGGGATCCTGTGGCATTGTACTGGGGTCCCCCGGGATCCTGTGTTATACTGGGGTCACCCCGGGATCCTGTGTCATTGTACTGGGGTCCCCCGGGATCCTGTGTTATACTGGGGTCACCCCGGGATCCTGTGTCATACTGGGGTCCCCCCGGGATCCTGTGTTATACTGGGGTCACCCCAGGATCCTGTGTCATACTGGGGTCCCCCCGGGATCCTGTGTCATACTGGGGTCCCCCGGGATCCTGTGTTATACTGGGGTCACCCCGGGATCCTGTGTCATACTGGGGTCCCCCCGGGATCCTGTGTAATACAGGGTCCCCCGGGATCCTGTGTCATTGTACTGGGGTCCCCCCGGGATCCTGTGTCATACTGGGGTCACCCCAGGATCCTGTGTCATACTGGGGTCCCCTGGGATCCTGTGTCATACTGGGGTCACCCCGGGATCCTGTGTCATACTGGGGTCCCCCCGGGATCCTGTGTAATACTGGGTCCCCCGGGATCCTGTGTCATTGTACTGGGGTCCCCCCGGGATCCTGTGTCATACTGGGGTCCCCCGGGATCCTGTGTCATTGTACTGGGGTCCCCCGGGATCCTGTGTCATACTGGGGTCAGCCCGGGATCCTGTGTCATACTGGGGTCAGCCCGGGATCCTGTGTCATACTGGGGTCCCCTGGGATCCTGTGTCATACTGGGGTCCCCTGGGATCCTGTGTCATACTGGGGTCCCCTGGGATCCTGTGTCATACTGGGGTCACCCCGGGATCCTGTGTCATACTGGGGTCCCCCCGGGATCCTGTGTTATACTGGGGCCCCCCGGGATCCTGTGTAATACTGGGTCCCCCGGGATCCTGTGGCATTGTACTGGGGTCCCCCGGGATCCTGTGTTATACTGGGGTCACCCCGGGATCCTGTGTCATTGTACTGGGGTCCCCCGGGATCCTGTGTTATACTGGGATCACCCTGGGATCCTGTGTCATACTGGGGTCCCCCCGGGATCCTCTGTTATACTGGGGTCACCCCAGGATCCTGTGTCATACTGGGGTCCCCCCGGGATCCTGTGTCATACTGGGGTCCCCCGGGATCCTGTGTTATACTGGGGTCACCCCGGGATCCTGTGTCATTGTACTGGGGTCCCCCCGGGATCCTGTGTCATACTGGGGTCCCCCCGGGATCCTGTGTTATACTGGGGTCCCCCGGGATCCTGTGTCATTGTACTGGGGTCCCCCCGGGATCCTGTGTCATACTGGGGTCCCCCCGGGATCCTGTGTCATACTGGGGTCCCCCCGGGATCCTGTGTCATACTGGGGTCCCCCCGGGATCCTGTGTCATACTGGGGTCCCCCGGGATCCTGTGTTATACTGGGGTCACCCCGGGATCCTGTGTCATACTGGGGTCCCCCCGGGATCCTGTGTAATACTGGGTCCCCCGGGATCCTGTGTCATTGTACTGGGGTCCCCCCGGGATCCTGTGTCATACTGGGGTCACCCCAGGATCCTGTGTCATACTGGGGTCCCCTGGGATCCTGTGTCATACTGGGGTCACCCTGGGATCCTGTGTCATACTGGGGTCCCCCGGGATCCTGTGTAATACTGGGTCCCCCGGGATCCTGTGTCATTTTACTGGGGTCCCCCGGGATCCTGTGTCATTTTACTGGGGTCACCCTGGGATCCTGTGTCATACTGGGGTCCCCCGGGATCCTGTGTAATACTGGGTCCCCCGGGATCCTGTGTCATTGTACTGGGGTCCCCCCGGGATCCTGTGTCATACTGGGGTCACCCCAGGATCCTGTGTCATACTGGGGTCCCCCCGGGATCCTGTGTCATACTGGGGTCCCCCGGGATCCTGTGTTATACTGGGGTCACCCCGGGATCCTGTGTCATACTGGGGTCCCCCCGGGATCCTGTGTAATACTGGGTCCCCCGGGATCCTGTGTCATTGTACTGGGGTCCCCCCGGGATCCTGTGTCATACTGGGGTCCCCCGGGATCCTGTGTCAATGTACTGGGGTCCCCCGGGATCCTGTGTTATACTGGGGTCACCCTGGGATCCTGTGTCATACTGGGGTCCCCCCGGGATCCTGTGTTATACTGGGGTCACCCCGGGATCTTGTGTCATACTGGGGTCCCCCCGGGATCCTGTGTAATACTGGGTCCCCCGGGATCCTGTGTCATTGTACTGGGGTCCCCCCGGGATCCTGTGTCATACTGGGGTCACCCCAGGATCCTGTGTCATACTGGGGTCCCCCCGGGATCCTATGTCATACTGGGGTCCCCCGGGATCCTGTGTTATACTGGGGTCACCCCAGGATCCTGTGTCATACTGGGGTCACCCCAGGATCCTGTGTCATACTGGGGTCCCCCCGGATCCTGTGTCATACTGGGGTCCCCCAGGATCCTGTGTCATACTGGGGTCCCCCCGGGATCCTGTGTCATACTGGGGTCACCCCAGGATCCTGTCATACTGGGGTCCCCCCGGGATCCTGTGTCATACTGGGGTCCCCCCGGGATCCTGTGTCATTGTACTGGGGTCCCCCCGGGATCCTGTGTCATACTGGGGTCCCCCCGGGATCCTGTGTCATACTGGGGTCCCCCGGGATCCTGTGTCATTGTACTGGGGTCCCCCGGGATCCTGTGTTATACTGGGGTCACCCCGGGATCCTGTGTCATACTGGGGTCCCCCCGGGATCCTGTGTTATACTGGGGTCACCCCAGGATCCTGTGTCATACTGGGGTCCCCCTGGGATCCTGTGTCATACTGGGGTCCCCCTGGGATCCTGTCATACTGGGGTCCCCCGGGATCCTGTGTTATACTGGGGTCACCCCGGGATCCTGTCATACTGGGGTCACCCCGGGATCCTGTCATACTGGGGTCCCCCGGGATCCTGTGTAATACTGGGTCCCCCGGGATCCTGTGTCATACTGGGGTCACCCCAGGATCCTGTGTCATACTGGGGTCCCCCCGGGATCCTGTGTCATACTGGGGTCCCCTGGGATCCTGTGTTATACTGGGGTCACCCCGTGATCCTGTGTCATACTGGGGTCCCCCCGGGATCCTGTGTAATACTGGGTCCCCCCGGGATCCTGTGTCATACTGGGGTCCCCCGGGATCCTGTGTCATACTGGGGTCACCCCGGGATCCTGTGTCATACTGGGGTCCCCCCGGGATCCTGTGTCATACTGGGGTCACCCGGGATCCTGTGTCATTGTACTGGGGTCCCCCCGGGATCCTGTGTTATACTGGGGTCACCCCGGGATCTTGTGTCATACTGGGGTCCCCCCGGGATCCTGTGTAATACTGGGTCCCCCGGGATCCTGTGTCATTGTACTGGGGTCCCCCCGGGATCCTGTGTCATACTGGGGTCCCCCCAGGATCCTGTGTCATACTGGGGTCCCCCCGGATCCTGTGTCATACTGGGGTCCCCCAGGATCCTGTGTCATACTGGGGTCCCCCCGGGATCCTGTGTCATACTGGGGTCACCCCAGGATCCTGTCATACTGGGGTCCCCCCGGGATCCTGTGTCATACTGGGGTCCCCCCGGGATCCTGTGTCATTGTACTGGGGTCCCCCCGGGATCCTGTGTCATACTGGGGTCCCCCGGGATCCTGTGTCATTGTACTGGGGTCCCCCGGGATCCTGTGTTATACTGGGGTCACCCTGGGATCCTGTGTCATACTGGGGTCCCCCCGGGATCCTGTGTTATACTGGGGTCACCCCAGGATCCTGTGTCATACTGGGGTCACCCCAGGATCCTGTCATACTGGGGTCCCCCCGGGATCCTGTGTCATACTGGGGTCCCCCCGGGATCCTGTGTCATTGTACTGGGGTCCCCCCGGGATCCTGTGTCATACTGGGGTCCCCCCGGGATCCTGTGTCATACTGGGGTCCCCCGGGATCCTGTGTCATTGTACTGGGGTCCCCCGGGATCCTGTGTTATACTGGGGTCACCCCGGGATCCTGTGTCATACTGGGGTCCCCCCGGGATCCTGTGTTATACTGGGGTCACCCCAGGATCCTGTGTCATACTGGGGTCCCCCTGGGATCCTGTGTCATACTGGGGTCCCCCTGGGATCCTGTGTCATACTGGGGTCCCCCGGGATCCTGTGTTATACTGGGGTCACCCCGGGATCCTGTCATACTGGGGTCACCCCGGGATCCTGTCATACTGGGGTCCCCCGGGATCCTGTGTAATACTGGGTCCCCCGGGATCCTGTGTCATACTGGGGTCACCCCAGGATCCTGTGTCATACTGGGGTCCCCCCGGGATCCTGTGTCATACTGGGGTCCCCCGGGATCCTGTGTTATACTGGGGTCACCCCGTGATCCTGTGTCATACTGGGGTCCCCCGGGATCCTGTGTAATACTGGGTCCCCCGGGATCCTGTGTCATTGTACTGGGGTCCCCCCGGGATCCTGTGTCATACTGGGTTCACCCTGGGATCCTGTGTCATACTGGGTTCACCCTGGGATCCTGTGTCATACTGGGGTCACCCCGGGATCCTGTGTCATACTGGGGTCACCCCGGGATCCTGTGTCATACTGGGGTCCCCCGGGATCCTGTGTCATTGTACTGGGGTCCCCCCGGGATCCTGTGTCATTGTACTGGGGTCCCCCCGGGATCCTGTGTCATTGTACTGGGGTCCCCCGGGATCCTGTGTTATACTGGGGTCACCCGGGATCCTGTGTCATACTGGGGTCACCCCGGGATCCTGTGTCATACTGGGGTCACCCCGGGATCCTGTGTCATACTGGGGTCACCCCGGGATCCTGTGTCATACTGGGGTCACCCCGGGATCCTGTGTCATACTGGGGTCCCCCGGGATCCTGTGTCATACTGGGGTCCCCCGGGATACTGTCATACTGGGGTCCCCCCGGGATCCTGTGTCATACTGGGGTCACCCCGGGATCCTGTTATACTGGGGTCCCCCCGGGATCCTGTGTTATACTGGGGTCCCCCGGGATCCTGTGTCATACTGGGGTCCCCCCGGGATCCTGTCATACTGGGGTCCCCCTGGGATCCTGTGTCATTGTACTGGGGTCCCCCCGGGATCCTGTGTTATACTGGGGTCACCCCGGGATCCTGTGTCATACTGGGGTCCCCCCGGGATCCTGTGTTATACTGGGGTCCCCCCGGGATCCTGTGTTATACTGGGGTCACCCCGGGATCCTGTGTCATACTGGGGTCCCCCGGGATCCTGTGTAATACTGGGTCCCCCGGGATCCTGTCATTGTACTGGGGTCCCCCCGGGATCCTGTGTCATACTGGGGTCACCCCAGGATCCTGTGTCATACTGGGGTCCCCCCGGGATCCTGTGTCATACTGGGGTCCCCCCGGGATCCTGTGTCATACTGGGGTCCCCCGGGATCCTGTGTTATACTGGGGTCACCCCGTGATCCTGTGTCATACTGGGGTCCCCCCGGGATCCTGTGTAATACTGGGTCCCCCGGGATCCTGTGTCATTGTACTGGGGTCCCCCGGGATCCTGTGTTATACTGGGGTCACCCCGGGATCCTGTGTCATTGTACTGGGGTCCCCCGGGATCCTGTGTTATACTGGGGTCACCCCGGGATCCTGTGTCATACTGGGGTCCCCCCGGGATCCTGTGTTATACTGGGGTCACCCCAGGATCCTGTGTCATACTGGGGTCCCCCCGGGATCCTGTGTCATACTGGGGTCCCCCGGGATCCTGTGTTATACTGGGGTCACCCCGGGATCCTGTGTCATACTGGGGTCCCCCGGGATCCTGTGTAATACTGGGTCCCCCGGGATCCTGTGTCATTGTACTGGGGTCCCCCCGGGATCCTGTGTCATACTGGGGTCCCCTGGGATCCTGTGTCATACTGGGGTCCCCTGGGATCCTGTGTCATACTGGGGTCACCCCAGGATCCTGTGTCATACTGGGGTCCCCCCGGGATCCTGTGTAATACTGGGTCCCCCGGGATCCTGTGGCATTGTACTGGGGTCCCCCGGGATCCTGTGTTATACTGGGGTCACCCCGGGATCCTGTGTCATACTGGGGTCCCCCCGGGATCCTGTGTTATACTGGGGTCACCCCAGGATCCTGTGTCATACTGGGGTCCCCCCGGGATCCTGTGTCATACTGGGGTCCCCCGGGATCCTGTGTTATACTGGGGTCACCCCGGGATCCTGTGTCATACTGGGGTCCCCCCAGGATCCTGTGTAATACTGGGTCCCCCGGGATCCTGTGTCATTGTACTGGGGTCCCCCCGGGATCCTGTGTCATACTGGGGTCCCCTGGGATCCTGTGTCATACTGGGGTCCCCTGGGATCCTGTGTCATACTGGGATCACCCCGGGATCCTGTGTCATACTGGGGTCCCCCCGGGATCCTGTGTAATACTGGGTCCCCCGGGATCCTGTGGCATTGTACTGGGGTCCCCCGGGATCCTGTGTTATACTGGGGTCACCCCGGGATCCTGTGTCATTGTACTGGGGTCCCCCGGATCCTGTGTTATACTGGGGTCACCCCGGGATCCTGTGTCATACTGGGGTCCCCCCGGGATCCTGTGTCATACTGGGGTCACCCCAGGATCCTGTGTCATACTGGGGTCCCCCCGGGATCCTGTGTCATACTGGGGTCCCCCGGGATCCTGTGTTATACTGGGGTCACCCCGGGATCCTGTGTCATACTGGGGTCCCCCCGGGATCCTGTGTAATACTGGGTCCCCCGGGATCCTGTGTCATTGTACTGGGGTCCCCCCGGGATCCTGTGTCATACTGGGGTCACCCCAGGATCCTGTGTCATACTGGGGTCCCCTGGGATCCTGTGTCATACTGGGGTCACCCCGGGATCCTGTGTCATACTGGGGTCCCCCCGGGATCCTGTGTAATACTGGGTCCCCCGGGATCCTGTGTCATTGTACTGGGGTCCCCCCGGGATCCTGTGTCATACTGGGGTCCCCCGGGATCCTGTGTCATTGTACTGGGGTCCCCCGGGATCCTGTGTTATACTGGGGTCACCCCGGGATCCTGTGTCATACTGGGGTCAGCCCGGGATCCTGTGTCATACTGGGGTCAGCCCGGGATCCTGTGTCATACTGGGGTCCCCTGGGATCCTGTGTCATACTGGGGTCCCCTGGGATCCTGTGTCATACTGGGGTCACCCCGGGATCCTGTGTCATACTGGGGTCCCCCCGGGATCCTGTGTTATACTGGGGCCCCCCGGGATCCTGTGTAATACTGGGGTCCCCCGGGATCCTGTGGCATTGTACTGGGGTCCCCCGGGATCCTGTGTTATACTGGGGTCACCCCGGGATCCTGTGTCATTGTACTGGGGTCCCCCGGGATCCTGTTATACTGGGGTCACCCCGGGATCCTGTGTCATACTGGGGTCCCCCCGGGATCCTCTGTTATACTGGGGTCACCCCAGGATCCTGTGTCATACTGGGGTCCCCCGGGATCCTGTGTTATACTGGGGTCAGCCCGGGATCCTGTGTCATACTGGGGTCCCCTGGGATCCTGTGTCATACTGGGGTCCCCTGGGATCCTGTGTCATACTGGGGTCACCCCGGGATCCTGTGTCATACTGGGGTCCCCCCGGGATCCTGTGTAATACTGGGTCCCCCGGGATCCTGTGGCATTGTACTGGGGTCCCCCGGGATCCTGTGTTATACTGGGGTCACCCCGGGATCCTGTGTCATTGTACTGGGGTCCCCCGGGATCCTGTGTTATACTGGGGTCACCCCGGGATCCTGTGTCATACTGGGGTCCCCCCGGGATCCTGTGTTATACTGGGGTCACCCCAGGATCCTGTGTCATACTGGGGTCCCCCCGGGATCCTGTGTCATACTGGGGTCCCCCGGGATCCTGTGTTATACTGGGGTCACCCCGGGATCCTGTGTCATACTGGGGTCCCCCCGGGATCCTGTGTAATACAGGGTCCCCCGGGATCCTGTGTCATTGTACTGGGGTCCCCCCGGGATCCTGTGTCATACTGGGGTCACCCCAGGATCCTGTGTCATACTGGGGTCCCCTGGGATCCTGTGTCATACTGGGGTCACCCCGGGATCCTGTGTCATACTGGGGTCACCCCGGGATCCTGTGTCATACTGGGGTCCCCCCGGGATCCTGTGTAATACTGGGTCCCCCGGGATCCTGTGTCATTGTACTGGGGTCCCCCCGGGATCCTGTGTCATACTGGGGTCCCCCGGGATCCTGTGTCATTGTACTGGGGTCCCCCGGGATCCTGTGTCATACTGGGGTCAGCCCGGGATCCTGTGTCATACTGGGGTCAGCCCGGGATCCTGTGTCATACTGGGGTCCCCTGGGATCCTGTGTCATACTGGGGTCCCCTGGGATCCTGTGTCATACTGGGGTCCCCTGGGATCCTGTCTCATACTGGGGTCACCCCGGGATCCTGTGTCATACTGGGGTCCCCCCGGGATCCTCTGTTATACTGGGGTCACCCCAGGATCCTGTGTCATACTGGGGTCCCCCCGGGATCCTGTGTCATACTGGGGTCCCCCGGGATCCTGTGTTATACTGGGGTCACCCCGGGATCCTGTGTCATTGTACTGGGGTCCCCCCGGGATCCTGTGTCATACTGGGGTCCCCCCGGGATCCTGTGTCATACTGGGGTCCCCCCGGGATCCTGTGTTATACTGGGGTCCCCCGGGATCCTGTGTCATTGTACTGGGGTCCCCCCGGGATCCTGTGTCATACTGGGGTCCCCCCGGGATCCTGTGTAATACTGGGTCCCCCGGGATCCTGTGTCATTGTACTGGGGTCCCCCCGGGATCCTGTGTCATACTGGGGTCACCCCAGGATCCTGTGTCATACTGGGGTCCCCTGGGATCCTGTGTCATACTGGGGTCACCCTGGGATCCTGTGTCATACTGGGGTCCCCCCGGGATCCTGTGTAATACTGGGTCCCCCGGGATCCTGTGTCATTTTACTGGGGTCCCCCGGGATCCTGTGTCATTTTACTGGGGTCCCCCGGGATCCTGTGTCATACTGGGGTCACCCCGGGATCCTGTGTCATACTGGGGTCCCCCTGGGATCCTGTGTTATACTGGGGTCACCCCAGGATCCTGTGTCATACTGGGGTCCCCCCGGGATCCTGTGTCATACTGGGGTCCCCCGGGATCCTGTGTTATACTGGGGTCACCCCGGGATCCTGTGTCATACTGGGGTCACCCCGGGATCCTGTGTCATACTGGGGTCCCCCCAGGATCCTGTGTAATACTGGGTCCCCCGGGATCCTGTGTCATTGTACTGGGGTTCCCCCGGGATCCTGTGTCATACTGGGGTCACCCCAGGATCCTGTGTCATACTGGGGTCCCCCCGGGATCCTGTGTCATACTGGGGTCCCCAGGGATCCTGTGTTATACTGGGGTCACCCCGGGATCCTGTGTCATACTGGGGTCCCCCGGGATCCTGTGTAATACTGGGGTCCCCCGGGATCCTGTGTCATTGTACTGGGGTCCCCCCGGGATCCTGTGTCATTGTACTGGGGTCCCCCCGGGATCCTGTGTCATTGTACTGGGGTCCCCCGGGATCCTGTGTTATACTGGGGTCACCCTGGGATCCTGTGTCATACTGGGGTCAGCCCGGGATCCTGTGTCATACTGGGGTCCCCCCGGGATCCTGTGTTATACTGGGGTCACTCCAGGATCCTGTGTCATACTGGGGTCCCCCGGGATCCTGTGTTATACTGGGGTCACCCCGGGATCCTGTGTCATACTGGGGTCCCCCCGGGATCCTGTGTAATACTGGGTCCCCCGGGATCCTGTGTCATTGTACTGGGGTCCCCCCGGGATCCTGTGTCATACTGGGGTCACCCCAGGATCCTGTGTCATACTGGGGTCCCCCCGGGATCCTGTGTCATACTGGGGTCCCCCGGGATCCTGTGTTATACTGGGGTCACCCCGGGATCCTGTGTCATACTGGGGTCCCCCCGGGATCCTGTGTAATACTGGGTCCCCCGGGATCCTGTGTCATTGTACTGGGGTCCCCCCGGGATCCTGTGTCATACTGGGGTCCCCCGGGATCCTGTGTCATTGTACTGGGGTCCCCCGGGATCCTGTGTTATACTGGGGTCACCCTGGGATCCTGTGTCATACTGGGGTCCCCCCGGGATCCTGTGTTATACTGGGGTCCCCCCGGGATCCTGTGTTATACTGGGGTCCCCCCGGGATCCTGTGTTATACTGGGGTCCCCCCCGGGATCCTGTGTCATACTGGGGTCCCCCGGGATCCTGTGTCATACTGGGGTCACCCCGGGATCCTGTGTCATACTGGGGTCCCCCCGGGATCCTGTGTAATACTGGGTCCCCCGGGATCCTGTGTCATTGTACTGGGGTCCCCCCGGGATCCTGTGTTATACTGGGATCACCCCGGGATCTTGTGTCATACTGGGGTCCCCCCGGGATCCTGTGTAATACTGGGTCCCCCGGGATCCTGTGTCATTGTACTGGGGTCCCCCCGGGATCCTGTGTCATACTGGGGTCACCCCAGGATCCTGTGTCATACTGGGGTCCCCCCGGGATCCTATGTCATACTGGGGTCCCCCGGGATCCTGTGTTATACTGGGGTCACCCCAGGATCCTGTGTCATACTGGGGTCCCCCCGGATCCTGTGTCATACTGGGGTCCCCCAGGATCCTGTGTCATACTGGGGTCCCCCCGGGATCCTGTGTCATACTGGGGTCACCCCAGGATCCTGTCATACTGGGGTCCCCCCGGGATCCTGTGTCATACTGGGGTCCCCCCGGGATCCTGTGTCATTGTACTGGGGTCCCCCCGGGATCCTGTGTCATACTGGGGTCCCCCCGGGATCCTGTGTCATACTAGGGGCCCCCGGGATCCTGTGTCATTGTACTGGGGTCCCCCGGGATCCTGTGTTATACTGGGGTCACCCCGGGATCCTGTGTCATACTGGGGTCCCCCCGGGATCCTGTGTTATACTGGGGTCACCCCAGGATCCTGTGTCATACTGGGGTCCCCCTGGGATCCTGTGTCATACTGGGGTCCCCCGGGATCCTGTGTTATACTGGGGTCACCCCGGGATCCTGTCATACTGGGGTCACCCCGGGATCCTGTCATACTGGGGTCCCCCGGGATCCTGTGTAATACTGGGTCCCCCGGGATCCTGTGTCATACTGGGGTCACCCCAGGATCCTGTGTCATACTGGGGTCCCCCCGGGATCCTGTGTCATACTGGGGTCCCCCGGGATCCTGTGTTATACTGGGGTCACCCCATGATCCTGTGTCATACTGGGGTCCCCCGGGATCCTGTGTAATACTGGGTCCCCCGGGATCCTGTGTCATTGTACTGGGGTCCCCCCGGGATCCTGTGTCATTGTACTGGGGTCCCCCCGGGATCCTGTGTCATACTGGGGTCACCCTGGGATCCTGTGTCATACTGGGGTCACCCTGGGATCCTGTGTCATACTGGGGTCACCCCGGGATCCTGTGTCATACTGGGGTCACCCCGGGATCCTGTGTCATACTGGGGTCACCCCGGGATCCTGTGTCATACTGGGGTCCCCCGGGATCCTGTGTCATTGTACTGGGGTCCCCCCGGGATCCTGTGTCATTGTACTGGGGTCCCCCCGGGATCCTGTGTCATTGTACTGGGGTCCCCCGGGATCCTGTGTTATACTGGGGTCACCCGGGATCCTGTGTCATACTGGGGTCACCCCGGGATCCTGTGTCATACTGGGGTCACCCCGGGATCCTGTGTCATACTGGGGTCACCCCGGGATCCTGTGTCATACTGGGGTCACCCCGGGATCCTGTGTCATACTGGGGTCCCCCGGGATCCTGTCATACTGGGGTCCCCCGGGATACTGTCATACTGGGGTCCCCCCGGGATCCTGTGTCATACTGGGGTCACCCCGGGATCCTGTTATACTGGGGTCCCCCCGGGATCCTTTGTTATACTGGGGTCCCCCGGGATCCTGTGTCATACTGGGGTCCCCCCGGGATCCTGTCATACTGGGGTCCCCCTGGGATCCTGTGTCATTGTACTGGGGTCCCCCCGGGATCCTGTGTTATACTGGGGTCACCCCGGGATCCTGTGTCATACTGGGGTCCCCCCGGGATCCTGTGTTATACTGGGGTCCCCCCGGGATCCTGTGTTATACTGGGGTCACCCCGGGATCCTGTGTCATACTGGGGTCCCCCGGGATCCTGGGTAATACTGGGTCCCCCGGGATCCTGTCATTGTACTGGGGTCCCCCGGGATCCTGTGTCATACTGGGGTCACCCCAGGATCCTGTGTCATACTGGGGTCCCCCCGGGATCCTGTGTCATACTGGGGTCCCCCCGGGATCCTGTGTCATACTGGGGTCCCCCGGGATCCTGTGTTATACTGGGGTCACCCCGTGATCCTGTGTCATACTGGGGTCCCCCCGGGATCCTGTGTAATACTGGGTCCCCCGGGATCCTGTGTCATTGTACTGGGGTCCCCCCGGGATCCTGTGTCATACTGGGGTCACCCTGGGATCCTGTGTCATACTGGGGTCACCCTGGGATCCTGTGTCATACTGGGGTCACCCCGGGATCCTGTGTCATACTGGGGTCACCCCGGGATCCTGTGTCATACTGGGGTCCCCCGGGATCCTGTGTCATTGTACTGGGGTCCCCCCGGGATCCTGTGTCATTGTACTGGGGTCCCCCCGGGATCCTGTGTCATTGTACTGGGGTCCCCCCGGGATCCTGTGTTATACTGGGGTCACCCCGGGATCCTGTGTCATACTGGGGTCACCCCGGGATCCTGTGTCATACTGGGGTCACCCCGGGATCCTGTGTCATACTGGGGTCACCCCGGGATCCTGTGTCATACTGGGGTCCCCCGGGATCCTGTGTCATTGTACTGGGGTCCCCCCGGGATCCTGTGTCATTGTACTGGGGTCCCCCCGGGATCCTGTGTCATTGTACTGGGGTCCCCCCGGGATCCTGTGTTATACTGGGGTCACCCGGGATCCTGTGTCATACTGGGGTCACCCCGGGATCCTGTGTCATACTGGGGTCACCCCGGGATCCTGTGTCATACTGGGGTCACCCCGGGATCCTGTGTCATACTGGGGTCACCCCGGGATCCTGTGTCATACTGGGGTCCCCCGGGATCCTGTGTCATACTGGGGTCCCCCGGGATCCTGTGTCATACTGGGGTCCCCCGGGATCCTGTGTCATACTGGGGTCCCCCGGGATACTGTGTCATACTGGGGTCCCCCCGGGATCCTGTGTCATACTGGGGTCACCCCGGGATCCTGTTATACTGGGGTCCCCCCGGGATCCTGTGTCATTGTACTGGTGTCCCCCCGGGATCCTGTGTTATACTGGGGTCACCCCGGGATCCTGTGTCATACTGGGGTCACCCCGGGATCCTGTGTCATACTGGGGTCACCCCGGGATCCTGTGTCATACTGGGGTCCCCCGGGATCCTGTGTCATTGTACTGGGGTCCCCCCGGGATCCTGTCATACTGGGGTCCCCCTGGGATCCTGTGTCATTGTACTGGGGTCCCCCCGGGATCCTGTGTTATACTGGGGTCACCCCGGGATCCTGTGTCATACTGGGGTCACCCCGGGATCCTGTGTCATACTGGGGTCACCCCGGGATTCTGTGTCATACTGGGGTCCCCTGGGATCCTGTGTCATACTGGGGTCCCCTGGGATCCTGTGTCATACTGGGGTCCCCTGGGATCCTGTGTCATACTGGGGTCCCCTGGGATCCTGTGTCATACTGGGTCCCCTGGGATCCTGTGTCATACTGGGGTCACCCCGGGATCCTGTGTCATACTGGGGTCACCCCGGGATCCTGTGTCATACTGGGGTCACCCCGGGATCCTGTGTCATACTGGGGTCACCCCGGGATCCTGTGTCATACTGGGGTCACCCCGGGATCCTGTGTCATACTGGGGTCACCCCGGGATCCTGTGTCATACTGGGGTCACCCCGGGATCCTGTGTCATACTGGGGTCACCCCGGGATCCTGTGTCATACTGGGGTCACCCCGGGATCCTGTGTCATACTGGGGTCCCCCGGGATCCTGTGTCATACTGAGGTCACCCCGGGATCCTGTGTCATACTGAGGTCACCCCGGGATCCTGTGTCATACTGGGGTCACCCCGGGATCCTGTGTCATACTGGGGTCACCGTGGGATCCTGTGTCATACTAGGGTCACCCCGGGATCCTGTGTCATACTGGGGTCACCCCGGGATCCTGTGTCATACTGGGGTCCCCCGGGATCCTGTGTCATTGTAATGGGGTCCCCCCGGGATCCTGTGTCATACTGCGGTCCCCCGGGATCCTGTGTCATTGTACTGGGGTCCCCCCGGGATCCTGTGTTATACTGGGGTCACCACAGGATCCTGTGTCATACTGGGGTCACCCCGGGATCCTGTGTCATACTGGGGTCACCCTGGGATCCTGTGTCATACTGGGGTCACCCCGGGATCCTTTGTCATACTGGGGTCACCCCGGGATCCTGTGTCATACTGGGGTCACCCCGGGATCCTGTGTCATACTGGGGTCACCCCGGGATCCTGTGTTATACTGGGGTCCCCCCGGGATCCTGTGTCATACTGGGGTCCCCCCGGGATCCTGTGTCATACTGGGGTCCCCCCGGGATCCTGTGTCATACTGGGGTCCCCCCAGGATCCTGTGTCATACTGTGGTCCCCCCGGGATCCTGTGTCATACTGTGGTCCCCTGGGATCCTGTGTCATACTGGGGTCACCCTGGGATCCTGTGTCATACTGGGGTCACCCCGGGATCCTGTGTCATACTGGGGTCACCCCGGGATCCTGTGTCATACTGGGGTCATCCCGGGATCCTGTGTCATACTGGGGTCACCCCGGGATCCTGTGTCATACTGGGTTCACACCGGGATCATGTGTCATACTGGGGTCACCCCGGGATCTTGTGTCATACTGGGGTCCCCCGGGATCCTGTGTCATACTGGGGTCACCCCGGGATCCTGTGTCATACTGGGGTCACCCCGGGATCCTGTGTCATACTGGGGTCCCCTGGTATCCTGTGTCATACTGGGGTCATACTGGGGTCACCCCGGGATCCTGTGTCATACTGGGGTCACCCCGGGATCCTGTGTCATACTGGGGTCACCCCGGGATCCTGTGTCATACTGGGGTCACCCCGGGATCCTGTGTCATACTGGGGTCACCCGGGATCCTGTGTCATACTGGGGTCCCCCGGGATCCTGTGTCATACTGGGGTCCCCCGGGATCCTGTGTCATACTGGGGTCCCCTGGGATCCTGTGTCATACTGGGGTCACCCCGGGATCCTGTGTCATACTGGGGTCACCCCGGGATCCTGTGTCATACTGGGGTCACCCCGGGATCCTGTGTCACACTGGGGTCACCCCGGGATCCTGTATCATACTGGGGTCACCCCGGGATCCTGTGTCATACTGGGGTCACCCCGGGATCCTGTGTCATACTGGGGTCCCCTGGTAACCTGTGTCATACTGGGGTCATACTGGGGTCACCCCGGGATCCTGTGTCATACTGGGGTCACCCTGGGATCCTGTGTCATACTGGGGTCACCCTGGGATCCTGTGTCATACTGGGGTCCCCCGGGATCCTGTGTCATACTGGGGTCCCCCGGGATACTGTCATACTGGGGTCCCCCCGGGATCCTGTGTCATACTGGGGTCACCCCGGGATCCTGTTATACTGGGGTCACCCCGGGATCCTGTTATACTGGGGTCCCCCCGGGATCCTGTGTTATACTGGGGTCCCCCGGGATCCTGTGTCATACTGGGGTCCCCCCGGGATCCTGTCATACTGGGGTCCCCCCGGGATCCTGTCATTGTACTGGGGTCCCCCCGGGATCCTGTGTCATACTGGGGTCACCCCAGGATCCTGTGTCATACTGGGGTCCCCCCGGGATCCTGTGTCATACTGGGGTCCCCCCGGGATCCTGTGTCATACTGGGGTCCCCCGGGATCTTGTGTTATACTGGGGTCACCCCGTGATCCTGTGTCATACTGGGGTCCCCCCGGGATCCTGTGTAATACTGGGTCCCCCGGGATCCTGTGTCATTGTACTGGGGTCCCCCGGGATCCTGTGTTATACTGGGGTCACCCCGGGATCCTGTGTCATTGTACTGGGGTCCCCCGGGATCCTGTGTTATACTGGGGTCACCCCGGGATCCTGTGTCATACTGGGGTCCCCCCGGGATCCTGTGTTATACTGGGGTCACCCCAGGATCCTGTGTCATTCTGGGGTCCCCCCGGGATCCTGTGTCATACTGGGGTCCCCCGGGATCCTGTGTTATACTGGGGTCACCCCGGGATCCTGTGTCATACTGGGGTCCCCCGGGATCCTGTGTAATACTGGGTCCCCCGGGATCCTGTGTCATTGTACTGGGGTCCCCCCGGGATCCTGTGTCATACTGGGGTCCCCTGGGATCCTGTGTCATACTGGGGTCCCCTGGGATCCTGTGTCATACTGGGGTCACCCCAGGATCCTGTGTCATACTGGGGTCCCCCCGGGATCCTGTGTAATACTGGGTCCCCCGGGATCCTGTGGCATTGTACTGGGGTCCCCCGGGATCCTGTGTTATACTGGGGTCACCCCGGGATCCTGTGTCATACTGGGGTCCCCCCGGGATCCTGTGTTATACTGGGGTCACCCCAGGATCCTGTGTCATACTGGGGTCCCCCCGGGATCCTGTGTCATTGTACTGGGGTCCCCCCGGGATCCTGTGTCATACTGGGGTCCCCTGGGATCCTGTGTCATACTGGGGTCCCCTGGGATCCTGTGTCATACTGGGGTCACCCCAGGATCCTGTGTCATACTGGGGTCCCCCCGGGATCCTGTGTAATACTGGGTCCCCCGGGATCCTGTGGCATTGTACTGGGGTCCCCCGGGATCCTGTGTTATACTGGGGTCACCCCGGGATCCTGTGTCATACTGGGGTCCCCCCGGGATCCTGTGTTATACTGGGGTCACCCCAGGATCCTGTGTCATACTGGGGTCCCCCCGGGATCCTGTGTCATACTGGGGTCCCCCGGGATCCTGTGTTATACTGGGGTCACCCCGGGATCCTGTGTCATACTGGGGTCCCCCCAGGATCCTGTGTAATACTGGGTCCCCCGGGATCCTGTGTCATTGTACTGGGGTCCCCCCGGGATCCTGTGTCATACTGGGGTCCCCTGGGATCCTGTGTCATACTGGGGTCCCCTGGGATCCTGTGTCATACTGGGGTCACCCCGGGATCCTGTGTCATACTGGGGTCCCCCCGGGATCCTGTGTAATACTGGGTCCCCCGGGATCCTGTGGCATTGTACTGGGGTCCCCCGGGATCCTGTGTTATACTGGGGTCACCCCGGGATCCTGTGTCATTGTACTGGGGTCCCCCGGATCCTGTGTTATACTGGGGTCACCCCGGGATCCTGTGTCATACTGGGGTCCCCCCGGGATCCTGTGTTATACTGGGGTCACCCCAGGATCCTGTGTCATACTGGGGTCCCCCCGGGATCCTGTGTCATACTGGGGTCCCCCGGGATCCTGTGTTATACTGGGGTCACCCCGGGATCCTGTGTCATACTGGGGTCCCCCCGGGATCCTGTGTAATACTGGGTCCCCCGGGATCCTGTGTCATTGTACTGGGGTCCCCCCGGGATCCTGTGTCATACTGGGGTCACCCCAGGATCCTGTGTCATACTGGGGTCCCCTGGGATCCTGTGTCATACTGGGGTCACCCCGGGATCCTGTGTCATACTGGGGTCCCCCCGGGATCCTGTGTAATACTGGGTCCCCCGGGATCCTGTGTCATTGTACTGGGGTCCCCCCGGGATCCTGTGTCATTGTACTGGGGTCCCCCGGGATCCTGTGTTATACTGGGGTCACCCCGGGATCCTGTGTCATACTGGGGTCAGCCCGGGATCCTGTGTCATACTGGGGTCAGCCCGGGATCCTGTGTCATACTGGGGTCCCCTGGGATCCTGTGTCATACTGGGGTCCCCTGGGATCCTGTGTCATACTGGGGTCACCCCGGGATCCTGTGTCATACTGGGGTCCCCCCGGGATCCTGTGTTATACTGGGGCCCCCCGGGATCCTGTGTAATACTGGGTCCCCCGGGATCCTGTGGCATTGTACTGGGGTCCCCCGGGATCCTGTGTTATACTGGGGTCACCCCGGGATCCTGTGTCATTGTACTGGGGTCCCCCGGGATCCTGTTATACTGGGGTCACCCCGGGATCCTGTGTCATACTGGGGTCCCCCCGGGATCCTCTGTTATACTGGGGTCACCCCAGGATCCTGTGTCATACTGGGGTCCCCCCGGGATCCTGTGTCATACTGGGGTCCCCCGGGATCCTGTGTTATACTGGGGTCAGCCCGGGATCCTGTGTCATACTGGGGTCCCCTGGGATCCTGTGTCATACTGGGGTCCCCTGGGATCCTGTGTCATACTGGGGTCACCCCGGGATCCTGTGTCATACTGGGGTCCCCCCGGGATCCTGTGTAATACTGGGTCCCCCGGGATCCTGTGGCATTGTACTGGGGTCCCCCGGGATCCTGTGTTATACTGGGGTCACCCCAGGATCCTGTGTCATTGTACTGGGGTCCCCCGGGATCCTGTGTTATACTGGGGTCACCCCGGGATCCTGTGTCATACTGGGGTCCCCCCGGGATCCTGTGTTATACTGGGGTCACCCCAGGATCCTGTGTCATACTGGGGTCCCCCCGGGATCCTGTGTTATACTGGGGTCACCCCGGGATCCTGTGTCATACTGGGGTCCCCCCGGGATCCTGTGTAATACAGGGTCCCCCGGGATCCTGTGTCATTGTACTGGGGTCCCCCCGGGATCCTGTGTCATACTGGGGTCACCCCAGGATCCTGTGTCATACTGGGGTCCCCTGGGATCCTGTGTCTTACTGGGGTCACCCCGGGATCCTGTGTCATACTGGAGTCCCCCCGGGATCCTGTGTAATACTGGGTCCCCCGGGATCCTGTGTCATTGTACTGGGGTCCCCCCGGGATCCTGTGTCATACTGGGGTCCCCCGGGATCCTGTGTCATTGTACTGGGGTCCCCCGGGATCCTGTGTCATACTGGGGTCAGCCCGGGATCCTGTGTCATACTGGGGTCAGCCCAGGATCCTGTGTCATACTGGGGTCCCCTGGGATCCTGTGTCATACTGGGGTCCCCTGGGATCCTGTGTCATACTGGGGTCCCCTGGGATCCTGTCTCATACTGGGGTCACCCCGGGATCCTGTGTCATACTGGGGTCCCCCCGGGATCCTGTGTTATACTCTGGCCCCCCGGGATCCTGTGTAATACTGGGTCCCCCGGGATCCTGTGGCATTGTACTGGGGTCCCCCGGGATCCTGTGTTATACTGGGGTCACCCCGGGATCCTGTGTCATTGTACTGGGGTCCCCCCGGGATCCTGTGTCATTGTACTGGGGTCCCCCGGGATCCTGTGTTATACTGGGATCACCCCGGGATCCTGTGTCATACTGGGGTCCCCCCGGGATCCTCTGTTATACTGGGGTCACCCCAGGATCCTGTGTCATACTGGGGTCCCCCCGGGATCCTGTGTCATACTGGGGTCCCCCGGGATCCTGTGTTATACTGGGGTCACCCCGGGATCCTGTGTCATTGTACTGGGGTCCCCCCGGGATCCTGTGTCATACTGGGGTCCCCCCGGGATCCTGTGTCATACTGGGGTCCCCCCGGGATCCTGTGTTATACTGGGGTCCCCCGGGATCCTGTGTCATTGTACTGGGGTCCCCCCGGGATCCTGTGTCATTGTACTGGTGTCCCCCCGGGATCCTGTGTCATACTGGGGTCCCCCCGGGATCCTGTGTCATACTGGGGTCCCCCCGGGATCCTGTGTCATACTGGGGTCCCCCGGGATCCTGTGTTATACTGGGGTCACCCCGGGATCCTGTGTCATACTGGGGTCCCCCCGGGATCCTGTGTAATACTGGGTCCCCCCGGGATCCTGTGTCATTGTACTGGGGTCCCCCCGGGATCCTGTGTCATACTGGGGTCACCCCAGGATCCTGTGTCATACTGGGGTCCCCTGGGATCCTGTGTCATACTGGGGTCACCCTGGGATCCTGTGTCATACTGGGGTCCCCCCGGGATCCTGTGTAATACTGGGTCCCCCGGGATCCTGTGTCATTTTACTGGGGTCCCCCGGGATCCTGTGTCATTTTACTGGGGTCCCCCGGGATCCTGTGTCATACTGGGGTCCCCCGGGATCCTGTGTCATTGTACTGGGGTACCCCGGGATCCTGTGTTATACTGGGGTCACCCCGGGATCCTGTGTCATACTGGGGTCCCCCTGGGATCCTGTGTTATACTGGGGTCACCCCAGGATCCTGTGTCATACTGGGGTCCCCCCGGGATCCTGTGTCATACTGGGGTCCCCCGGGATCCTGTGTTATACTGGGGTCACCCCGGGATCCTGTGTCATACTGGGGTCACCCCGGGATCCTGTGTCATACTGGGGTCCCCCCAGGATCCTGTGTAATACTGGGTCCCCCGGGATCCTGTGTCATTGTACTGGGGTTCCCCCGGGATCCTGTGTCATACTGGGGTCACCCCAGGATCCTGTGTCATACTGGGGTCCCCCCGGGATCCTGTGTCATACTGGGGTCCCCAGGGATCCTGTGTTATACTGGGGTCACCCCGGGATCCTGTGTCATACTGGGGTCCCCCGGGATCCTGTGTAATACTGGGGTCCCCCGGGATCCTGTGTCATTGTACTGGGGTCCCCCCGGGATCCTGTGTCATACTGGGGTCCCCCCGGGATCCTGTGTCATTGTACTGGGGTCCCCCGGGATCCTGTGTTATACTGGGGTCACCCTGGGATCCTGTGTCATACTGGGGTCAGCCCGGGATCCTGTGTCATACTGGGGTCAGCCCGGGATCCTGTGTCATACTGGGGTCCCCTGGGATCCTGTGTCATACTGGGGTCCCCTGGGATCCTGTGTCATACTGGGGTCACCCCGGGATCCTGTGTCATACTGGGGTCCCCCCGGGATCCTGTGTAATACTGGGTCCCCCGGGATCCTGTGTCATTGTACTGGGGTCCCCCGGGATCCTGTGTTATACTGGGGTCACCCCGGGATCCTGTGTCATTGTACTGGGGTCCCCCAGGATCCTGTGTTATACTGGGGTCACCCTGGGATCCTGTGTCATACTGGGGTCCCCCCGGGATCCTGTGTTATACTGGGGTCACTCCAGGATCCTGTGTCATACTGGGGTCCCCCGGGATCCTGTGTTATACTGGGGTCACCCCGGGATCCTGTGTCATACTGGGGTCCCCCCGGGATCCTGTGTAATACTGGGTCCCCCGGGATCCTGTGTCATTGTACTGGGGTCCCCCCGGGATCCTGTGTCATACTGGGGTCACCCCAGGATCCTGTGTCATACTGGGGTCCCCCCGGGATCCTGTGTCATACTGGGGTCCCCCGGGATCCTGTGTTATACTGGGGTCACCCCAGGATCCTGTGTCATACTGGGGTCCCCCCGGGATCCTGTGTAATACTGGGTCCCCCGGGATCCTGTGTCATTGTACTGGGGTCCCCCCGGGATCCTGTGTCATACTGGGGTCCCCCGGGATCCTGTGTCATTGTACTGGGGTCCCCCGGGATCCTGTGTTATACTGGGGTCACCCTGGGATCCTGTGTCATACTGGGGTCCCCCCGGGATCCTGTGTTATACTGGGGTCCCCCCGGGATCCTGTGTTATACTGGGGTCCCCCCGGGATCCTGTGTTATACTGGGGTCCCCCCGGGATCCTGTGTCATACTGGGGTCCCCCGGGATCCTGTGTCATACTGGGGTCACCCCGGGATCCTGTGTCATACTGGGGTCCCCCGGGATCCTGTGTAATACTGGGTCCCCCGGGATCCTGTGTCATTGTACTGGGGTCCCCCCGGGATCCTGTGTTATACTGGGATCACCCCGGGATCTTGTGTCATACTGGGGTCCCCCCGGGATCCTGTGTAATACTGGGTCCCCCGGGATCCTGTGTCATTGTACTGGGGTCCCCCCGGGATCCTGTGTCATACTGGGGTCACCCCAGGATCCTGTGTCATACTGGGGTCCCCCCGGGATCCTATGTCATACTGGGGTCCCCCGGGATCCTGTGTTATACTGGGGTCACCCCAGGATCCTGTGTCATACTGGGGTCCCCCCGGATCCTGTGTCATACTGGGGTCCCCCAGGATCCTGTGTCATACTGGGGTCCCCCCGGGATCCTGTGTCATACTGGGGTCACCCCAGGATCCTGTCATACTGGGGTCCCCCCGGGATCCTGTGTCATACTGGGGTCCCCCCGGGATCCTGTGTCATACTGGGGTCCCCCCGGGATCCTGTGTCATTGTACTGGGGTCCCCCCGGGATCCTGTGTCATACTGGGGTCCCCCCGGGATCCTGTGTCATACTGGGGTCCCCCGGGATCCTGTGTCATTGTACTGGGGTCCCCCGGGATCCTGTGTTATACTGGGGTCACCCCGGGATCCTGTGTCATACTGGGGTCCCCCCGGGATCCTGTGTTATACTGGGGTCACCCCAGGATCCTGTGTCATACTGGGGTCCCCCTGGGATCCTGTGTCATACTGGGGTCCCCCGGGATCCTGTGTTATACTGGGGTCACCCCGGGATCCTGTCATACTGGGGTCACCCCGGGATCCTGTCATACTGGGGTCCCCCGGGATCCTGTGTAATACTGGGTCCCCCGGGATCCTGTGTCATACTGGGGTCACCCCAGGATCCTGTGTCATACTGGGGTCCCCCCGGGATCCTGTGTCATACTGGGGTCCCCCGGGATCCTGTGTTATACTGGGGTCACCCCATGATCCTGTGTCATACTGGGGTCCCCCGGGATCCTGTGTAATACTGGGTCCCCCGGGATCCTGTGTCATTGTACTGGGGTCCCCCCGGGATCCTGTGTCATACTGGGGTCACCCTGGGATCCTGTGTCATACTGGGGTCACCCTGGGATCCTGTGTCATACTGGGGTCACCCCGGGATCCTGTGTCATACTGGGGTCACCCCGGGATCCTGTGTCATACTGGGGTCACCCCGGGATCCTGTGTCATACTGGGGTCCCCCGGGATCCTGTGTCATTGTACTGGGGTCCCCCCAGGATCCTGTGTCATTGTACTGGGGTCCCCCCGGGATCCTGTGTCATTGTACTGGGGTCCCCCGGGATCCTGTGTTATACTGGGGTCACCCGGGATCCTGTGTCATACTGGGGTCACCCGGGATCCTGTGTCATACTGGGGTCACCCCGGGATCCTGTGTCATACTGGGGTCACCCCGGGATCCTGTGTCATACTGGGGTCACCCCGGGATCCTGTGTCATACTGGGGTCACCCCGGGATCCTGTGTCATACTGGGGTCCCCCGGGATCCTGTCATACTGGGGTCCCCCGGGATACTGTCATACTGGGGTCCCCCCGGGATCCTGTGTCATACTGGGGTCACCCCGGGATCCTGTTATACTGGGGTCCCCCCGGGATCCTTTGTTATACTGGGGTCCCCCGGGATCCTGTGTCATACTGGGGTCCCCCCGGGATCCTGTCATACTGGGGTCCCCCTGGGATCCTGTGTCATTGTACTGGGGTCCCCCCGGGATCCTGTGTTATACTGGGGTCACCCCGGGATCCTGTGTCATACTGGGGTCCCCCCGGGATCCTGTGTTATACTGGGGTCCCCCCGGGATCCTGTGTTATACTGGGGTCACCCCGGGATCCTGTGTCATACTGGGGTCCCCCGGGATCCTGTGTAATACTGGGTCCCCCGGGATCCTGTCATTGTACTGGGGTCCCCCCGGGATCCTGTGTCATACTGGGGTCACCCCAGGATCCTGTGTCATACTGGGGTCCCCCCGGGATCCTGTGTCATACTGGGGTCCCCCCGGGATCCTGTGTCATACTGGGGTCCCCTGGGATCCTGTGTTATACTGGGGTCACCCCGTGATCCTGTGTCATACTGGGGTCCCCCCGGGATCCTGTGTAATACTGGGTCCCCCGGGATCCTGTGTCATTGTACTGGGGTCCCCCCGGGATCCTGTGTCATACTGGGGTCACCCTGGGATCCTGTGTCATACTGGGGTCACCCTGGGATCCTGTGTCATACTGGGGTCACCCCGGGATCCTGTGTCATACTGGGGTCCCCCCGGGATCCTGTGTCATACTGGGGTCACCCTGGGATCCTGTGTCATACTGGGGTCACCCCGGGATCCTGTGTCATACTGGGGTCACCCCGGGATCCTGTGTCATACTGGGGTCACCCCGGGATCCTGTGTCATACTGGGGTCCCCCGGGATCCTGTGTCATTGTACTGGGGTCCCCCCGGGATCCTGTGTCATTGTACTGGGGTCCCCCCGGGATCCTGTGTCATTGTACTGGGGTCCCCCCGGGATCCTGTGTTATACTGGGGTCACCCGGGATCCTGTGTCATACTGGGGTCACCCCGGGATCCTGTGTCATACTGGGGTCACCCCGGGATCCTGTGTCATACTGGGGTCACCCCGGGATCCTGTGTCATACTGGGGTCACCCCGGGATCCTGTGTCATACTGGGGTCCCCCGGGATCCTGTGTCATACTGGGGTCCCCCGGGATACTGTGTCATACTGGGGTCCCCCCGGGATCCTGTGTCATACTGGGGTCACCCAGGGATCCTGTTATACTGGGGTCCCCCCGGGATCCTGTGTCATTGTACTGGTGTCCCCCCGGGATCCTGTGTTATACTGGGGTCACCCCAGGATCCTGTGTCATACTGGGGTCCCCCGGGATCCTGTGTTATACTGGGGTCCCCCCGGGATCCTGTGTTATACTGGGGTCCCCCGGGATCCTGTGTCATACTGGGGTCCCCCCGGGATCCTGTCATACTGGGGTCCCCCTGGGATCCTGTGTCATTGTACTGGGGTCCCCCCGGGATCCTGTGTTATACTGGGGTCACCCCGGGATCCTGTGTCATACTGGGGTCACCCCGGGATCCTGTGTCATACTGGGGTCACCCCGGGATTCTGTGTCATACTGGGGTCACCCCGGGATTCTGTGTCATACTGGGGTCCCCTGGGATCCTGTGTCATACTGGGGTCCCCTGGGATCCTGTGTCATACTGGGGTCCCCTGGGATCCTGTGTCATACTGGGGTCCCCTGGGATCCTGTGTCATACTGGGTCCCCTGGGATCCTGTGTCATACTGGGGTCACCCCGGGATCCTGTGTCATACTGGGGTCACCCCGGGATCCTGTGTCATACTGGGGTCACCCCGGGATCCTGTGTCATACTGGGGTCACCCCGGGATCCTGTGTCATACTGGGGTCACCCCGGGATCCTGTGTCATACTGGGGTCACCCCGGGATCCTGTGTCATACTGGGGTCACCCGGGATCCTGTGTCATACTGGGGTCACCCCGGGATCCTGTGTCATACTGGGGTCCCCCGGGATCCTGTGTCATACTGAGGTCACCCCGGGATCCTGTGTCATACTGAGGTCACCCCGGGATCCTGTGTCATACTGGGGTCACCCCGGGATCCTGTGTCATACTGGGGTCACCGCGGGATCCTGTGTCATACTGGGGTCACCCCGGGATCCTGTGTCATACTGGGGTCACCCCGGGATCCTGTGTCATACTGGGGTCCCCCGGGATCCTGTGTCATTGTAATGGGGTCCCCCCGGGATCCTGTGTCATACTGCGGTCCCCCGGGATCCTGTGTCATTGTACTGGGGTCCCCCCGGGATCCTGTGTTATACTGGGGTCACCACAGGATCCTGTGTCATACTGGGGTCACCCCGGGATCCTGTGTCATACTGGGGTCACCCTGGGATCCTGTGTCATACTGGGGTCACCCCGGGATCCTTTGTCATACTGGGGTCACCCCGGGATCCTGTGTCATACTGGGGTCCCCCCGGGATCCTGTGTCATACTGGGGTCCCCCCGGGATCCTGTGTCATACTGGGGTCCCCCCAGGATCCTGTGTCATACTGTGGTCCCCCCGGGATCCTGTGTCATACTGTGGTCCCCTGGGATCCTGTGTCATACTGGGGTCACCCTGGGATCCTGTGTCATACTGGGGTCACCCCGGGATCCTGTGTCATACTGGGGTCACCCCAGGATCCTGTGTCATACTGGGGTCATCCCGGGATCCTGTGTCATACTGGGGTCACCCCGGGATCCTGTGTCATACTGGGGTCACACCGGGATCATGTGTCATACTGGGGTCACCCCGGGATCTTGTGTCATACTGGGGTCCCCCGGGATCCTGTGTCATACTGGGGTCACCCCGGGATCCTGTGTCATACTGGGGTCCCCTGGGATCCTGTGTCATACTGGGGTCACCCCGGGATCCTGTGTCATACTGGGGTCACCCCGGGATCCTGTGTCATACTGGGGTCACCCCGGGATCCTGTGTCATACTGGGGTCACCCCGGGATCCTGTATCATACTGGGGTCACCCCGGGATCCTGTGTCATACTGGGGTCACCCCAGGATCCTGTGTCATACTGGGGTCCCCTGGTAACCTGTGTCATACTGGGGTCATACTGGGGTCACCCCGGGATCCTGTGTCATACTGGGGTCACCCCGGGATCCTGTGTCATACTGGGGTCCCCCCAGGATCCTGTGTCATACTGGGGTCACCCCGGGATCCTGTGTCATACTGGGGTCACCCCGGGATCCTGTGTCATACAGGGGTCCCCCCGGGATCCTGTGTCATACTGGGGTCACCCCGGGATCCTGTGTCATACTGGGGTCACCCCGGGATCCTGTGTCATACTGGGGTCACCCCGGGATCCTGTGTCATACTGGGGTCCCCCGGGATCCTGTGTCATACTGGGGTCCCCCGGGATCCTGTGTCATACTGGGGTCCCCCGGGATCCTGTGTCATACTGAGGTCACGCCGGGATCCTGTGTCATACTGGGATCCCCCGGGATCCTGTGTCATTGTACGGGGGTCCCCCCAGGATCCTGTGTCATACTGGGGTCCCCCGGGATCCTGTGTCATACTGGGGTCACCCCAGGATCCTGTGTCATACTGGGGTCACCCCAGGATCCTGTGTCATACTGGGGTCACCCCAGGATCCTGTGTCATACTGGGGTCACCCCGGGATCCTGGGTCATACTGGGGTCACCCCGGGATCATGTGTCATACTGGGGTCACCCTGGGATCCTGTGTCATACTGGGGTCCCCCGGGATCCTGTGTCATACTGAGGTCACCCCGGGATCCTGTGTCATACTGGGGTCCCCTGGGATCCTGTGTCATACTGGGCTCACCCCGGGATCCTGTGTCATACTGGGGTCCCCCGGGATCCTGTGTCATACTGGGGTCCCCCGGGATCCTGTGTCATACTGGGGTCCCCTGGGATCCTGTGTCATACTGGGGTCCCCTGGGATCCTGTGTCATACTGGGGTCACCCCAGGATCAGGTGTCATACTGGGGTCACCCCGGGATCCTGTGTCATACTGGGATCCCCCGGGATCCTGTGTCATTGTACGGGGGTCCCCCCAGGATCCTGTGTCATTGTACTGGGGTCCCCCCGGGATCCTGTGTCATACTGGGGTCACCTCGGGATCCTGTGTCATACTGGGGTCACCTCGGGATCCTGTGTCATACTGGGGTCACCCCGGGATCCTGTGTCATACTGGGGTCATCCCAGGATCCTGTGTCATACTGGGGTCCCCCCGGGATCCTGTGTCATACTGGGGTCCCCCCAGGATCCTGTGTCATACTGGGGTCACCCCGGGATCCTGTGTCATACTGGGGTCACCCCGGGATCCTGTGTCATACAGGGGTCCCCCCGGGATCCTGTGTCATACTGGGGTCACCCCGGGATCCTGTGTCATACTGGGGTCACCCCGGGATCCTGTGTCATACTGGGGTCACCCCGGGATCCTGTGTCATACTGGGGTCACCCCGGGATCCTGTGTCATACTGGGGTCCCCCGGGATCCTGTGTCATACTGGGGTCCCCCGGGATCCTGTGTCATACTGGGGTCCCCCGGGATCCTGTGTCATACTGAGGTCACGCCGGGATCCTGTGTCATACTGGGATCCCCCGGGATCCTGTGTCATTGTACGGGGGTCCCCCCAAGATCCTGTGTCATACTGGGGTCCCCCGGGATCCTGTGTCATACTGGGGTCACCCCAGGATCCTGTGTCATACTGGGGTCACCCCAGGATCCTGTGTCATACTGGGGTCACCCCAGGATCCTGTGTCATACTGGGGTCACCCCGGGATCCTGGGTCATACTGGGGTCACCCCGGGATCATGTGTCATACTGGGGTCACCCTGGGATCCTGTGTCATACTGGGGTCCCCCGGGATCCTGTGTCATACTGAGGTCACCCCGGGATCCTGTGTCATACTGGGGTCCCCTGGGATCCTGTGTCATACTGGGCTCACCCCGGGATCCTGTGTCATACTGGGGTCCCCCGGGATCCTGTGTCATACTGGGGTCCCCCGGGATCCTGTGTCATACTGGGGTCCCCTGGGATCCTGTGTCATACTGGGGTCACCCCAGGATCAGGTGTCATACTGGGGTCACCCCGGGATCCTGTGTCATTGTACTGGGGTCCCCCCGGGATCCTGTGTTATACTGGGGTCACCCCAGGATCCTGTGTCATACTGGGGTCACCCCAGGATCCTGTGTCATACTGGGGTCACCCCAGGATCCTGGGTCATACTGGGGTCACCCTAGGATCAGGTGTCATACTGGGGTCACCCCGGGATCCTGTGTCATACTGGGATCCCCCCGGGATCCTGTGTCATACTGGGATCCCCCGGGATCCTGTGTCATTGTACGGGGGTCCCCCCAGGATCCTGTGTCATACTGGGGTCCCCCGGGATCCTGTGTCATTGTACTGGGGTCCCCCCGGGATCCTGTGTTATACTGGGGTCACCCCAGGATCCTGTGTCATACTGGGGTCACCCCAGGATCCTGTGTCATACTGGGGTCACCCCAGGATCCTGGGTCATACTGGGGTCACCCTGGGATCCTGTGTCATACTGGGGTCACCCCGGGATCCTGTGTCATACTGGGGTCACCCCGGGATCCTGTGTCATACTGGGGTCACCCCGGGATCCTGTGTCATACTGGGGTCACCCCGGGATCCTGTGTCATACTGGGGTCCCCCGGGATCCTGTGTCATTGTAATGGGGTCCCCCCGGGATCCTGTGTCATACTGCGGTCCCCCGGGATCCTGTGTCATTGTACTGGGGTCCCCCCGGGATCCTGTGTTATACTGGGGTCCCCCCGGGATCCTGTGTTATACTGGGGTCACCACAGGATCCTGTGTCATACTGGGGTCACCCCGGGATCCTGTGTCATACTGGGGTCACCCCGGGATCCTGTGTCATACTGGGGTCACCCTGGGATCCTGTGTCATACTGGGGTCACCCTGGGATCCTGTGTCATACTGGGGTCACCCCGGGATCCTGTGTCATACTGGGGTCCCCCGGGATCCTGTGTCATACTGGGGTCCCCCCGGGATCCTGTGTCATACTGCGGTCCCCCCAAGGATCCTGTGTCATACTGCGGTCCCCCCAAGGATCCTGTGTCATACTGGGGTCACCCCGGGATCCTGTGTCATACTGGGGTCACCCCGGGATCCTGTGTCATACTGGGGTCACCCCGGGATACTGTGTCATACTGGGGTCACCCCGGGATCCTGTGTCATACTGGGGTCAGCCCGGGATCCTGTGTCATACTGGGGTCACCTCGGGATCCTGTGTCATACTGGGGTCACCTCGGGATCCTGTGTCATACTGGGGTCATCCCGGGATCCTGTGTCATACTGGGGTCACCCCGGGATCCTGTGTCATACTGGGGTCATCCCAGGATCCTGTGTCATACTGGGGTCATCCCAGGATCCTGTGTCATACTGGGGTCCCCCCGGGATCCTGTGTCATACTGGGGTCCCCCCAGGATCCTGTGTCATACTGGGGTCACCCCGGGATCCTGTGTCATACTGGGGTCACCCCGGGATCCTGTGTCATACAGGGGTCCCCCCGGGATCCTGTGTCATACTGGGGTCACCCCGGGATCCTGTGTCATACTGGGGTCACCCCGGGATCCTGTGTCATACTGGGGTCACCCCGGGATCCTGTGTCATACTGGGGTCCCCCGGGATCCTGTGTCATACTGGGGTCCCCCGGGATCCTGTGTCATACTGGGGTCCCCCGGGATCCTGTGTCATACTGGGGTCCCCCGGGATCCTGTGTCATACTGAGGTCACGCCGGGATCCTGTGTCATACTGGGATCCCCCGGGATCCTGTGTCATTGTACGGGGGTCCCCCCAGGATCCTGTGTCATACTGGGGTCCCCCGGGATCCTGTGTCATACTGGGGTCACCCCAGGATCCTGTGTCATACTGGGGTCACCCCAGGATCCTGTGTCATACTGGGGTCACCCCAGGATCCTGTGTCATACTGGGGTCACCCCGGGATCCTGGGTCATACTGGGGTCACCCCGGGATCATGTGTCATACTGGGGTCACCCTGGGATCCTGTGTCATACTGGGGTCCCCCGGGATCCTGTGTCATACTGAGGTCACCCCGGGATCCTGTGTCATACTGGGGTCCCCTGGGATCCTGTGTCATACTGGGCTCACCCCGGGATCCTGTGTCATACTGGGGTCCCCCGGGATCCTGTGTCATACTGGGGTCCCCCGGGATCCTGTGTCATACTGGGGTCCCCCGGGATCCTGTGTCATACTGGGGTCCCCTGGGATCCTGTGTCATACTGGGGTCACCCCAGGATCAGGTGTCATACTGGATGCACCCCGGGATCCTGTGTCATACTGGGATCCCCCGGGATCCTGTGTCATTGTACGGGGGTCCCCCCAGGATCCTGTGTCATACTGGGGTCCCCCGGGATCCTGTGTCATTGTACTGGGGTCCCCCCGGGATCCTGTGTTATACTGGGGTCACCCCAGGATCCTGTGTCATACTGGGGTCACCCCAGGATCCTGTGTCATACTGGGGTCACCCCAGGATCCTGTGTCATACTGGGGTCCCCCGGGATCCTGTGTCATTGTACTGGGGTCCCCCGGGATCCTGTGTCATACTGGGGTCACCCCGGGATCCTGTGTCATACTGGGGTCACCCTGGGATCCTTTGTCATACTGGGGTCACCCCAGGATCCTGTGTCATACTGGGGTCACCCCGGGATCCTGTGTCATACTGGGGTCCCCCGGGATCCTGTGTTATACTGGGGTCACCCGGGATCCTGTGTCATACTGGGGTCAGCCCGGGATCCTGTGTCATACTGGGGTCAGCCCGGGATCCTGTGTCATACTGGGGTCCCCTGGGATCCTGTGTCATACTGGGGTCCCCTGGGATCCTGTGTCATACTGGGGTCACCCCGGGATCCTGTGTCATACTGGGGTCCCCCCGGGATCCTGTGTAATACTGGGTCCCCCGGGATCCTGTGTCATTGTACTGGGGTCCCCCGGGATCCTGTGTTATACTGGGGTCACCCCGGGATCCTGTGTCATTGTACTGGGGTCCCCCGGGATCCTGTGTTATACTGGGGTCACCCTGGGATCCTGTGTCATACTGGGGTCCCCCCGGGATCCTGTGTTATACTGGGGTCACCCTGGGATCCTGTGTCATACTGGGGTCCCCCCGGGATCCTGTGTTATACTGGGGTCACTCCAGGATCCTGTGTCATACTGGGGTCCCCCGGGATCCTGTGTTATACTGGGGTCACCCCGGGATCCTGTGTCATACTGGGGTCCCCCCGGGATCCTGTGTAATACTGGGTCCCCCGGGATCCTGTGTCATTGTACTGGGGTCCCCCCGGGATCCTGTGTCATACTGGGGCCCCCCGGGATCCTGTGTCATACTGGGGTCACCCCGGGATCCTGTGTCATACTGGGGTCCCCCCGGGATCCTGTGTAATACTGGGTCCCCCGGGATCCTGTGTCATTGTACTGGGGTCCCCCCGGGATCCTGTGTCATACTGGGGTCACCCCAGGATCCTGTGTCATACTGGGGTCCCCCCGGGATCCTGTGTCATACTGGGGTCCCCCGGGATCCTGTGTTATACTGGGGTCACCCCGGGATCCTGTGTCATACTGGGGTCCCCCCGGGATCCTGTGTAATACTGGGTCCCCCGGGATCCTGTGTCATTGTACTGGGGTCCCCCCGGGATCCTGTGTCATACTGGGGTCCCCCGGGATCCTGTGTCAATGTACTGGGGTCCCCCGGGATCCTGTGTTATACTGGGGTCACCCTGGGATCCTGTGTCATACTGGGGTCCCCCCGGGATCCTGTGTTATACTGGGGTCACCCCGGGATCTTGTGTCATACTGGGGTCCCCCCGGGATCCTGTGTAATACTGGGTCCCCCGGGATCCTGTGTCATTGTACTGGGGTCCCCCCGGGATCCTGTGTCATACTGGGGTCACCCCAGGATCCTGTGTCATACTGGGGTCCCCCCGGGATCCTATGTCATACTGGGGTCCCCCGGGATCCTGTGTTATACTGGGGTCACCCCAGGATCCTGTGTCATACTGGGGTCACCCCAGGATCCTGTGTCATACTGGGGTCCCCCCGGATCCTGTGTCATACTGGGGTCCCCCAGGATCCTGTGTCATACTGGGGTCCCCCCGGGATCCTGTGTCATACTGGGGTCACCCCAGGATCCTGTCATACTGGGGTCCCCCCGGGATCCTGTGTCATACTGGGGTCCCCCCGGGATCCTGTGTCATTGTACTGGGGTCCCCCCGGGATCCTGTGTCATACTGGGGTCCCCCCGGGATCCTGTGTCATACTGGGGTCCCCCGGGATCCTGTGTCATTGTACTGGGGTCCCCCGGGATCCTGTGTTATACTGGGGTCACCCCGGGATCCTGTGTCATACTGGGGTCCCCCCGGGATCCTGTGTTATACTGGGGTCACCCCAGGATCCTGTGTCATACTGGGGTCCCCCTGGGATCCTGTGTCATACTGGGGTCCCCCTGGGATCCTGTCATACTGGGGTCCCCCGGGATCCTGTGTTATACTGGGGTCACCCCGGGATCCTGTCATACTGGGGTCACCCCGGGATCCTGTCATACTGGGGTCCCCCGGGATCCTGTGTAATACTGGGTCCCCCGGGATCCTGTGTCATACTGGGGTCACCCCAGGATCCTGTGTCATACTGGGGTCCCCCCGGGATCCTGTGTCATACTGGGGTCCCCTGGGATCCTGTGTTATACTGGGGTCACCCCGTGATCCTGTGTCATACTGGGGTCCCCCCGGGATCCTGTGTAATACTGGGTCCCCCCGGGATCCTGTGTCATACTGGGGTCCCCCGGGATCCTGTGTCATACTGGGGTCACCCCGGGATCCTGTGTCATACTGGGGTCCCCCCGGGATCCTGTGTCATACTGGGGTCACCCGGGATCCTGTGTCATTGTACTGGGGTCCCCCCGGGATCCTGTGTTATACTGGGGTCACCCCGGGATCTTGTGTCATACTGGGGTCCCCCCGGGATCCTGTGTAATACTGGGTCCCCCGGGATCCTGTGTCATTGTACTGGGGTCCCCCCGGGATCCTGTGTCATACTGGGGTCCCCCCAGGATCCTGTGTCATACTGGGGTCCCCCCGGATCCTGTGTCATACTGGGGTCCCCCAGGATCCTGTGTCATACTGGGGTCCCCCCGGGATCCTGTGTCATACTGGGGTCACCCCAGGATCCTGTCATACTGGGGTCCCCCCGGGATCCTGTGTCATACTGGGGTCCCCCCGGGATCCTGTGTCATTGTACTGGGGTCCCCCCGGGATCCTGTGTCATACTGGGGTCCCCCGGGATCCTGTGTCATTGTACTGGGGTCCCCCGGGATCCTGTGTTATACTGGGGTCACCCTGGGATCCTGTGTCATACTGGGGTCCCCCCGGGATCCTGTGTTATACTGGGGTCACCCCAGGATCCTGTGTCATACTGGGGTCACCCCAGGATCCTGTCATACTGGGGTCCCCCCGGGATCCTGTGTCATACTGGGGTCCCCCCGGGATCCTGTGTCATTGTACTGGGGTCCCCCCGGGATCCTGTGTCATACTGGGGTCCCCCCGGGATCCTGTGTCATACTGGGGTCCCCCGGGATCCTGTGTCATTGTACTGGGGTCCCCCGGGATCCTGTGTTATACTGGGGTCACCCCGGGATCCTGTGTCATACTGGGGTCCCCCCGGGATCCTGTGTTATACTGGGGTCACCCCAGGATCCTGTGTCATACTGGGGTCCCCCTGGGATCCTGTGTCATACTGGGGTCCCCCTGGGATCCTGTGTCATACTGGGGTCCCCCGGGATCCTGTGTTATACTGGGGTCACCCCGGGATCCTGTCATACTGGGGTCACCCTGGGATCCTGTCATACTGGGGTCCCCCGGGATCCTGTGTAATACTGGGTCCCCCGGGATCCTGTGTCATACTGGGGTCACCCCAGGATCCTGTGTCATACTGGGGTCCCCCCGGGATCCTGTGTCATACTGGGGTCCCCCGGGATCCTGTGTTATACTGGGGTCACCCCGTGATCCTGTGTCATACTGGGGTCCCCCGGGATCCTGTGTAATACTGGGTCCCCCGGGATCCTGTGTCATTGTACTGGGGTCCCCCCGGGATCCTGTGTCATACTGGGTTCACCCTGGGATCCTGTGTCATACTGGGTTCACCCTGGGATCCTGTGTCATACTGGGGTCACCCCGGGATCCTGTGTCATACTGGGGTCACCCCGGGATCCTGTGTCATACTGGGGTCCCCCGGGATCCTGTGTCATTGTACTGGGGTCCCCCCGGGATCCTGTGTCATTGTACTGGGGTCCCCCCGGGATCCTGTGTCATTGTACTGGGGTCCCCCGGGATCCTGTGTTATACTGGGGTCACCCGGGATCCTGTGTCATACTGGGGTCACCCCGGGATCCTGTGTCATACTGGGGTCACCCCGGGATCCTGTGTCATACTGGGGTCACCCCGGGATCCTGTGTCATACTGGGGTCACCCCGGGATCCTGTGTCATACTGGGGTCCCCCGGGATCCTGTGTCATACTGGGGTCCCCCGGGATACTGTCATACTGGGGTCCCCCCGGGATCCTGTGTCATACTGGGGTCACCCCGGGATCCTGTTATACTGGGGTCCCCCCGGGATCCTGTGTTATACTGGGGTCCCCCGGGATCCTGTGTCATACTGGGGTCCCCCCGGGATCCTGTCATACTGGGGTCCCCCTGGGATCCTGTGTCATTGTACTGGGGTCCCCCCGGGATCCTGTGTTATACTGGGGTCACCCCGGGATCCTGTGTCATACTGGGGTCCCCCCGGGATCCTGTGTTATACTGGGGTCCCCCCGGGATCCTGTGTTATACTGGGGTCACCCCGGGATCCTGTGTCATACTGGGGTCCCCCGGGATCCTGTGTAATACTGGGTCCCCCGGGATCCTGTCATTGTACTGGGGTCCCCCCGGGATCCTGTGTCATACTGGGGTCACCCCAGGATCCTGTGTCATACTGGGGTCCCCCCGGGATCCTGTGTCATACTGGGGTCCCCCCGGGATCCTGTGTCATACTGGGGTCCCCCGGGATCCTGTGTTATACTGGGGTCACCCCGTGATCCTGTGTCATACTGGGGTCCCCCCGGGATCCTGTGTAATACTGGGTCCCCCGGGATCCTGTGTCATTGTACTGGGGTCCCCCGGGATCCTGTGTTATACTGGGGTCACCCCGGGATCCTGTGTCATTGTACTGGGGTCCCCCGGGATCCTGTGTTATACTGGGGTCACCCCGGGATCCTGTGTCATACTGGGGTCCCCCCGGGATCCTGTGTTATACTGGGGTCACCCCAGGATCCTGTGTCATACTGGGGTCCCCCCGGGATCCTGTGTCATACTGGGGTCCCCCGGGATCCTGTGTTATACTGGGGTCACCCCGGGATCCTGTGTCATACTGGGGTCCCCCGGGATCCTGTGTAATACTGGGTCCCCCGGGATCCTGTGTCATTGTACTGGGGTCCCCCCGGGATCCTGTGTCATACTGGGGTCCCCTGGGATCCTGTGTCATACTGGGGTCCCCTGGGATCCTGTGTCATACTGGGGTCACCCCAGGATCCTGTGTCATACTGGGGTCCCCCCGGGATCCTGTGTAATACTGGGTCCCCCGGGATCCTGTGGCATTGTACTGGGGTCCCCCGGGATCCTGTGTTATACTGGGGTCACCCCGGGATCCTGTGTCATACTGGGGTCCCCCCGGGATCCTGTGTTATACTGGGGTCACCCCAGGATCCTGTGTCATACTGGGGTCCCCCCGGGATCCTGTGTCATACTGGGGTCCCCCGGGATCCTGTGTTATACTGGGGTCACCCCGGGATCCTGTGTCATACTGGGGTCCCCCCAGGATCCTGTGTAATACTGGGTCCCCCGGGATCCTGTGTCATTGTACTGGGGTCCCCCCGGGATCCTGTGTCATACTGGGGTCCCCTGGGATCCTGTGTCATACTGGGGTCCCCTGGGATCCTGTGTCATACTGGGGTCACCCCGGGATCCTGTGTCATACTGGGGTCCCCCCGGGATCCTGTGTAATACTGGGTCCCCCGGGATCCTGTGGCATTGTACTGGGGTCCCCCGGGATCCTGTGTTATACTGGGGTCCCCCGGGATCCTGTGTTATACTGGGGTCACCCCGGGATCCTGTGTCATTGTACTGGGGTCCCCCGGATCCTGTGTTATACTGGGGTCACCCCGGGATCCTGTGTCATACTGGGGTCCCCCCGGGATCCTGTGTCATACTGGGGTCACCCCAGGATCCTGTGTCATACTGGGGTCCCCCCGGGATCCTGTGTCATACTGGGGTCCCCCGGGATCCTGTGTTATACTGGGGTCACCCCGGGATCCTGTGTCATACTGGGGTCCCCCCGGGATCCTGTGTAATACTGGGTCCCCCGGGATCCTGTGTCATTGTACTGGGGTCCCCCCGGGATCCTGTGTCATACTGGGGTCACCCCAGGATCCTGTGTCATACTGGGGTCCCCTGGGATCCTGTGTCATACTGGGGTCACCCCGGGATCCTGTGTCATACTGGGGTCCCCCCGGGATCCTGTGTAATACTGGGTCCCCCGGGATCCTGTGTCATTGTACTGGGGTCCCCCCGGGATCCTGTGTCATACTGGGGTCCCCCGGGATCCTGTGTCATTGTACTGGGGTCCCCCGGGATCCTGTGTTATACTGGGGTCACCCCGGGATCCTGTGTCATACTGGGGTCAGCCCGGGATCCTGTGTCATACTGGGGTCAGCCCGGGATCCTGTGTCATACTGGGGTCCCCTGGGATCCTGTGTCATACTGGGGTCCCCTGGGATCCTGTGTCATACTGGGGTCACCCCGGGATCCTGTGTCATACTGGGGTCCCCCCGGGATCCTGTGTTATACTGGGGCCCCCCGGGATCCTGTGTAATACTGGGTCCCCCGGGATCCTGTGGCATTGTACTGGGGTCCCCCGGGATCCTGTGTTATACTGGGGTCACCCCGGGATCCTGTGTCATTGTACTGGGGTCCCCCGGGATCCTGTTATACTGGGGTCACCCCGGGATCCTGTGTCATACTGGGGTCCCCCCGGGATCCTCTGTTATACTGGGGTCACCCCAGGATCCTGTGTCATACTGGGGTCCCCCGGGATCCTGTGTTATACTGGGGTCAGCCCGGGATCCTGTGTCATACTGGGGTCCCCTGGGATCCTGTGTCATACTGGGGTCCCCTGGGATCCTGTGTCATACTGGGGTCACCCCGGGATCCTGTGTCATACTGGGGTCCCCCCGGGATCCTGTGTAATACTGGGTCCCCCGGGATCCTGTGGCATTGTACTGGGGTCCCCCGGGATCCTGTGTTATACTGGGGTCACCCCGGGATCCTGTGTCATTGTACTGGGGTCCCCCGGGATCCTGTGTTATACTGGGGTCACCCCGGGATCCTGTGTCATACTGGGGTCCCCCCGGGATCCTGTGTTATACTGGGGTCACCCCAGGATCCTGTGTCATACTGGGGTCCCCCCGGGATCCTGTGTCATACTGGGGTCCCCCGGGATCCTGTGTTATACTGGGGTCACCCCGGGATCCTGTGTCATACTGGGGTCCCCCCGGGATCCTGTGTAATACAGGGTCCCCCGGGATCCTGTGTCATTGTACTGGGGTCCCCCCGGGATCCTGTGTCATACTGGGGTCACCCCAGGATCCTGTGTCATACTGGGGTCCCCTGGGATCCTGTGTCATACTGGGGTCACCCCGGGATCCTGTGTCATACTGGGGTCACCCCGGGATCCTGTGTCATACTGGGGTCCCCCCGGGATCCTGTGTAATACTGGGTCCCCCGGGATCCTGTGTCATTGTACTGGGGTCCCCCCGGGATCCTGTGTCATACTGGGGTCCCCCGGGATCCTGTGTCATTGTACTGGGGTCCCCCGGGATCCTGTGTCATACTGGGGTCAGCCCGGGATCCTGTGTCATACTGGGGTCAGCCCGGGATCCTGTGTCATACTGGGGTCCCCTGGGATCCTGTGTCATACTGGGGTCCCCTGGGATCCTGTGTCATACTGGGGTCCCCTGGGATCCTGTCTCATACTGGGGTCACCCCGGGATCCTGTGTCATACTGGGGTCCCCCCGGGATCCTCTGTTATACTGGGGTCACCCCAGGATCCTGTGTCATACTGGGGTCCCCCCGGGATCCTGTGTCATACTGGGGTCCCCCGGGATCCTGTGTTATACTGGGGTCACCCCGGGATCCTGTGTCATTGTACTGGGGTCCCCCCGGGATCCTGTGTCATACTGGGGTCCCCCCGGGATCCTGTGTCATACTGGGGTCCCCCCGGGATCCTGTGTTATACTGGGGTCCCCCGGGATCCTGTGTCATTGTACTGGGGTCCCCCCGGGATCCTGTGTCATACTGGGGTCCCCCCGGGATCCTGTGTAATACTGGGTCCCCCGGGATCCTGTGTCATTGTACTGGGGTCCCCCCGGGATCCTGTGTCATACTGGGGTCACCCCAGGATCCTGTGTCATACTGGGGTCCCCTGGGATCCTGTGTCATACTGGGGTCACCCTGGGATCCTGTGTCATACTGGGGTCCCCCCGGGATCCTGTGTAATACTGGGTCCCCCGGGATCCTGTGTCATTTTACTGGGGTCCCCCGGGATCCTGTGTCATTTTACTGGGGTCCCCCGGGATCCTGTGTCATACTGGGGTCACCCCGGGATCCTGTGTCATACTGGGGTCCCCCTGGGATCCTGTGTTATACTGGGGTCACCCCAGGATCCTGTGTCATACTGGGGTCCCCCCGGGATCCTGTGTCATACTGGGGTCCCCCGGGATCCTGTGTTATACTGGGGTCACCCCGGGATCCTGTGTCATACTGGGGTCACCCCGGGATCCTGTGTCATACTGGGGTCCCCCCAGGATCCTGTGTAATACTGGGTCCCCCGGGATCCTGTGTCATTGTACTGGGGTTCCCCCGGGATCCTGTGTCATACTGGGGTCACCCCAGGATCCTGTGTCATACTGGGGTCCCCCCGGGATCCTGTGTCATACTGGGGTCCCCAGGGATCCTGTGTTATACTGGGGTCACCCCGGGATCCTGTGTCATACTGGGGTCCCCCGGGATCCTGTGTAATACTGGGGTCCCCCGGGATCCTGTGTCATTGTACTGGGGTCCCCCCGGGATCCTGTGTCATTGTACTGGGGTCCCCCCGGGATCCTGTGTCATTGTACTGGGGTCCCCCGGGATCCTGTGTTATACTGGGGTCACCCTGGGATCCTGTGTCATACTGGGGTCAGCCCGGGATCCTGTGTCATACTGGGGTCCCCCCGGGATCCTGTGTTATACTGGGGTCACTCCAGGATCCTGTGTCATACTGGGGTCCCCCGGGATCCTGTGTTATACTGGGGTCACCCCGGGATCCTGTGTCATACTGGGGTCCCCCCGGGATCCTGTGTAATACTGGGTCCCCCGGGATCCTGTGTCATTGTACTGGGGTCCCCCCGGGATCCTGTGTCATACTGGGGTCACCCCAGGATCCTGTGTCATACTGGGGTCCCCCCGGGATCCTGTGTCATACTGGGGTCCCCCGGGATCCTGTGTTATACTGGGGTCACCCCGGGATCCTGTGTCATACTGGGGTCCCCCCGGGATCCTGTGTAATACTGGGTCCCCCGGGATCCTGTGTCATTGTACTGGGGTCCCCCCGGGATCCTGTGTCATACTGGGGTCCCCCGGGATCCTGTGTCATTGTACTGGGGTCCCCCGGGATCCTGTGTTATACTGGGGTCACCCTGGGATCCTGTGTCATACTGGGGTCCCCCCGGGATCCTGTGTTATACTGGGGTCCCCCCGGGATCCTGTGTTATACTGGGGTCCCCCCGGGATCCTGTGTTATACTGGGGTCCCCCCCGGGATCCTGTGTCATACTGGGGTCCCCCGGGATCCTGTGTCATACTGGGGTCACCCCGGGATCCTGTGTCATACTGGGGTCCCCCCGGGATCCTGTGTAATACTGGGTCCCCCGGGATCCTGTGTCATTGTACTGGGGTCCCCCCGGGATCCTGTGTTATACTGGGATCACCCCGGGATCTTGTGTCATACTGGGGTCCCCCCGGGATCCTGTGTAATACTGGGTCCCCCGGGATCCTGTGTCATTGTACTGGGGTCCCCCCGGGATCCTGTGTCATACTGGGGTCACCCCAGGATCCTGTGTCATACTGGGGTCCCCCCGGGATCCTATGTCATACTGGGGTCCCCCGGGATCCTGTGTTATACTGGGGTCACCCCAGGATCCTGTGTCATACTGGGGTCCCCCCGGATCCTGTGTCATACTGGGGTCCCCCAGGATCCTGTGTCATACTGGGGTCCCCCCGGGATCCTGTGTCATACTGGGGTCACCCCAGGATCCTGTCATACTGGGGTCCCCCCGGGATCCTGTGTCATACTGGGGTCCCCCCGGGATCCTGTGTCATTGTACTGGGGTCCCCCCGGGATCCTGTGTCATACTGGGGTCCCCCCGGGATCCTGTGTCATACTAGGGGCCCCCGGGATCCTGTGTCATTGTACTGGGGTCCCCCGGGATCCTGTGTTATACTGGGGTCACCCCGGGATCCTGTGTCATACTGGGGTCCCCCCGGGATCCTGTGTTATACTGGGGTCACCCCAGGATCCTGTGTCATACTGGGGTCCCCCTGGGATCCTGTGTCATACTGGGGTCCCCCGGGATCCTGTGTTATACTGGGGTCACCCCGGGATCCTGTCATACTGGGGTCACCCCGGGATCCTGTCATACTGGGGTCCCCCGGGATCCTGTGTAATACTGGGTCCCCCGGGATCCTGTGTCATACTGGGGTCACCCCAGGATCCTGTGTCATACTGGGGTCCCCCCGGGATCCTGTGTCATACTGGGGTCCCCCGGGATCCTGTGTTATACTGGGGTCACCCCATGATCCTGTGTCATACTGGGGTCCCCCGGGATCCTGTGTAATACTGGGTCCCCCGGGATCCTGTGTCATTGTACTGGGGTCCCCCCGGGATCCTGTGTCATTGTACTGGGGTCCCCCCGGGATCCTGTGTCATACTGGGGTCACCCTGGGATCCTGTGTCATACTGGGGTCACCCTGGGATCCTGTGTCATACTGGGGTCACCCCGGGATCCTGTGTCATACTGGGGTCACCCCGGGATCCTGTGTCATACTGGGGTCACCCCGGGATCCTGTGTCATACTGGGGTCCCCCGGGATCCTGTGTCATTGTACTGGGGTCCCCCCGGGATCCTGTGTCATTGTACTGGGGTCCCCCCGGGATCCTGTGTCATTGTACTGGGGTCCCCCGGGATCCTGTGTTATACTGGGGTCACCCGGGATCCTGTGTCATACTGGGGTCACCCCGGGATCCTGTGTCATACTGGGGTCACCCCGGGATCCTGTGTCATACTGGGGTCACCCCGGGATCCTGTGTCATACTGGGGTCACCCCGGGATCCTGTGTCATACTGGGGTCCCCCGGGATCCTGTCATACTGGGGTCCCCCGGGATACTGTCATACTGGGGTCCCCCCGGGATCCTGTGTCATACTGGGGTCACCCCGGGATCCTGTTATACTGGGGTCCCCCCGGGATCCTTTGTTATACTGGGGTCCCCCGGGATCCTGTGTCATACTGGGGTCCCCCCGGGATCCTGTCATACTGGGGTCCCCCTGGGATCCTGTGTCATTGTACTGGGGTCCCCCCGGGATCCTGTGTTATACTGGGGTCACCCCGGGATCCTGTGTCATACTGGGGTCCCCCCGGGATCCTGTGTTATACTGGGGTCCCCCCGGGATCCTGTGTTATACTGGGGTCACCCCGGGATCCTGTGTCATACTGGGGTCCCCCGGGATCCTGGGTAATACTGGGTCCCCCGGGATCCTGTCATTGTACTGGGGTCCCCCGGGATCCTGTGTCATACTGGGGTCACCCCAGGATCCTGTGTCATACTGGGGTCCCCCCGGGATCCTGTGTCATACTGGGGTCCCCCCGGGATCCTGTGTCATACTGGGGTCCCCCGGGATCCTGTGTTATACTGGGGTCACCCCGTGATCCTGTGTCATACTGGGGTCCCCCCGGGATCCTGTGTAATACTGGGTCCCCCGGGATCCTGTGTCATTGTACTGGGGTCCCCCCGGGATCCTGTGTCATACTGGGGTCACCCTGGGATCCTGTGTCATACTGGGGTCACCCTGGGATCCTGTGTCATACTGGGGTCACCCCGGGATCCTGTGTCATACTGGGGTCACCCCGGGATCCTGTGTCATACTGGGGTCCCCCGGGATCCTGTGTCATTGTACTGGGGTCCCCCCGGGATCCTGTGTCATTGTACTGGGGTCCCCCCGGGATCCTGTGTCATTGTACTGGGGTCCCCCCGGGATCCTGTGTTATACTGGGGTCACCCCGGGATCCTGTGTCATACTGGGGTCACCCCGGGATCCTGTGTCATACTGGGGTCACCCCGGGATCCTGTGTCATACTGGGGTCACCCCGGGATCCTGTGTCATACTGGGGTCCCCCGGGATCCTGTGTCATTGTACTGGGGTCCCCCCGGGATCCTGTGTCATTGTACTGGGGTCCCCCCGGGATCCTGTGTCATTGTACTGGGGTCCCCCCGGGATCCTGTGTTATACTGGGGTCACCCGGGATCCTGTGTCATACTGGGGTCACCCCGGGATCCTGTGTCATACTGGGGTCACCCCGGGATCCTGTGTCATACTGGGGTCACCCCGGGATCCTGTGTCATACTGGGGTCACCCCGGGATCCTGTGTCATACTGGGGTCCCCCGGGATCCTGTGTCATACTGGGGTCCCCCGGGATCCTGTGTCATACTGGGGTCCCCCGGGATCCTGTGTCATACTGGGGTCCCCCGGGATACTGTGTCATACTGGGGTCCCCCCGGGATCCTGTGTCATACTGGGGTCACCCCGGGATCCTGTTATACTGGGGTCCCCCCGGGATCCTGTGTCATTGTACTGGTGTCCCCCCGGGATCCTGTGTTATACTGGGGTCACCCCGGGATCCTGTGTCATACTGGGGTCACCCCGGGATCCTGTGTCATACTGGGGTCACCCCGGGATCCTGTGTCATACTGGGGTCCCCCGGGATCCTGTGTCATTGTACTGGGGTCCCCCCGGGATCCTGTCATACTGGGGTCCCCCTGGGATCCTGTGTCATTGTACTGGGGTCCCCCCGGGATCCTGTGTTATACTGGGGTCACCCCGGGATCCTGTGTCATACTGGGGTCACCCCGGGATCCTGTGTCATACTGGGGTCACCCCGGGATTCTGTGTCATACTGGGGTCCCCTGGGATCCTGTGTCATACTGGGGTCCCCTGGGATCCTGTGTCATACTGGGGTCCCCTGGGATCCTGTGTCATACTGGGGTCCCCTGGGATCCTGTGTCATACTGGGTCCCCTGGGATCCTGTGTCATACTGGGGTCACCCCGGGATCCTGTGTCATACTGGGGTCACCCCGGGATCCTGTGTCATACTGGGGTCACCCCGGGATCCTGTGTCATACTGGGGTCACCCCGGGATCCTGTGTCATACTGGGGTCACCCCGGGATCCTGTGTCATACTGGGGTCACCCCGGGATCCTGTGTCATACTGGGGTCACCCCGGGATCCTGTGTCATACTGGGGTCACCCCGGGATCCTGTGTCATACTGGGGTCCCCCGGGATCCTGTGTCATACTGAGGTCACCCCGGGATCCTGTGTCATACTGAGGTCACCCCGGGATCCTGTGTCATACTGGGGTCACCCCGGGATCCTGTGTCATACTGGGGTCACCGTGGGATCCTGTGTCATACTAGGGTCACCCCGGGATCCTGTGTCATACTGGGGTCACCCCGGGATCCTGTGTCATACTGGGGTCCCCCGGGATCCTGTGTCATTGTAATGGGGTCCCCCCGGGATCCTGTGTCATACTGCGGTCCCCCGGGATCCTGTGTCATTGTACTGGGGTCCCCCCGGGATCCTGTGTTATACTGGGGTCACCACAGGATCCTGTGTCATACTGGGGTCACCCCGGGATCCTGTGTCATACTGGGGTCACCCTGGGATCCTGTGTCATACTGGGGTCACCCCGGGATCCTTTGTCATACTGGGGTCACCCCGGGATCCTGTGTCATACTGGGGTCACCCCGGGATCCTGTGTCATACTGGGGTCACCCCGGGATCCTGTGTTATACTGGGGTCCCCCCGGGATCCTGTGTCATACTGGGGTCCCCCCGGGATCCTGTGTCATACTGGGGTCCCCCCGGGATCCTGTGTCATACTGGGGTCCCCCCAGGATCCTGTGTCATACTGTGGTCCCCCCGGGATCCTGTGTCATACTGTGGTCCCCTGGGATCCTGTGTCATACTGGGGTCACCCTGGGATCCTGTGTCATACTGGGGTCACCCCGGGATCCTGTGTCATACTGGGGTCACCCCGGGATCCTGTGTCATACTGGGGTCATCCCGGGATCCTGTGTCATACTGGGGTCACCCCGGGATCCTGTGTCATACTGGGTTCACACCGGGATCATGTGTCATACTGGGGTCACCCCGGGATCTTGTGTCATACTGGGGTCCCCCGGGATCCTGTGTCATACTGGGGTCACCCCGGGATCCTGTGTCATACTGGGGTCACCCCGGGATCCTGTGTCATACTGGGGTCCCCTGGTATCCTGTGTCATACTGGGGTCATACTGGGGTCACCCCGGGATCCTGTGTCATACTGGGGTCACCCCGGGATCCTGTGTCATACTGGGGTCACCCCGGGATCCTGTGTCATACTGGGGTCACCCCGGGATCCTGTGTCATACTGGGGTCACCCGGGATCCTGTGTCATACTGGGGTCCCCCGGGATCCTGTGTCATACTGGGGTCCCCCGGGATCCTGTGTCATACTGGGGTCCCCTGGGATCCTGTGTCATACTGGGGTCACCCCGGGATCCTGTGTCATACTGGGGTCACCCCGGGATCCTGTGTCATACTGGGGTCACCCCGGGATCCTGTGTCATACTGGGGTCACCCCGGGATCCTGTATCATACTGGGGTCACCCCGGGATCCTGTGTCATACTGGGGTCACCCCGGGATCCTGTGTCATACTGGGGTCCCCTGGTAACCTGTGTCATACTGGGGTCATACTGGGGTCACCCCGGGATCCTGTGTCATACTGGGGTCACCCTGGGATCCTGTGTCATACTGGGGTCACCCTGGGATCCTGTGTCATACTGGGGTCCCCCGGGATCCTGTGTCATACTGGGGTCCCCCGGGATACTGTCATACTGGGGTCCCCCCGGGATCCTGTGTCATACTGGGGTCACCCCGGGATCCTGTTATACTGGGGTCCCCCCGGGATCCTGTGTTATACTGGGGTCCCCCGGGATCCTGTGTCATACTGGGGTCCCCCCGGGATCCTGTCATACTGGGGTCCCCCCGGGATCCTGTCATTGTACTGGGGTCCCCCCGGGATCCTGTGTCATACTGGGGTCACCCCAGGATCCTGTGTCATACTGGGGTCCCCCCGGGATCCTGTGTCATACTGGGGTCCCCCCGGGATCCTGTGTCATACTGGGGTCCCCCGGGATCTTGTGTTATACTGGGGTCACCCCGTGATCCTGTGTCATACTGGGGTCCCCCCGGGATCCTGTGTAATACTGGGTCCCCCGGGATCCTGTGTCATTGTACTGGGGTCCCCCGGGATCCTGTGTTATACTGGGGTCACCCCGGGATCCTGTGTCATTGTACTGGGGTCCCCCGGGATCCTGTGTTATACTGGGGTCACCCCGGGATCCTGTGTCATACTGGGGTCCCCCCGGGATCCTGTGTTATACTGGGGTCACCCCAGGATCCTGTGTCATTCTGGGGTCCCCCCGGGATCCTGTGTCATACTGGGGTCCCCCGGGATCCTGTGTTATACTGGGGTCACCCCGGGATCCTGTGTCATACTGGGGTCCCCCGGGATCCTGTGTAATACTGGGTCCCCCGGGATCCTGTGTCATTGTACTGGGGTCCCCCCGGGATCCTGTGTCATACTGGGGTCCCCTGGGATCCTGTGTCATACTGGGGTCCCCTGGGATCCTGTGTCATACTGGGGTCACCCCAGGATCCTGTGTCATACTGGGGTCCCCCCGGGATCCTGTGTAATACTGGGTCCCCCGGGATCCTGTGGCATTGTACTGGGGTCCCCCGGGATCCTGTGTTATACTGGGGTCACCCCGGGATCCTGTGTCATACTGGGGTCCCCCCGGGATCCTGTGTTATACTGGGGTCACCCCAGGATCCTGTGTCATACTGGGGTCCCCCCGGGATCCTGTGTCATACTGGGGTCCCCCGGGATCCTGTGTTATACTGGGGTCACCCCGGGATCCTGTGTCATACTGGGGTCCCCCCAGGATCCTGTGTAATACTGGGTCCCCCGGGATCCTGTGTCATTGTACTGGGGTCCCCCCGGGATCCTGTGTCATACTGGGGTCCCCTGGGATCCTGTGTCATACTGGGGTCCCCTGGGATCCTGTGTCATACTGGGGTCACCCCGGGATCCTGTGTCATACTGGGGTCCCCCCGGGATCCTGTGTAATACTGGGTCCCCCGGGATCCTGTGGCATTGTACTGGGGTCCCCCGGGATCCTGTGTTATACTGGGGTCACCCCGGGATCCTGTGTCATTGTACTGGGGTCCCCCGGATCCTGTGTTATACTGGGGTCACCCCGGGATCCTGTGTCATACTGGGGTCCCCCCGGGATCCTGTGTTATACTGGGGTCACCCCAGGATCCTGTGTCATACTGGGGTCCCCCCGGGATCCTGTGTCATACTGGGGTCCCCCGGGATCCTGTGTTATACTGGGGTCACCCCGGGATCCTGTGTCATACTGGGGTCCCCCCGGGATCCTGTGTAATACTGGGTCCCCCGGGATCCTGTGTCATTGTACTGGGGTCCCCCCGGGATCCTGTGTCATACTGGGGTCACCCCAGGATCCTGTGTCATACTGGGGTCCCCTGGGATCCTGTGTCATACTGGGGTCACCCCGGGATCCTGTGTCATACTGGGGTCCCCCCGGGATCCTGTGTAATACTGGGTCCCCCGGGATCCTGTGTCATTGTACTGGGGTCCCCCCGGGATCCTGTGTCATTGTACTGGGGTCCCCCGGGATCCTGTGTTATACTGGGGTCACCCCGGGATCCTGTGTCATACTGGGGTCAGCCCGGGATCCTGTGTCATACTGGGGTCAGCCCGGGATCCTGTGTCATACTGGGGTCCCCTGGGATCCTGTGTCATACTGGGGTCCCCTGGGATCCTGTGTCATACTGGGGTCACCCCGGGATCCTGTGTCATACTGGGGTCCCCCCGGGATCCTGTGTTATACTGGGGCCCCCCGGGATCCTGTGTAATACTGGGTCCCCCGGGATCCTGTGGCATTGTACTGGGGTCCCCCGGGATCCTGTGTTATACTGGGGTCACCCCGGGATCCTGTGTCATTGTACTGGGGTCCCCCGGGATCCTGTTATACTGGGGTCACCCCGGGATCCTGTGTCATACTGGGGTCCCCCCGGGATCCTCTGTTATACTGGGGTCACCCCAGGATCCTGTGTCATACTGGGGTCCCCCCGGGATCCTGTGTCATACTGGGGTCCCCCGGGATCCTGTGTTATACTGGGGTCAGCCCGGGATCCTGTGTCATACTGGGGTCCCCTGGGATCCTGTGTCATACTGGGGTCCCCTGGGATCCTGTGTCATACTGGGGTCACCCCGGGATCCTGTGTCATACTGGGGTCCCCCCGGGATCCTGTGTAATACTGGGTCCCCCGGGATCCTGTGGCATTGTACTGGGGTCCCCCGGGATCCTGTGTTATACTGGGGTCACCCCAGGATCCTGTGTCATTGTACTGGGGTCCCCCGGGATCCTGTGTTATACTGGGGTCACCCCGGGATCCTGTGTCATACTGGGGTCCCCCCGGGATCCTGTGTTATACTGGGGTCACCCCAGGATCCTGTGTCATACTGGGGTCCCCCCGGGATCCTGTGTTATACTGGGGTCACCCCGGGATCCTGTGTCATACTGGGGTCCCCCCGGGATCCTGTGTAATACAGGGTCCCCCGGGATCCTGTGTCATTGTACTGGGGTCCCCCCGGGATCCTGTGTCATACTGGGGTCACCCCAGGATCCTGTGTCATACTGGGGTCCCCTGGGATCCTGTGTCTTACTGGGGTCACCCCGGGATCCTGTGTCATACTGGAGTCCCCCCGGGATCCTGTGTAATACTGGGTCCCCCGGGATCCTGTGTCATTGTACTGGGGTCCCCCCGGGATCCTGTGTCATACTGGGGTCCCCCGGGATCCTGTGTCATTGTACTGGGGTCCCCCGGGATCCTGTGTCATACTGGGGTCAGCCCGGGATCCTGTGTCATACTGGGGTCAGCCCAGGATCCTGTGTCATACTGGGGTCCCCTGGGATCCTGTGTCATACTGGGGTCCCCTGGGATCCTGTGTCATACTGGGGTCCCCTGGGATCCTGTCTCATACTGGGGTCACCCCGGGATCCTGTGTCATACTGGGGTCCCCCCGGGATCCTGTGTTATACTCTGGCCCCCCGGGATCCTGTGTAATACTGGGTCCCCCGGGATCCTGTGGCATTGTACTGGGGTCCCCCGGGATCCTGTGTTATACTGGGGTCACCCCGGGATCCTGTGTCATTGTACTGGGGTCCCCCCGGGATCCTGTGTCATTGTACTGGGGTCCCCCGGGATCCTGTGTTATACTGGGATCACCCCGGGATCCTGTGTCATACTGGGGTCCCCCCGGGATCCTCTGTTATACTGGGGTCACCCCAGGATCCTGTGTCATACTGGGGTCCCCCCGGGATCCTGTGTCATACTGGGGTCCCCCGGGATCCTGTGTTATACTGGGGTCACCCCGGGATCCTGTGTCATTGTACTGGGGTCCCCCCGGGATCCTGTGTCATACTGGGGTCCCCCCGGGATCCTGTGTCATACTGGGGTCCCCCCGGGATCCTGTGTTATACTGGGGTCCCCCGGGATCCTGTGTCATTGTACTGGGGTCCCCCCGGGATCCTGTGTCATTGTACTGGTGTCCCCCCGGGATCCTGTGTCATACTGGGGTCCCCCCGGGATCCTGTGTCATACTGGGGTCCCCCCGGGATCCTGTGTCATACTGGGGTCCCCCGGGATCCTGTGTTATACTGGGGTCACCCCGGGATCCTGTGTCATACTGGGGTCCCCCCGGGATCCTGTGTAATACTGGGTCCCCCGGGATCCTGTGTCATTGTACTGGGGTCCCCCCGGGATCCTGTGTCATACTGGGGTCACCCCAGGATCCTGTGTCATACTGGGGTCCCCTGGGATCCTGTGTCATACTGGGGTCACCCTGGGATCCTGTGTCATACTGGGGTCCCCCCGGGATCCTGTGTAATACTGGGTCCCCCGGGATCCTGTGTCATTTTACTGGGGTCCCCCGGGATCCTGTGTCATTTTACTGGGGTCCCCCGGGATCCTGTGTCATACTGGGGTCCCCCGGGATCCTGTGTCATTGTACTGGGGTACCCCGGGATCCTGTGTTATACTGGGGTCACCCCGGGATCCTGTGTCATACTGGGGTCCCCCTGGGATCCTGTGTTATACTGGGGTCACCCCAGGATCCTGTGTCATACTGGGGTCCCCCCGGGATCCTGTGTCATACTGGGGTCCCCCGGGATCCTGTGTTATACTGGGGTCACCCCGGGATCCTGTGTCATACTGGGGTCACCCCGGGATCCTGTGTCATACTGGGGTCCCCCCAGGATCCTGTGTAATACTGGGTCCCCCGGGATCCTGTGTCATTGTACTGGGGTTCCCCCGGGATCCTGTGTCATACTGGGGTCACCCCAGGATCCTGTGTCATACTGGGGTCCCCCCGGGATCCTGTGTCATACTGGGGTCCCCAGGGATCCTGTGTTATACTGGGGTCACCCCGGGATCCTGTGTCATACTGGGGTCCCCCGGGATCCTGTGTAATACTGGGGTCCCCCGGGATCCTGTGTCATTGTACTGGGGTCCCCCCGGGATCCTGTGTCATACTGGGGTCCCCCCGGGATCCTGTGTCATTGTACTGGGGTCCCCCGGGATCCTGTGTTATACTGGGGTCACCCTGGGATCCTGTGTCATACTGGGGTTAGCCCGGGATCCTGTGTCATACTGGGGTCAGCCCGGGATCCTGTGTCATACTGGGGTCCCCTGGGATCCTGTGTCATACTGGGGTCCCCTGGGATCCTGTGTCATACTGGGGTCACCCCGGGATCCTGTGTCATACTGGGGTCCCCCCGGGATCCTGTGTAATACTGGGTCCCCCGGGATCCTGTGTCATTGTACTGGGGTCCCCCGGGATCCTGTGTTATACTGGGGTCACCCCGGGATCCTGTGTCATTGTACTGGGGTCCCCCAGGATCCTGTGTTATACTGGGGTCACCCTGGGATCCTGTGTCATACTGGGGTCCCCCCGGGATCCTGTGTTATACTGGGGTCACTCCAGGATCCTGTGTCATACTGGGGTCCCCCGGGATCCTGTGTTATACTGGGGTCACCCCGGGATCCTGTGTCATACTGGGGTCCCCCCGGGATCCTGTGTAATACTGGGTCCCCCGGGATCCTGTGTCATTGTACTGGGGTCCCCCCGGGATCCTGTGTCATACTGGGGTCACCCCAGGATCCTGTGTCATACTGGGGTCCCCCCGGGATCCTGTGTCATACTGGGGTCCCCCGGGATCCTGTGTTATACTGGGGTCACCCCGGGATCCTGTGTCATACTGGGGTCCCCCCGGGATCCTGTGTAATACTGGGTCCCCCGGGATCCTGTGTCATTGTACTGGGGTCCCCCCGGGATCCTGTGTCATACTGGGGTCCCCCGGGATCCTGTGTCATTGTACTGGGGTCCCCCGGGATCCTGTGTTATACTGGGGTCACCCTGGGATCCTGTGTCATACTGGGGTCCCCCCGGGATCCTGTGTTATACTGGGGTCCCCCCGGGATCCTGTGTTATACTGGGGTCCCCCCGGGATCCTGTGTTATACTGGGGTCCCCCCGGGATCCTGTGTCATACTGGGGTCCCCCGGGATCCTGTGTCATACTGGGGTCACCCCGGGATCCTGTGTCATACTGGGGTCCCCCGGGATCCTGTGTAATACTGGGTCCCCCGGGATCCTGTGTCATTGTACTGGGGTCCCCCCGGGATCCTGTGTTATACTGGGATCACCCCGGGATCTTGTGTCATACTGGGGTCCCCCCGGGATCCTGTGTAATACTGGGTCCCCCGGGATCCTGTGTCATTGTACTGGGGTCCCCCCGGGATCCTGTGTCATACTGGGGTCACCCCAGGATCCTGTGTCATACTGGGGTCCCCCCGGGATCCTATGTCATACTGGGGTCCCCCGGGATCCTGTGTTATACTGGGGTCACCCCAGGATCCTGTGTCATACTGGGGTCCCCCCGGATCCTGTGTCATACTGGGGTCCCCCAGGATCCTGTGTCATACTGGGGTCCCCCCGGGATCCTGTGTCATACTGGGGTCACCCCAGGATCCTGTCATACTGGGGTCCCCCCGGGATCCTGTGTCATACTGGGGTCCCCCCGGGATCCTGTGTCATTGTACTGGGGTCCCCCCGGGATCCTGTGTCATACTGGGGTCCCCCCGGGATCCTGTGTCATACTGGGGTCCCCCGGGATCCTGTGTCATTGTACTGGGGTCCCCCGGGATCCTGTGTTATACTGGGGTCACCCCGGGATCCTGTGTCATACTGGGGTCCCCCCGGGATCCTGTGTTATACTGGGGTCACCCCAGGATCCTGTGTCATACTGGGGTCCCCCTGGGATCCTGTGTCATACTGGGGTCCCCCGGGATCCTGTGTTATACTGGGGTCACCCCGGGATCCTGTCATACTGGGGTCACCCCGGGATCCTGTCATACTGGGGTCCCCCGGGATCCTGTGTAATACTGGGTCCCCCGGGATCCTGTGTCATACTGGGGTCACCCCAGGATCCTGTGTCATACTGGGGTCCCCCCGGGATCCTGTGTCATACCGGGGTCCCCCGGGATCCTGTGTTATACTGGGGTCACCCCATGATCCTGTGTCATACTGGGGTCCCCCGGGATCCTGTGTAATACTGGGTCCCCCGGGATCCTGTGTCATTGTACTGGGGTCCCCCCGGGATCCTGTGTCATACTGGGGTCACCCTGGGATCCTGTGTCATACTGGGGTCACCCTGGGATCCTGTGTCATACTGGGGTCACCCCGGGATCCTGTGTCATACTGGGGTCACCCCGGGATCCTGTGTCATACTGGGGTCACCCCGGGATCCTGTGTCATACTGGGGTCCCCCGGGATCCTGTGTCATTGTACTGGGGTCCCCCCAGGATCCTGTGTCATTGTACTGGGGTCCCCCCGGGATCCTGTGTCATTGTACTGGGGTCCCCCGGGATCCTGTGTTATACTGGGGTCACCCGGGATCCTGTGTCATACTGGGGTCACCCGGGATCCTGTGTCATACTGGGGTCACCCCGGGATCCTGTGTCATACTGGGGTCACCCCGGGATCCTGTGTCATACTGGGGTCACCCCGGGATCCTGTGTCATACTGGGGTCACCCCGGGATCCTGTGTCATACTGGGGTCCCCCGGGATCCTGTCATACTGGGGTCCCCCGGGATACTGTCATACTGGGGTCCCCCCGGGATCCTGTGTCATACTGGGGTCACCCCGGGATCCTGTTATACTGGGGTCCCCCCGGGATCCTTTGTTATACTGGGGTCCCCCGGGATCCTGTGTCATACTGGGGTCCCCCCGGGATCCTGTCATACTGGGGTCCCCCTGGGATCCTGTGTCATTGTACTGGGGTCCCCCCGGGATCCTGTGTTATACTGGGGTCACCCCGGGATCCTGTGTCATACTGGGGTCCCCCCGGGATCCTGTGTTATACTGGGGTCCCCCCGGGATCCTGTGTTATACTGGGGTCACCCCGGGATCCTGTGTCATACTGGGGTCCCCCGGGATCCTGTGTAATACTGGGTCCCCCGGGATCCTGTCATTGTACTGGGGTCCCCCCGGGATCCTGTGTCATACTGGGGTCACCCCAGGATCCTGTGTCATACTGGGGTCCCCCCGGGATCCTGTGTCATACTGGGGTCCCCCCGGGATCCTGTGTCATACTGGGGTCCCCTGGGATCCTGTGTTATACTGGGGTCACCCCGTGATCCTGTGTCATACTGGGGTCCCCCCGGGATCCTGTGTAATACTGGGTCCCCCGGGATCCTGTGTCATTGTACTGGGGTCCCCCCGGGATCCTGTGTCATACTGGGGTCACCCTGGGATCCTGTGTCATACTGGGGTCACCCTGGGATCCTGTGTCATACTGGGGTCACCCCGGGATCCTGTGTCATACTGGGGTCCCCCCGGGATCCTGTGTCATACTGGGGTCACCCTGGGATCCTGTGTCATACTGGGGTCACCCCGGGATCCTGTGTCATACTGGGGTCACCCCGGGATCCTGTGTCATACTGGGGTCACCCCGGGATCCTGTGTCATACTGGGGTCCCCCGGGATCCTGTGTCATTGTACTGGGGTCCCCCCGGGATCCTGTGTCATTGTACTGGGGTCCCCCCGGGATCCTGTGTCATTGTACTGGGGTCCCCCCGGGATCCTGTGTTATACTGGGGTCACCCGGGATCCTGTGTCATACTGGGGTCACCCCGGGATCCTGTGTCATACTGGGGTCACCCCGGGATCCTGTGTCATACTGGGGTCACCCCGGGATCCTGTGTCATACTGGGGTCACCCCGGGATCCTGTGTCATACTGGGGTCCCCCGGGATCCTGTGTCATACTGGGGTCCCCCGGGATACTGTGTCATACTGGGGTCCCCCCGGGATCCTGTGTCATACTGGGGTCACCCAGGGATCCTGTTATACTGGGGTCCCCCCGGGATCCTGTGTCATTGTACTGGTGTCCCCCCGGGATCCTGTGTTATACTGGGGTCACCCCAGGATCCTGTGTCATACTGGGGTCCCCCGGGATCCTGTGTTATACTGGGGTCCCCCCGGGATCCTGTGTTATACTGGGGTCCCCCGGGATCCTGTGTCATACTGGGGTCCCCCCGGGATCCTGTCATACTGGGGTCCCCCTGGGATCCTGTGTCATTGTACTGGGGTCCCCCCGGGATCCTGTGTTATACTGGGGTCACCCCGGGATCCTGTGTCATACTGGGGTCACCCCGGGATCCTGTGTCATACTGGGGTCACCCCGGGATTCTGTGTCATACTGGGGTCACCCCGGGATTCTGTGTCATACTGGGGTCCCCTGGGATCCTGTGTCATACTGGGGTCCCCTGGGATCCTGTGTCATACTGGGGTCCCCTGGGATCCTGTGTCATACTGGGGTCCCCTGGGATCCTGTGTCATACTGGGTCCCCTGGGATCCTGTGTCATACTGGGGTCACCCCGGGATCCTGTGTCATACTGGGGTCACCCCGGGATCCTGTGTCATACTGGGGTCACCCCGGGATCCTGTGTCATACTGGGGTCACCCCGGGATCCTGTGTCATACTGGGGTCACCCCGGGATCCTGTGTCATACTGGGGTCACCCCGGGATCCTGTGTCATACTGGGGTCACCCCGGGATCCTGTGTCATACTGGGGTCACCCGGGATCCTGTGTCATACTGGGGTCACCCCGGGATCCTGTGTCATACTGGGGTCCCCCGGGATCCTGTGTCATACTGAGGTCACCCCGGGATCCTGTGTCATACTGAGGTCACCCCGGGATCCTGTGTCATACTGGGGTCACCCCGGGATCCTGTGTCATACTGGGGTCACCGCGGGATCCTGTGTCATACTGGGGTCACCCCGGGATCCTGTGTCATACTGGGGTCACCCCGGGATCCTGTGTCATACTGGGGTCCCCCGGGATCCTGTGTCATTGTAATGGGGTCCCCCCGGGATCCTGTGTCATACTGCGGTCCCCCGGGATCCTGTGTCATTGTACTGGGGTCCCCCCGGGATCCTGTGTTATACTGGGGTCACCACAGGATCCTGTGTCATACTGGGGTCACCCCGGGATCCTGTGTCATACTGGGGTCACCCTGGGATCCTGTGTCATACTGGGGTCACCCCGGGATCCTTTGTCATACTGGGGTCACCCCGGGATCCTGTGTCATACTGGGGTCCCCCCGGGATCCTGTGTCATACTGGGGTCCCCCCGGGATCCTGTGTCATACTGGGGTCCCCCCAGGATCCTGTGTCATACTGTGGTCCCCCCGGGATCCTGTGTCATACTGTGGTCCCCTGGGATCCTGTGTCATACTGGGGTCACCCTGGGATCCTGTGTCATACTGGGGTCACCCCGGGATCCTGTGTCATACTGGGGTCACCCCAGGATCCTGTGTCATACTGGGGTCATCCCGGGATCCTGTGTCATACTGGGGTCACCCCGGGATCCTGTGTCATACTGGGTTCACACCGGGATCATGTGTCATACTGGGGTCACCCCGGGATCTTGTGTCATACTGGGGTCCCCCGGGATCCTGTGTCATACTGGGGTCACCCCGGGATCCTGTGTCATACTGGGGTCCCCTGGGATCCTGTGTCATACTGGGGTCACCCCGGGATCCTGTGTCATACTGGGGTCACCCCGGGATCCTGTGTCATACTGGGGTCACCCCGGGATCCTGTGTCATACTGGGGTCACCCCGGGATCCTGTATCATACTGGGGTCACCCCGGGATCCTGTGTCATACTGGGGTCACCCCAGGATCCTGTGTCATACTGGGGTCCCCTGGTAACCTGTGTCATACTGGGGTCATACTGGGGTCACCCCGGGATCCTGTGTCATACTGGGGTCACCCCGGGATCCTGTGTCATACTGGGGTCCCCCCAGGATCCTGTGTCATACTGGGGTCACCCCGGGATCCTGTGTCATACTGGGGTCACCCCGGGATCCTGTGTCATACAGGGGTCCCCCCGGGATCCTGTGTCATACTGGGGTCACCCCGGGATCCTGTGTCATACTGGGGTCACCCCGGGATCCTGTGTCATACTGGGGTCACCCCGGGATCCTGTGTCATACTGGGGTCCCCCGGGATCCTGTGTCATACTGGGGTCCCCCGGGATCCTGTGTCATACTGGGGTCCCCCGGGATCCTGTGTCATACTGAGGTCACGCCGGGATCCTGTGTCATACTGGGATCCCCCGGGATCCTGTGTCATTGTACGGGGGTCCCCCCAGGATCCTGTGTCATACTGGGGTCCCCCGGGATCCTGTGTCATACTGGGGTCACCCCAGGATCCTGTGTCATACTGGGGTCACCCCAGGATCCTGTGTCATACTGGGGTCACCCCAGGATCCTGTGTCATACTGGGGTCACCCCAGGATCCTGTGTCATACTGGGGTCACCCCGGGATCCTGGGTCATACTGGGGTCACCCCGGGATCATGTGTCATACTGGGGTCACCCTGGGATCCTGTGTCATACTGGGGTCCCCCGGGATCCTGTGTCATACTGAGGTCACCCCGGGATCCTGTGTCATACTGGGGTCCCCTGGGATCCTGTGTCATACTGGGCTCACCCCGGGATCCTGTGTCATACTGGGGTCCCCCGGGATCCTGTGTCATACTGGGGTCCCCCGGGATCCTGTGTCATACTGGGGTCCCCTGGGATCCTGTGTCATACTGGGGTCCCCTGGGATCCTGTGTCATACTGGGGTCACCCCAGGATCAGGTGTCATACTGGGGTCACCCCGGGATCCTGTGTCATACTGGGATCCCCCGGGATCCTGTGTCATTGTACGGGGGTCCCCCCAGGATCCTGTGTCATTGTACTGGGGTCCCCCCGGGATCCTGTGTCATACTGGGGTCACCTCGGGATCCTGTGTCATACTGGGGTCACCTCGGGATCCTGTGTCATACTGGGGTCACCCCGGGATCCTGTGTCATACTGGGGTCATCCCAGGATCCTGTGTCATACTGGGGTCCCCCCGGGATCCTGTGTCATACTGGGGTCCCCCCAGGATCCTGTGTCATACTGGGGTCACCCCGGGATCCTGTGTCATACTGGGGTCACCCCGGGATCCTGTGTCATACAGGGGTCCCCCCGGGATCCTGTGTCATACTGGGGTCACCCCGGGATCCTGTGTCATACTGGGGTCACCCCGGGATCCTGTGTCATACTGGGGTCACCCCGGGATCCTGTGTCATACTGGGGTCCCCCGGGATCCTGTGTCATACTGGGGTCCCCCGGGATCCTGTGTCATACTGGGGTCCCCCGGGATCCTGTGTCATACTGAGGTCACGCCGGGATCCTGTGTCATACTGGGATCCCCCGGGATCCTGTGTCATTGTACGGGGGTCCCCCCAAGATCCTGTGTCATACTGGGGTCCCCCGGGATCCTGTGTCATACTGGGGTCACCCCAGGATCCTGTGTCATACTGGGGTCACCCCAGGATCCTGTGTCATACTGGGGTCACCCCAGGATCCTGTGTCATACTGGGGTCACCCCGGGATCCTGGGTCATACTGGGGTCACCCCGGGATCATGTGTCATACTGGGGTCACCCTGGGATCCTGTGTCATACTGGGGTCCCCCGGGATCCTGTGTCATACTGAGGTCACCCCGGGATCCTGTGTCATACTGGGGTCCCCTGGGATCCTGTGTCATACTGGGCTCACCCCGGGATCCTGTGTCATACTGGGGTCCCCCGGGATCCTGTGTCATACTGGGGTCCCCCGGGATCCTGTGTCATACTGGGGTCCCCTGGGATCCTGTGTCATACTGGGGTCACCCCGGGATCAGGTGTCATACTGGGGTCACCCCGGGATCCTGTGTCATACTGGGATCCCCCGGGATCCTGTGTCATTGTACGGGGGTCCCCCCAGGATCCTGTGTCATTGTACTGGGGTCCCCCCGGGATCCTGTGTTATACTGGGGTCACCCCAGGATCCTGTGTCATACTGGGGTCACCCCAGGATCCTGTGTCATACTGGGGTCACCCCAGGATCCTGGGTCATACTGGGGTCACCCTAGGATCAGGTGTCATACTGGGGTCACCCCGGGATCCTGTGTCATACTGGGATCCCCCCGGGATCCTGTGTCATACTGGGATCCCCCGGGATCCTGTGTCATTGTACGGGGGTCCCCCCAGGATCCTGTGTCATACTGGGGTCCCCCGGGATCCTGTGTCATTGTACTGGGGTCCCCCCGGGATCCTGTGTTATACTGGGGTCACCCCAGGATCCTGTGTCATACTGGGGTCACCCCAGGATCCTGTGTCATACTGGGGTCACCCCAGGATCCTGGGTCATACTGGGGTCACCCTGGGATCCTGTGTCATACTGGGGTCACCCCGGGATCCTGTGTCATACTGGGGTCACCCCGGGATCCTGTGTCATACTGGGGTCACCCCGGGATCCTGTGTCATACTGGGGTCACCCCGGGATCCTGTGTCATACTGGGGTCCCCCGGGATCCTGTGTCATTGTAATGGGGTCCCCCCGGGATCCTGTGTCATACTGCGGTCCCCCGGGATCCTGTGTCATTGTACTGGGGTCCCCCCGGGATCCTGTGTTATACTGGGGTCCCCCCGGGATCCTGTGTTATACTGGGGTCACCACAGGATCCTGTGTCATACTGGGGTCACCCCGGGATCCTGTGTCATACTGGGGTCACCCCGGGATCCTGTGTCATACTGGGGTCACCCTGGGATCCTGTGTCATACTGGGGTCACCCTGGGATCCTGTGTCATACTGGGGTCACCCCGGGATCCTGTGTCATACTGGGGTCCCCCGGGATCCTGTGTCATACTGGGGTCCCCCCGGGATCCTGTGTCATACTGCGGTCCCCCCAAGGATCCTGTGTCATACTGCGGTCCCCCCAAGGATCCTGTGTCATACTGGGGTCACCCCGGGATCCTGTGTCATACTGGGGTCACCCCGGGATCCTGTGTCATACTGGGGTCACCCCGGGATACTGTGTCATACTGGGGTCACCCCGGGATCCTGTGTCATACTGGGGTCAGCCCGGGATCCTGTGTCATACTGGGGTCACCTCGGGATCCTGTGTCATACTGGGGTCACCTCGGGATCCTGTGTCATACTGGGGTCATCCCGGGATCCTGTGTCATACTGGGGTCACCCCGGGATCCTGTGTCATACTGGGGTCATCCCAGGATCCTGTGTCATACTGGGGTCATCCCAGGATCCTGTGTCATACTGGGGTCCCCCCGGGATCCTGTGTCATACTGGGGTCCCCCCAGGATCCTGTGTCATACTGGGGTCACCCCGGGATCCTGTGTCATACTGGGGTCACCCCGGGATCCTGTGTCATACAGGGGTCCCCCCGGGATCCTGTGTCATACTGGGGTCACCCCGGGATCCTGTGTCATACTGGGGTCACCCCGGGATCCTGTGTCATACTGGGGTCACCCCGGGATCCTGTGTCATACTGGGGTCCCCCGGGATCCTGTGTCATACTGGGGTCCCCCGGGATCCTGTGTCATACTGGGGTCCCCCGGGATCCTGTGTCATACTGAGGTCACGCCGGGATCCTGTGTCATACTGGGATCCCCCGGGATCCTGTGTCATTGTACGGGGGTCCCCCCAGGATCCTGTGTCATACTGGGGTCCCCCGGGATCCTGTGTCATACTGGGGTCACCCCAGGATCCTGTGTCATACTGGGGTCACCCCAGGATCCTGTGTCATACTGGGGTCACCCCAGGATCCTGTGTCATACTGGGGTCACCCCGGGATCCTGGGTCATACTGGGGTCACCCCGGGATCATGTGTCATACTGGGGTCACCCTGGGATCCTGTGTCATACTGGGGTCCCCCGGGATCCTGTGTCATACTGAGGTCACCCCGGGATCCTGTGTCATACTGGGGTCCCCTGGGATCCTGTGTCATACTGGGCTCACCCCGGGATCCTGTGTCATACTGGGGTCCCCCGGGATCCTGTGTCATACTGGGGTCCCCCGGGATCCTGTGTCATACTGGGGTCCCCCGGGATCCTGTGTCATACTGGGGTCCCCTGGGATCCTGTGTCATACTGGGGTCACCCCAGGATCAGGTGTCATACTGGATGCACCCCGGGATCCTGTGTCATACTGGGATCCCCCGGGATCCTGTGTCATTGTACGGGGGTCCCCCCAGGATCCTGTGTCATACTGGGGTCCCCCGGGATCCTGTGTCATTGTACTGGGGTCCCCCCGGGATCCTGTGTTATACTGGGGTCACCCCAGGATCCTGTGTCATACTGGGGTCACCCCAGGATCCTGTGTCATACTGGGGTCACCCCAGGATCCTGTGTCATACTGGGGTCCCCCGGGATCCTGTGTCATTGTACTGGGGTCCCCCCGGGATCCTGTGTCATACTGGGGTCACCCCGGGATCCTGTGTCATACTGGGGTCACCCTGGGATCCTTTGTCATACTGGGGTCACCCCAGGATCCTGTGTCATACTGGGGTCACCCCGGGATCCTGTGTCATACTGGGGTCACCCCGGGATCCTGTGTTATACTGGGGTCCCCCCGGGATCCTGTGTCATACTGGGGTCACCCCGGGATCCTGTGTTATACTGGGGTCCCCCGGGATCCTGTGTCATACTGGGGTCCCCCCGGGATCCTGTGTCATACTGGGGTCCCCCCGGGATCCTGTGTCATACTGTGGTCCCCCCGGGATCCTGTGTCATACTGGGGTCACCCCGGGATCCTGTGTCATACTGGGGTCATCCCGGGATCCTGTGTCATACTGGGGTCCCCCCAGGATCCTGTGTCATACTGGGGTCACCCCGGGATCCTGTGTCATACTGGGGTCATCCCAGGATCCTGTGTCATACTGGGGTCCCCCGGGATCCTGTGTCATACTGGGGTCCCCCGGGATCCTGTGTCATACTGGGGTCCCCCGGGATCCTGTGTCATACTGGGGTCCCCTGGGATCCTGTGTCATACTGGGGTCCCCTGGGATCCTGTGTCATACTGGGGTCACCCTGGGATCCTGTGTCATACTGGGGTCACCCCGGGATCCTGTGTCATACTGGGGTCACCCCGGGATCCTGTGTCATACTGGGGTCACCCCGGGATCCTGTGTCATACTGGGGTCACCCCGGGATCCTGTGTCATACTGGGGTCACCCCGGGATCCTGTGTCATACTGGGGTCACCCCGGGATCCTGTGTCATACTGGGTTCACACCGGGATCATGTGTCATACTGGGGTCACCCCGGGATCCTGTGTCATACTGGGGTCCCCCGGGATCCTGTGTCATACTGGGGTCACCCCGGGATCCTGTGTCATACTGGGGTCACCCCGGGATCCTGTGTCATACTGGGGTCCCCTGGTATCCTGTGTCATACTGGGGTCATACTGGGGTCACCCCGGGATCCTGTGTCATACTGGGGTCCCCTGGGATCCTGTGTCATACTGGGCTCACCCCGGGATCCTGTGTCATACTGGGGTCCCCCGGGATCCTGTGTCATACTGGGGTCCCCCGGGATCCTGTGTCATACTGGGGTCCCCCGGGATCCTGTGTCATACTGGGGTCCCCTGGGATCCTGTGTCATACTGGGGTCACCCCAGGATCAGGTGTCATACTGGATGCACCCCGGGATCCTGTGTCATACTGGGATCCCCCGGGATCCTGTGTCATTGTACGGGGGTCCCCCCAGGATCCTGTGTCATACTGGGGTCCCCCGGGATCCTGTGTCATTGTACTGGGGTCCCCCCGGGATCCTGTGTTATACTGGGGTCACCCCAGGATCCTGTGTCATACTGGGGTCACCCCAGGATCCTGTGTCATACTGGGGTCCCCCGGGATCCTGTGTCATTGTACTGGGGTCCCCCCGGGATCCTGTGTCATACTGGGGTCACCCCGGGATCCTGTGTCATACTGGGGTCACCCTGGGATCCTTTGTCATACTGGGGTCACCCCAGGATCCTGTGTCATACTGGGGTCACCCCGGGATCCTGTGTCATACTGGGGTCACCCCGGGATCCTGTGTTATACTGGGGTCCCCCCGGGATCCTGTGTCATACTGGGGTCACCCCGGGATCCTGTGTTATACTGGGGTCCCCCGGGATCCTGTGTCATACTGGGGTCCCCCCGGGATCCTGTGTCATACTGGGGTCCCCCCGGGATCCTGTGTCATACTGTGGTCCCCCCGGGATCCTGTGTCATACTGGGGTCACCCCGGGATCCTGTGTCATACTGGGGTCATCCCGGGATCCTGTGTCATACTGGGGTCCCCCCAGGATCCTGTGTCATACTGGGGTCACCCCGGGATCCTGTGTCATACTGGGGTCATCCCAGGATCCTGTGTCATACTGGGGTCCCCCGGGATCCTGTGTCATACTGGGGTCCCCCGGGATCCTGTGTCATACTGGGGTCCCCCGGGATCCTGTGTCATACTGGGGTCCCCTGGGATCCTGTGTCATACTGGGGTCCCCTGGGATCCTGTGTCATACTGGGGTCACCCTGGGATCCTGTGTCATACTGGGGTCACCCCGGGATCCTGTGTCATACTGGGGTCACCCCGGGATCCTGTGTCATACTGGGGTCACCCCGGGATCCTGTGTCATACTGGGGTCACCCCGGGATCCTGTGTCATACTGGGGTCACCCCGGGATCCTGTGTCATACTGGGGTCACCCCGGGATCCTGTGTCATACTGGGTTCACACCGGGATCATGTGTCATACTGGGGTCACCCCGGGATCCTGTGTCATACTGGGGTCCCCCGGGATCCTGTGTCATACTGGGGTCACCCCGGGATCCTGTGTCATACTGGGGTCACCCCGGGATCCTGTGTCATACTGGGGTCCCCTGGTATCCTGTGTCATACTGGGGTCATACTGGGGTCACCCCGGGATCCTGTGTCATACTGGGGTCACCCCGGGATCCTGTGTCATACTGGGGTCACCCCGGGATCCTGTGTCATACTGGGGTCACCCCGGGATCCTGTGTCATACTGGGGTCATCCCAGGATCCTGTGTCATACTGGGGTCATCCCAGGATCCTGTGTCATACTGGGGTCCCCCGGGATCCTGTGTCATACTGGGGTCCCCTGGGATCCTGTGTCATACTGGGGTCCCCTGGGATCCTGTGTCATACTGGGGTCCCCTGGGATCCTGTGTCATACTGGGGTCACCCCGGGATCCTGTGTCATACTGGGGTCACCCCGGGATCCTGTATCATACTGGGGTCACCCCGGGATCCTGTGTCATACTGGGGTCACCCCGGGATCCTGTGTCATACTGGGGTCACCCCGGGATCCTGTGTCATACTGGGGTCACCCCGGGATCCTGTGTCATACTAGGGTCCCCCGGGATCCTGTGTCATACTGGGGTCACCCCGGGATCCTGTGTCATACTGGGGTCCCCTGGTAACCTGTGTCATACTGGGGTCATACTGGGGTCACCCTGGGATCCTGTGTCATACTGGGGTCACCCCGGGATCCTGTGTCATACTGGGGTCCCCCCGGGATCCTGTGTCATACTGGGGTCCCCCCGGGATCCTGTGTCATACTGCGGTCCCCCCAAGGATCCTGTGTCATACTGCAGTCCCCCCAAGGATCCTGTGTCATACTGGGGTCACCCCGGGATCCTGTGTCATACTGGGGTCACCCCGGGATACTGTGTCATACTGGGGTCACCCCGGGATCCTGTGTCATACTGGGGTCACCCCGGGATCCTGTGTCATACTGGGGTCCCCCCGGGATCCTGTGTCATACTGGGGTCACCCCGGGATCCTGTGTCATACTGGGGTCAGCCCTGGATCCTGTGTCATACTGGGGTCACCTCGGGATCCTGTGTCATACTGGGGTCACCTCGGGATCCTGTGTCATACTGGGGTCATCCCGGGATCCTGTGTCATACTGGGGTCACCCCGGGATCCTGTGTCATACTGGGGTCATCCCAGGATCCTGTGTCATACTGGGGTCCCCCCGGGATCCTGTGTCATACTGGGGTCACCCCGGGATCCTGTGTCATACTGGGGTCACCCCGGGATCCTGTGTCATACAGGGGTCCCCCCGGGATCCTGTGTCATACTGGGGTCACCCCGGGATCCTGTGTCATACTGGGGTCACCCCGGGATCCTGTGTCATACTGGGGTCACCCCGGGATCCTGTGTCATACTGGGGTCCCCCCGGGATCCTGTGTCATACTGGGGTCCCCCGGGATCCTGTGTCATACTGGGGTCCCCCGGGATCCTGTGTCATACTGGGGTCCCCCGGGATCCTGTGTCATACTGAGGTCACGCCGGGATCCTGTGTCATACTGGGATCCCCCAGGATCCTGTGTCATTGTACGGGGGTCCCCCCAGGATCCTGTGTCATACTGGGGTCCCCCGGGATCCTGTGTCATACTGGGGTCACCCCAGGATCCTGTGTCATACTGGGGTCACCCCAGGATCCTGTGTCATACTGGGGTCACCCCAGGATCCTGTGTCATACTGGGGTCACCCCGGGATCCTGGGTCATACTGGGGTCACCCCGGGATCCTGGGTCATACTGGGGTCACCCCGGGATCCTGGGTCATACTGGGGTCACCCCGGGATCCTGGGTCATACTGGGGTCACCCTGGGATCCTGTGTCATACTGGGGTCCCCCGGGATCCTGTGTCATACTGAGGTCACCCCGGGATCCTGTGTCATACTGGGGTCCCCTGGGATCCTGTGTCATACTGGGCTCACCCCGGGATCCTGTGTCATACTGGGGTCCCCCGGAATCCTGTGTCATACTGGGGTCCCCCGGGATCCTGTGTCATACTGGGGTCCCCCGGGATCCTGTGTCATACTGGGGTCCCCTGGGATCCTGTGTCATACTGGGGTCACCCCGGGATCCTGTGTCATACTGGGGTCACCCCGGGATCCTGTGTCATACTGGGATCCCCCGGGATCCTGTGTCATTGTACGGGGGTCCCCCCAGGATCCTGTGTCATACTGGGGTCCCCCGGGATCCTGTGTCATTGTACTGGGGTCCCCCCGGGATCCTGTGTTATACTGGGGTCACCCCAGGATCCTGTGTCATACTGGGGTCACCCCAGGATCCTGTGTCATACTGGGGTCACCCCAGGATCCTGGGTCATACTGGGGTCACCCCGGGATCCTGGGTCATACTGGGGTCACCCCGGGATCCTGGGTCATACTGGGGTCACCCTGGGATCCTGTGTCATACTGGGGTCACCCCGGGATCCTGTGTCATACTGGGGTCACCCCGGGATCCTGTGTCATACTGGGGTCACCCCGGGATCCTGTGTCATACTGGGGTCCCCCCGGGATCCTGTGTCATACTGGGGTCCCCCCGGGATCCTGTGTCATACTGGGGTCACCCCGGGATCCTGTGTCATACTGGGGTCACGCCGGGATCCTGTGTAATACTGGGTCCCCCGGGATCCTGTGTCATACTGGGGTCCCCCCGGGATCCTGTGTCATACTGGGGTCACCCCAGGATCCTGTGTCGTACTGGGGTCACCCCAGGATCCTGTGTCGTACTGGGGTCACCCCAGGATCCTGTGTCGTACTGGGGTCACCCCAGGATCCTGTGTCGTACTAGGGTCACCCCAGGATCCTGTGTCGTACTGGGGTCACCCCGGGATCCTGGGTCATACTGGGGTCACCCCGGGATCCTGGGTCATACTGGGGTCACCCTGGGATCCTGTGTCATACTGGGGTCACCCCGGGATCCTGTGTCATACTGGGGTCACCCCGGGATCCTGTGTCATACTGGGGTCACCCCGGGATCCTGTGTCATACTGGGGTCCCCCCGGGATCCTGTGTCATACTGGGGTCCCCCCGGGATCCTGTGTCATACTGGGGTCACCCCGGGATCCTGTGTCATACTGGGGTCACGCCGGGATCCTGTGTAATACTGGGTCCCCCGGGATCCTGTGTCATACTGGGGTCCCCCCGGGATCCTGTGTCATACTGGGGTCACCCCAGGATCCTGTGTCGTACTGGGGTCACCCCAGGATCCTGTGTCGTACTGGGGTCACCCCAGGATCCTGTGTCGTACTGGGGTCACCCCAGGATCCTGTGTCGTACTAGGGTCACCCCAGGATCCTGTGTCGTACTGGGGTCACCCCAGGATCCTGTGTCGTACTGGGGTCACCCCAGGATCCTGTGTCGTACTGGGGTCACCCCGGGGATCCTGTGTCATACTGGGGTCACCCTGGGGATCCTGTGTCATACTGGGGTCCCCCCGGGATCCTGTGTCATACTGGGGTCACCCTGGGATCCTGTTATACTGGGGTCACCCTGGGATCCTGTTATACTGGGGTCACCTCGGGATCCTGTGTCATACTGGGGTCCCCTTGGGATCCTGTGTCATACTGGGGTCCCCTCGGGATCCTGTGTCATACTGGGGTCCCCTCGGGATCCTGTGTCATACTGGGGTCCCCTCGGGATCCTGTGTCATACTGGGGTCCCCTCGGGATCCTGTGTCATCCTGGGGTCATCCTGGGATCCTGTGTCATCCTGGGGTCATCCTGGGATCCCGTGTCATTTGGGGGTCAAAAAAGACCCCAAATCTCTCATTTACTCTTAAAAGCAATATTATTATTATTTATTTTATTTTTCTGTGTATTTTTGGTAGCGTTTTCTGTTTTACAATCAGACTCCGCCTCCTAAAGAGATAAAAAAAATAAAAAAATACATGAAAGGTGGAACTACATTAAAAATGTGGTTAAAACGGGCAGAAATATTTTCTTTTCCGATTTTGGCCCCATAGACTTCAATGGAAAAACACAAAAAAAATATATATTTTTTTTTTTATTTTTTGGTGTGGGCAGAAATATTTTTTTTAAATGACACTACAGGGGGAGGGGGGGGGGTGTAGGACCTTTATTTGGTGCAGGACGATACGATTTTGGCCCCTATGGACTTCAATGAAAAAAAAAAAAAAACATTTTTTTTTCTTAGGTGTATTATTGGTAGCATTTTCTGTTTTACAATCAGACTCCGCCTCCTAAAGAGAACAAAAAAAATGTCATGAAAGGTGAAACTACATTAAAAATTGTAAATATAATTTTTTCTTTTGTAATATGTATCTGACAACAATTCTTAAAGAAATATCTGTTGTATATTTAATACGTTAATACAAATTGAAAGTAAAAAAAAAACAACCATGCTCCCATAAAACATGAAAATTATTCATTTCAGAATTCAATGTTTACGAATTATCATCTATCTCATCCCTGCAAAGCATTGTATCCATAGAGTGGCAGCTTGTTGTGTCAATAAAGTTTTCCTAGGCAAAAAAACAGCAGTGGAGGTGTGCTGGATGCTCATTGGCTGGTTTGGAACACAGTGTGATGTCACGGTGTGGGGGGAGAGACTTGTTTATGCAGAGTAGGAGGCGGAGTCATTCAGTGGTGAGGAGCTGAGCTGAGCAGACGTGTGGAGCTTTAGCTGCTGGAAGCTGAATTTTTAGATTGCGATTTATAAAGGAGATTTTATTGTGAATCAGTTTATTGCGGATTCTGTGTGATAAGGTAAGATTTCCCTACATATTATTATTATTATTATTATTGTGTGTCATTCAGAGAAATCTGTTTTAGTGCCTAGAAGGATCTCCTCCCGGGTTCTGCTCTACACAACATAACTGACAGAGCTATTTTTAGATTTGACCTTTAAAATCACCTGAGTTCAACTAAAGCCAATACATATATATATATATAAAGTTTTTATTTGCATATGTATCACACTTACATGATTCAGATCATGATTTTTTTATTGCATTTTTTTTTTGTTGCATTTTTGTCATGTATGTATATTTGTATATTTGTCATATATACGTGACAAATATGCAAAAAAAATAATAATACAGGAAGTGTCTATCTTTTTGTTATATATCTATATATTTGAATATATTTCTAGTTAAAGTCAGTGAAATGCATCCCAGGGATTGAGATGACTGTAAATATTTACATATAAATAAATAAAGATAGATGGACACAGTGCTCTAAAAAAAAGTATTCCCCCCCTCCAGATTTTTTATTTTTTTTCATATGTATCACACTTACATGATTCAGATCATCAAATCATATTAAATATCACACAAAGATAACCCGAGGAAATTCAAAATGCTTTTGTTTTTAAATTATGATTTTTTTTATTAGCCAAAACAAAACAACAAAACTGACAGTTGGGAGTTCTCCTCATCTCCATGGCGATTTGACTGTTACATTCATCTCAATCCCTGGGATGCATTTCACTGATTTTAACTAGAAATATATATATTAAAATATATAGACTATGTCTACCTGTATTTATTTATATATTACACATTTTTAAATATATATATATATATATATAAAGATAGACACTTCCTGTTTTTTTACATATTTATATTTGTTATGTATGTGTATATATATATATATATATATATATATATATACATACATATATACATACATAATTTACATGCAAATAAATAAATAAATATAGATAGACACAGTGCTGTGAAACTATTTCCCCCCCCCTCCTGTTTTTTTTTTTTTGCATATTTGTTACATAGTAACTATGCAACACACATATATATGACAAATATGCAAAAAAAAAAAACAGGAGGGGGGCAAATAGTTTCACAGCACTGTGTCTATCTATATTTATTTATTTATATATATATATATATATATATATATATATATACATATATATATATATATATATATATTTTTTTTACATATATAAATAAATATATATATACACACACACACATATATATATATATATATATATATACATGTAAATAAAGATAGATAGACACAGTGCTGTGAAACAGTATTCCCCCCCCCCCCCCAAATTGGGCTTTTATTTTTATTTATTATTATATTATTGCTCAGATAAACTGGGCAAAAATAGTAAAAATAAAAATAAATGTATACTGTATTTATTGGCGTATAACACTCACTTTTTTTACCCTGAAAATAGCGGGTAAACTGTGCCGGCGTGTTATACGCAGGGGGCTGTGGAAAGTTTTTTTCCTGAAACTTCCCTCTTAAAGTTAGGGTGCGTGTTATACGCCTGTGCGTGTAAGGGTCCTTTCACACGGGGCGGATCCGTGCAGATCCGCCCCGTGAAGCTCCGCTTGCTCAGCGGGGATCGCTCCGTTGATCCCCGCTGAGCCGACGGATGACTGGGCGGTCCCCGCACACTGTGCAGGGACCGCCCTGTCAGAGCGCCGCTCTCCCCTATGGGGAATCGGATGACGACGGACCGTAGAGTCCGTTGTCATCCGATCCGCTCCGCCGACGGAAGGAAAAATAGGGTTTTCCTCCGTCACACTTTGGCGGAGCGGAGCGGATGTCAGCGGACATGTCTCCGCTGACATCCGTGCCTCCATAGGGGTACATGGAGGATCCGTTTCAGGTCCGCCTAAAAAACTGACAGGCGGACCTGAACGGACCTCCGTGTGAAAGGGGCCTTATACTCCGATAAATACGGTGTGTATATATATATATATATATATATATATATATATATATATATATATAAATTTTTGCTACTATTATAATTTATCACCAAAGAACAACCCGAAATAAATTCTCCTGGAGATCGCAGTGATGTCACATATGTGGGTGTTAGTCATGGTTTGTACCCGGAGTATGGACCAGAAACAAAAGTGCGCATTTTGTTTCGTTTTTTAATCCCACAGAAAGACACTGACACTGATGGATGCTGATTTTAAAAACATTTTTTTATTTTTTATTTTACCCAAAATATGCTGACCTTGACCCGTAACACTAACCCTGGCAAACCTCCATGTTTAAATTTTTTTATTTTTTTTATTTATTTCTTATTCTTTATTTTAAGATTGTATTAGATTTTTTGTTTCCATTCTCCTCTCCTGTATATATACAATGTATCTACCTGTTCATTCTCCTGATTGATTGATGATATATATATATAATATAAATACAATAGATAGATCATAGGTAGATAGATAGAAACGCGTCAGCACTTTGGGCGGCGTTTATCTGGATTGTCGTAGAACCTGAAATCTTATTTTCTTCTCTTTCTTTAGCATTCTTTAAAGACTAATAGCCTCAGGATGATGAGAAGAACCAGCGACAGAACAGGAAGGACTTTCCTTCTACAACTGTTGGGAAGGTAAGTTTGAAAGCTCACTTTGGGGAAGATAGGGGGTCCTAGGGACCATTTTCACATTTTACAGCCCATTCATAAAATGCAGGTCATGGTGTGGAACCTGGCAAAGCCCCATGGAGTTCTCTTTGAGAGCTCTGTGATTGGAAGAGAGACTTTGATAGGTCACATGACCAGGCTTCCCTCCCAAACATTCTTTCCCCTCATTCATGCAGAAGAGTATCCCCCCCCCCACCCCACACCCACTGTACCTGCTCTCCCTTATAGCTCCTTGCTTCCTAACCACTAGGGTTGACTATGACCCAGGAGTGAGGAAGTCACTTCCTTAGTCATGTGACAGTGCCTAAGCCAAGGGATTGGCTGCTGGGTACTGTCACGGGTAAGCAGGGGGATGGCCTCCTCCATATCAGAAGTCGGGGAGCTATGACGGTGGGTATACCAGGTTGGGGGTGCACCTAGCTGGCCCCACCCATGCTCAGAAAGGCCTCATGCACACAGACTTTGGTGGTTTAGAAGTCCCCGGGGCGTAAAATACCCATTGGTTTCTTGTGCCTGCGGAACAACAGGTGACACCTACAGCTGGCCATAGAAGTGAATGGCGGTACCACAGCTGTACTGATGGAAATGCCGATGCCCCTGTGCCCCCTGTGCCGGCGGCCATATTGTATTTAATTGCTTCCAATGACAAAAACTTCAGAAAATAATCTTTTTTTTTTGTTTGTTTGTTTCTCCTACAGCTGTGATAGGGAAAACGTGACATTCTACAACGGCCTTGACAACGGTAAACCGGAAGAAGAGGAAAGGCTAGCCAAGGAGAGGGGGGAAGAGGAAAGGCTAGCCAAGGAGAGAGGGGAAGAGGAAAGGCTAGCCAAGGAGAGAGGGGAAGAGGAAAGGCTAGCCAAGGAGAGGGAGGAAGAGGAAATGAGGGGCAAGGAGAGGGAAGAAGAGGAAATGCTAGCCAAGGAGAGGGGGGAAGAGGAAATAAGGGTCAGGGAGAGGGAAGAAGAGGAAAGGCTAGCCAAGGATAGGGGAGAAGAGGAAAGGCTAACCAAGGATAGGGGAGAAGAGGAAAGGCTAGCCAAGGATAGGGGAGAAGAGGAAAGGCTAGCCAAGGAGACGGAAGAAGAGGAAAGGCTAGCCAAGGATAGGGGAGAAGAGGAAAGGCTAGCCAAGGATAGGGGAGAAGAGGAAAGGCTAGCCAAGGAGAGGGGGGAAGAGGAAAGGCTAGCCAAGGAGACGGAAGAAGAGGAAAGGCTAGCCAAGGATAGGGGAGAAGAGGAAGGGAGAGCCAAGGAGAGGGAGGAAGAGGAAAGGAGCTCTGAAGAGTTGGAGGAAGACGAGTGGAGTTCCGAGGAGTGGAGGTAAGTAAACATTTTTTCCTTGTAAGTCTTAGATTGTATGGGAAGCCCAAAGTTTATGTAAAAGAGAGGGGGGGTGGTGGTGTCCAAGTCTTTGGGGCTGCTTTATAAATAATCCGCATAGCCCATTCGTAAAAATGTTGGTTGCCCACTTTGATGGCCCAGCAGCCAAGGCTTAAACAGTTTTTTTTTCTTTTGCTTCCAATAATAAAAATTTGGGAAAATTTATTTCTTGATTCTATTTCTCTTCCAGCAGTGACTCGGATGAGGTGGTGACAATAATGAACCAGGAAGAGCGAGAGAGGGCACTGGAGAGGGTGAGAGAGCTCTACCGGGAGAAAACTCATCAGCAGAAGGAGAAGGAGGAAAAACTGAAGAAGCTGATGGAGAAATGCCAAATGAAGAACAAGGAGAGGGAGGAGGAAAGACTGAAGAAGGAAGAGGAGGAGAAGACAACATGGAAGGGGAAGAAGAAGCGGGTGAAGAAGTGGCTGAGCAATGCTAAGAAATGTCTCGTGAACGCACTGAAAGTCAAATCCGACATTCCAGAGTGGGAAGGAGACAGAGGGGGCGACGTCACCATCAAAACCAAAATGTTATTTGGACCGAGGAAAGGGGAAGGGACGGAGCAAAGCCAGATTACCGGCAGGCAGAAAGTGTAAGTTATAAATTCAGTTTGAGTAAGATAGGACTTTGGAGATGGGCTAAGCCTTTGGGGCCAATTTATAAATTGGAACAAATATCCACATTTCACAGCCCATTCATAAAATATTGGCCACCTCGATGACCTTAGGACTTTGGCGATGGGCTAAGCCTTTTGGGGCCAATTTTATAAATAGGAAGAAATATCAGCAACCAAGGCTTAGAACTTATGAAGAATAATCCTCTATTTTTTATTTCTCTTACAGCAACATCATACATGACGGGATGCCGGTAAGGCGAAAGGAGAGAGTGTTCACCAGGGAAGAGATAGAGAGGTCCACGGTGCTCTACCAGGAGAAGTTACAGGAGCGGAAGGAGAACGAGGAAAAACTGAAGAAGTTGATAGAGGACTATCAGCAGAAGCAGAAGGAGAAGAAGGAACAACAGAAGAAGGAAGAGGAGAACAAGAAGAAAGTGAAGGCGATGAAGAAGGAGATGAAGAAGCTGCTGAGGAAGTTGATGATTAGAGGATTTGTGAACATCGTCAAAGGGAAGAAGTACAAGGTGCCCCATGATGAGGATGACCCCCTCTACTGGGCGTCACTGGTACGCCATGAAATGAGGGTGGAGATGGAGGCAAAGCTGACGATGGAAATAGACGAGAAGAAAAAGAAGAAGGAGGAAAAGAGAAATAAGAAGGAAAGGCTAGCCAAGGAGAGGGAGGAAGAGGAAAGGCTAGCCAAGGAGAGGGAGGAAAAGGAAAGGCTAGCCAAAGAGAGAGAGGAAGAGGAAAGGCTAGCCAAGGAGAGGGAGGAAGAGGAAAGGCTAGCCAAGGAGAGGCAGGAAAAGGAAAGGCTAGCCAAAGAGAGAGAGGAAGAGGAGAGGGAGGAAAAGGAAAGGCTAGCCAAGGAGAGGGAGAAAAAGGAAAGGCTAGCCAAGGAGAGGGAGGAAGAGGAAAGGCTAGCCAAGGAGAGGGAGGAAGAAATTTGGCTAGCTGAGGAGAAGGAAGAAAATGAAAACTGCTCTGAGGAAATTGAGTGGCGTACCGTGCAGTGGAGGTAAGTAAACATTTTTCCATTGTAAGTCTTGTGCCCCATACACACGATCAGGTTTTTCATCGGAAAAACCTTGGATGGTTTTTCCGACGGAATTCCGCTCAAGCTTGGCTTGCATACACACGGTCACACAAAAGTTCTTTGAACTTTCGACCGTCAAGAACGCGGTGACGTACAACACTACGACGAGCCGAGAAAATGAAGTTCAATGCTTCCGAGCATGCGTCGGAATTTTTTGCGCGTCGGAATTGCTACAGACGATCGGAATTTCCAATCTGAATTTTTCCCGTCTGAAAAATTGAGAACCTGCTCTCAATCTTTTGCTGGCGGAAATTCCGACAGCAAAAGTCCGATGGAGCCTACACACGGTCGGAATTTCCGACAAAAAGCTCCCATCGGACTTTTGCTGCCGGAAAATCCGACCGTGTGTACGCGGCATTAGATTGTATGGGAAGCCTAAAGTTCTATTTATGTAAAAGAGAGGGCGGGGGAGGTGTTAAAGTCTTTGGGGCTGCTTTATAAATGAGAACGGATATCGGCATAGCTTATAAAATGTTGGTTGGCCAATTTGATGGTCCGGCCCAGCAGCCAAGGCTTAGACTTTTTTTTTTTTTTGCTTTCAATAATAAAAACTTGGGAAAATTAATCTCTTGGGTCTATTTCTCTTCCAGCAGTGACTTGAATGAGGTGGCGACAATAATAATAATGAACCAGGAAGAGCGAAAGATGGCACTAGGGAGGGTGAAAGAGCTCTACCTGGAGAAAATTCATCAGCAGAAGGAGAAGGAGGAACAACTGAAGAAGTTGATGGAGAAATACAAAATGCAGAACAAGAATATTGAGGAGAAAACACTGGAGATGGAAGAGGCGGAGGAGAAGACACGGAAGGTGAAGAGGGTGAGGAAGTGGCTGAAGAAGTGGCTGAACAATGTGAAGAAATGTCTCGTGAACGTAGTGAAAGTCGAATACGACGTTCGGGAAGGAGGCAGAGGGGACAACATCCCCTGGAGAACCAAATCGTTATTTGGACCTAAGGAAGGGGAAGGGACGGAGGAAGACCAGATTACCAGCTGGCCGAAAGTGTAAGTTAGAAATTTAGTTTGGGTAAGGTAGAACTTTTGTTGATGGGCTAAGTCTTTGGGACCAATTTTATAAATTTGGAACAAATATCCCCATTTCACAGCCCATTCATAAAATGTTGGCCACCTCGAGGACCTTAGGACTTTGGCGATGGGCTAAGTCTTTGGGGCCAATTTTATAAATTTGGAACAAATATCCCCATTTCACAGCCCATTCATAAAACGTTTAGTATATGGTCGCAGCAAAAACTAAATTGGAAGTAGACAAATCACCCAATCCCTATTAAACATAAGATATGGGTACAGTCCTCTGTGGGACTTTTGAAGGGTGGAGTCTTAAAGATTCATACGGTATCAAAGATATATATTCTTGATACCTTATGAATCTGTAAGACTCCACCCTTCAAAAGTCCCACAGAGGACTGTACCCATATCTTATGTTTAATAGGGATTGGGTGGTTTGTCTACTTCCAATTTAGTTTTGGAAGTAGACAAAGGACTGTACCCATATCTTATTCATAAAATGTTGGCCACCTCGATGACCTTAGGACTTTGGCGATGGGCGAAGTCTTTGGGGCTAATTGTATAAATAGGAAGGCTTAGAACTTAAGAATAATCTCTATTTTTTTATTTCTCTTACAGCAACTTCATACGTCGCTGGATGGCGGTAAGGCGAAAGGAGAAAGTGTCCACCAAGGAAGAGACAGGGATGTCCATGGCATCCTACTGGAAGAAATTACAGGAGCGGAAGGCGAATGAGGATAGACTGAAGAAGTTGATCGAGGATTATCAGCAGCAGCAGAAGCAGATGCAGAAGGAGAAGGTGGAACAACAGAAGAAGGAAGAGGAGAACAAGAAGAAAGTGAAGGCGATGAAGAAGGAGATGAAGAAGCTGCTGAGGAAGTTGATGATTAGAGGGTTTATGAACATGGTCAAAGGGAAGAAGTACAAGGTGCCAGACGATAAGGAGGACCCCCTCTACTGGGCGTCACTGGTACGCCATGAAATGAGGGTGGAGATGGAGGCAAAGCTGACGATGGAAAAAGACAAGAAGAAGGAGAAAAAGAGAAATGAGAAGGAGAAGAAGGCCAAGCGGAAGGAGGAAGCAGCGGAAAACCAGAAGACAGTGAAGGTGGGGAGGATGGAGCTGAGGAGGCAGCTGAGGGAGTTGTAAATGAGAGAGTTTGTGAACATCTTCAAAGGGAAGAAATACAAGGAGCCAGAAGATAAGGAGGGACCCCCACTTACATGGGGGGGGGGAATTACACTACAGGGGATTTACAAAATGCCCCCAGCATAATCACTGGGGGGTGATTTCACTACAAGGGATTTACACGGTGGGGGGGTGTGGTGATTCACACTGAGGGGATTTACACAATGGGAATTATAAAATGCCCCCAGCATAATCACTGGGGGGTGGTTACACTGGGGACATTTACAAAGGGGGGGAGGAGGCGATTTCACTACAAGGGATTTACACGGGGGGGGATTTACACGGGGGGGGATTTACACGTGGGGGATTTACACTGGGGAGATTTACACAGTGGGGAATTCCATGGGGCAATTACACTGGGGGGTAATTACAATGGTGGAATTTACACAAAGGGAATTACAAAATACATTGATCAAATTCAAAGTACTAACAATAATTTACAAAGCCATCCACAACTCGGCCCCCAGCTACATCACTAACCTAGTCCCAAAATACCAACCAAGCCGCTCTCTTCGGTTTTCCCAAGACCTCCTGCTCTCTAGCTCCCTCGTCACCTCCTCCCATGCTTACCTCCAGGATTTCTCCAGAGCTTCTCCCATCCTTTGGAACTCCCTACCCCCAATCTGTCCGACTGTCCCCTAATCTATCCATCTTTAGACGATCCCTGAAAACTCTTCTCTTTTAAAGAAGCCTATCCTGCAACTAATACACTGTTTTACTTCCTCCATCAGCTCATCTCCCACAGCTATTACCTTTTTGTATCAATTGACCCTCCCTTTTTAGATTGTAAGCTCTAACGAGCAGGGCCCTCTGATTCCTCTTGTACCAAATTGTAATGTAACTGTAAAGGTCTGCCTTTATTTTGTTAAGCACTGCGCAAACTGTTGGCGCTCTATAAATCCTGTATAATAATAATCTGTACGCGACGTTAGCGAGATCAGCCCAGACACCTGACAGCACCTGCTGTGAAAATGTGGAATAGACTCCCCCCGGAGGTGGGTCTGGCCAGATCAGTAGATTGCTATAAGAAAGGTCTGGATAATTTCCTAGGTGTACATAATATAACTGGGTACTGACATTTATAGGTAAAGTTGATCCGGGGAAAATCCGATTGACTTTCGGGGGATCAGGAAGGAATTTTTTCCCCTGCTGTAGCAAATTGGATCATGCTCTGCTGGGGGTTTTTCGCCTTCCTCTGGATCAACTGTGGGTATAGAATTGGGTATATGGGATTGTACGATATTTTTTATTTATTTAAACCTATAACGGTTATAAAAAATAAAAAAAAAGAGCATATATGCCGAAGCATGGGGGCAGGGGTGGAGGGGCGATTTGCCCCTAACATTAGGGGCGGATTGCCCCCACGCTTCGGCATATCTTTTTTACTCTTTTTTTGGCACAGATTGTTGTTGTTTTAATGAGTTAAGGTTTTATTGTTGCCATTGTTTGCTTTTCAAGCACACCATTCAGCTGCAGCACGGATTTATTTATTTTGACAGCAACAGCGTTTGCTCTCACAATACATAAATCAGCGACTCCAGCGCTGTAGGAGGTGATTTCACCACCACAGTTCAAAAAAAGAACGGAGCATGTATGCCCATCATTAAAAGTGGGTGGATGCAGGGCGGTATTCTAATGGTGGGCATAACCACTGATCAATCTCTTTTTTCATTCAGCCCACAGGCTGCATGAAAAAAAAGAACATAACAAGGACCAGCGACATACTGGTATTGAGTAGTTATGAGTGGTTATATCGGAATGATGCCTGCAGGTTTAGGTATCATTTTGGTATCGTTCTTTTCAGCTGGTGGTTGGCTTTCATGTAAAAGCAAACCTAGCGGCTAATTAGCCGCTAGACTGCTTTTACAAGCAGTGGGAGGGAACACTCCCCCTCCCAATGTTTTACATGTTTTTTTCTGGCTCTCCTGTCCCACCGGGGAACCCAAGAATACAGCCGGTGGTTCCGCCAGCTGACCATAGAGCAGATTGAAGACTAGAATGGCTACAATCATCTCTATGGCCTAAGAAACCGGAAGCTAGGAGCATTTCATTACTTCGGTTTCGCTGGATATAAACAGCACCATTGGGAAATTGGTGTAGCGGGGTGTTCAATTTAGGGGAAGTGTCTGAGTGGTAACCTGGCTCAGACACATTAAATTGATAGGATTCATGGACCATTTTTGTTCTCAGGGGTTAATGCTGGTGATGTGTTCCCTGTGGCCGGTGGGTGGCGCTGCCATTCTGGGCCAGGGTTGAACCGTGAGCGCAGTGCTGTGCCTTTTGTGTCCCCTCTTGGCAGCCGTACAGTGGGGCGGGGAACCTGCTGTGCATGTCGGGAGAGGATATAAAAGGGGCAGACATCTTCTGAGAAGGGTTCGTCCACGCCCAGGCACCTTCAGCCTGGGTATGTGTGGTTCGTACACGCCCAGGCGCCTTCGGCCTGGGTGTGTGTCGTCTCCGGGTGCCCTAGGCCCGGTGGCCTTGTTCCGGTGAGGTACTACATCACTGTTCCTGTCCGCCTGGGCACGGAGGCCCAGGAGTTCAAGTAATGGCCCGGAGCCCAGCAGCCTTCGAATGGGGTCTGCAAGGGATCGAGGAGTCCAGGGTGCCGCCTTGCGAGGGGACCCGCACCTTAAGAGAAGGGGAATCTGTTCCGAGGGACCAGTGCTGTGGACACGGTGAAGGACGAGGTCTGTTGACTCTCTGGGGGGATGTCTTCTCCCTGAAAGTGGAGGCACAGGCTGCATGAAGGCTGCATAAAAAAAAAAGAATATTACAACAAGGACCAGCGACATACTGGTATTGAGTAGTTATACCGGAATGATGCCTGCAGGTTTGGTATCATCGTGGTATCGTTCTTTTCAGCCTGCGGTCGGCTTTCATGTATAAGCAATTCTAGCGGCTAATTAGCCGCTAGATTGCTTTTACGAGCACCCTATACACACTATGTTACCAAAAGTATTGGGACGCCTGCCTTTACACACACATGAACTTTAATGACGTCCCAGTCTTAGTCAGTAGGGTTCAATATTGAGTTGGCCCCGCCCTTTGCAGCTATAACAGCTTCAACTCATCAGGGAAGGCCATCCACAAGGTTTAGGAGGGTGTCTATGGGAACGTTTGACCATTCTTCCAGGAGAGCATTTGTGAGGTCGGGGGGGGGGGGTGGGGGGGCCTAAACCCAGAAGTAGGCAGCAACGTACCAGCAGAGATAAGAAGGACCATGTGGCCTAATGGATAAGGCGTCTCACTTCAGAGGTAGAAGTTTGAGAAGATTGAGGGTTCGAGTCCCTCCGTGGTCGTTCTCCGTGCTGCTTATCAACTTCTGTGGCCCCTGCTAATAGTTTGTGCCTTTACCCACCTCACCACCGGGCACCTTCACCCCCCTCACCCCTTCCTGCTGGGGGGCAGACTCCAGCCCTGTCACACCTTGACTGACAATTACTCAGTCACACAACAAATGAAATTTGTTTTTTAGACAAAGTTTTTATTTGGTGGTATTTGATCACCACTGGGGGGGGGGGTTATATTTAGCTAAGTAAAAAAAAATACCAAACATTTAATTTGATTCCTGTTATAATTTTTTTTTTTTTTGAATAAATAATCTTTCTTCAAAAAATTTAGTCAAAGATGTATTCTGCTCCTTCTGTGAAAATCCCCCAAATCCGTGTTTATTATTTATCTGTAGGAAAGTTATAAATTCCACAACCAATAGATATAGAGAGGGGGGGGGGGAATGAGCGTCTCCCCTGCATATGGTGTACGTTTGCCCACTTACAAAGAAATGAAGGGTCTATAATTTTTATCATAGGTGTGTTTGGCAACTCGAAGTTTCAGCTCCCTCCATACATTTTCTATAGGATTAAGGTCTGGAGACTGGCTAGGCCACTCCATGACCCTAATGTGCTTCTTCTTGAGCCCCTCCTTTGTTGCCTTGGCCCCCAAACATTATATATTGTATATTTTTTTGCAGACACCCTAGAGAATAAAAATGGCGGTTGTTGCAATACTTTATGTCACACCGTATTTGCCCAGCGGTCTTACAGGCGCACTTTTGTTTAGGGGGAAAAAATACACTTTTTTGAATTAAAAAATAAAACGACAGTTACATAGTTAGTCAGGTTGAAAAAAGACACAAGTCCATCCAGTTCAACCATAAAATAAATAAATAATAATAGTAATAAAAATAAATAAATAAATAAAATAACAGTAAAAGTCAGCCCAATTTATATTGTGAAAGACGATGTTACGCCGAGTAACTTGATACCCAACATGTCACGCTTCAAAAATTGCGCTCCGCTCGTGGAAAGGCGACAAACTTTTACCCTTATAAATCTCCATAGGCGACGTTTAAAAAAATAAATAAAATCTACAGGTTGCCTGTTTGGAGCTACAGAGGAGGTTTAGGGCTAGAATTATTGCTCTCACTCTAACGATAGCGGCGATACCTCACATGTGTGGTTTGAACACCGTTTTCATATGCGGGCACTACTCACTTCTGCGTGCGTCGGGACAGGGTGCTTTAAAAAAAAAAAATAAGAAGAAGAATTTTTCTCTTTTTTTTGCTTTTTTATTTTTATACTGTTTAAAAAAAAAAAAAAAAAATCACTTTTATTCCTATTACAAGGAATGTAAACATCTCTTGTAATAGAAACAAAGCATGACAGGTCCTCTTTATATTTACACCTAAATCCAATAAAAAACAAACAAAAAATAAATGTCGTTCTTCCACCCCAAACTGGCTCATCCATGTCTTTATGGACCTTGCTTTGTGCACTGGTCTGAATCTGACACTAACTGCCTCTGACATCACCAGTGACACCAATCCATTGATCAGTGATAATAATATGCACTGTCACTGTACTAATGACACTGGCTGGGAAGGGGATAACATCTAGGGGCGATCGGGGGGGGGGGGCGGTTAAAGGTGTGCCTAGCTATGTATAAATGTGTGCGGCTTTTACTAACTGATCTCTCAGTTTCTCATCCTTGCTTTGCAGGGAGAAGAAGCAGAGAGATCGTTCCCCTCTGTACAGAGCTCTGGGCTGTGATTGGACAGCCGATCAGGCAGGTCCCTGGCTGTGAATCATTGGCATGGACTTGCTGACAGGTTCCAGGGTTGGTGATCAGGTTTCCACACATCTCAGGAGGGATTTTGTTCCTCTCTTCTTTACAGATCTTCTCTAAATCCTGAAGGTTTCTTGGCATCTCGAAGTTTCAGCTCCCTCCATACATTTTCTATAGGATTAAGGTCTGGAGACTGGCTGGGCCACTCCATGACCTTAACCACTTGCTTACCGGGCACTTAACCCCCCCCCCTGCCCAGACAAATTGTCAGCTTTCAGCGCTCTCACTCTTTGAATGACAATTGCGCGGTCATGCTACACTGTTATAATTTTTTCCCCACACATAGAGCTTTCTTTTGGTGGTATTTGATCACCTCTGCGGTTTTAATGTTTTGTTAAAAAAATAAAAAAGACCAAATTTTATAAAAACAAATACAAAACTGTTTTATATTTTGTTATAAAGATTTGCAAATGGGTAAATTTTTCTCCTTCATTGATGTACGCTGATGAGGCTGCACTGGTGGGCACTGAGAGGCGGCATTGGTGGGCACTGAGAGGTGACACAGAGGTGGCACTGGTGGGCATTGATAGGTGGCACTGAGAATTGGCACTAATAGGTGGCATTGATAGGTGGCACTGATAGGTGGCAGTGATGGGCACTGATAGGTGGCAGTGATGAGCACTGGTAGGTGAGACTGCTAGGTGGCACTGATGAGGCACTGACTGGCACCACTGGTGAGCACTGATAGGTGGCAGTGATGGGCACTGATAGGTGGCAGTGATGGGCACTGATGGGTGGCAGTGATGGGCACTGATGAGCACTGGTAGGTGAGACTGATAGGCAGCACTGCTAGGTGGCACTGATAAGGGGAGGCATGGCCAACGACCGGGATGTGAGGACGTGCTTGGCCTGAGCTCCGTCCATGCCGCACACATCCTTCCTGAATCCTGCTGACCCGATCACCATCCAGGGGTCCCGTTTGTCCCCACAGCATCCAGGGAACCTTGTGCCCACCGGGAGATGGTCAAATACGGCCCACCGATGGAGGAAGCCTCAGGATCCGTCCCGCCACCGCTGCCATGCAAACCGAGGCAAGATGGCGCCGGTCTCCATGCTGCAGACACACACAGCCAGCCATCCTCCTTCTCCTCAGCGCTGAAACAGAAGCAGGCAGGGAAGGGTGAGTCACACTGTTCCCCCCCTGTTCTGAGCCCAGAGGATCCTTTCTTGCTCTCCCCGGCTGAGGACATTGCCCCTGATACCCCCAGCGAGGACACTGCTGATGCAGGCCCTGCAGAGCCATCCCTGTCCCAGATCATGGAGGCCATCCAGCACAGCCATGCTTCCCTGACCACCCAAATGGACTCCATAAAAACAGACTTATCCTTCCTAAAACAGGATGTCCATAACCTCCGCCACAGGGTGTCTAATGCTGAGTAGCGCATTAGTACGCTGGAGGATGAGACCCGTTCATTACAGGGCTCTGTTAGGGAGCTACGCCAGGCCCAGGATTACACAGCAGATAAGCTCACTGAAATGGAGGACCGTTTACGGAGGAGCAATTTACGTTTCCTGGGGTTCCCAGAGGCGGCTGAGGGTAGAATCCCGGAGGTTTTTATGGAAAGATGGCTAATCACCACATTCGGCGCTTCAACCTTTTCACCGTTATTCGCCATTGAACGAGCACACAGGGTTCCTATGCGCCCCCTCCCACTTGGGGCCCAGCCACGTGCCATGATCATCAAACTCCTGCACTTCAGGGACAGGGAGGCAATTCTTGGTGCTGCCAGAGAAAAGGGAAGGGTGTCCTTTAATGGGAGCGGAATTACTATTTTCCCTGACTTCTCTGTAGCTACACAAAAGCAGAGGGCCACTTTCCTGGCTATTAAACACAGGCTCTGTGAGCATCATCTCCCCTATGGCATGCTATATCCTGCTCGATTGAGTATTGTCTACCAGGGCAAGGCCTACTTCTTCACAGATCCTAAGGAGGCATCTCACTGGGTGGATACCCTGGGACATCCTGAACGCCGGAATCAGAATCAAAGATCTCCTCCGCGCTGACATCGCACCTAATTTGTATTTCTTGTTAGCTGCATCTTGTGCCTTATGTGGCCTACGTTACCCCTTTCCAGCAGAGGACAGCTGAGGGGGGGGGGTAGGAGTGGGCCTGGAAATCCTTACGCCTGTGATCATCTTGTTCCCCGCTTTCCAGTTATATTAGTGTAGCGGGTATTTGAATTTAGGGGAAGCATCTGGGTGGTAGTGTAACCCAGATGCACTGATTGCTAGGGAATCTGAGACCCTTTTATGGTTCTTGAAGGACTCTGGTGGTGTGAGGTTCCCTGCGGCCTACAGGTGGCGTTGTTGCCCAGGGCGGGGAACCCGCTGTGATGCAAAGGGAGAGGGGATAAAAGGGGCGGACGCCCTTACCACGGGTTTCAGAGTCTGGAGGACGCGGCCGCACCCAGGCACCTTCAGCTTGGGTGCTGGAGTTCCGGGCCCAGGTGCCCTTGACCTGGCCGGAGAAGGAGATCATCTCAGGCACCTTTAGCCTGGGGCTCGGTACTATGGCGAATGCCTGGGGCTTGGTACCTTCGACCGAGTTCCGCGAGGGTGGAGGAATCCGAGGGGGCCCTGATTCCTTGGGTGCCCGTGTCTGAGTTTGTGAGGACTGGTGAGCAGAACTTCTCTGGAGAGTCCGGCGCAGCATTGCTGGTGACAGAGAGGCCTCCGGTACCTCCCTTGGATGGATATCCTTCCCCTGACAGGGGCCGTGCTAGCGAAGGTAATTCATGTTCTATTTCACATAGTCAGTGGCAGTGACTATTCGCCACTGGTGACACTACAGTGGTTAGCTATATCAGGAAGGATTGTGCCTCGACCTACTCCCATTCTGTTGCAAAGGTCCCAACTGGACTGTGCTGTATGTTTATTCGCTGAGAAGAATAAAACTGTGTTGGACCTATTCAGTGTGTGGAACTCTGGTTACTAGGAGCAAAGGGGGAGTCAAGGACGGAGGAAAGGATTTGACTCTAGGACACCTACACAAAGCCCGATCTTTCTGGCCTTCACCTCCTCACTATGGAGGACATGGGCCGTGGTGTATCTCATCCCTCCCCCCGGTACTAACACCCCTAGACACAGACAGACAAGCTGAGCATGAGAAGGGGTGAGAGGGGTGAGGCCGCTACATTAAGATGGTGAACTACATTCCACTAACTCTGTTTGTTTCCTACTTGTTTGATCTGGATGACTGTTGCATTTTTTCCCTCAGACTCAGGGTTAACTAGCATACTTGTCCTGTGCGGACACGGACGGTGGCCTGCGTCTAAGGGACTTTAACGCTCCTCAGGGTTGGTTAGTTTGAGGTCTGTGTCATGACCCCCTGCTTTGCAGTTTGGGTTTTGGGAACAAAGCTCTCATATGTTTGGGAGCCGGGAGGGTTAGGGTGGGTGGAGATGTTTGGTATTTTTGTTTGAAGTTCTTCTTTTTTTGTGTCTTGTTTTCCAGTGCTGGTATTCATTTGTGCATGTCCCTCTACAGGCTGGTATAACTGTCCCTTATAATATGTATCTGATCGCCTTATTTCCTATACTCCTGTCTTGTTTTGTTGACCTGTTTTATGCCTTGCGCACTTCCCCTGATTCGCGGGACTTCGGGCCTTGCTTGTGTCCTGCGGGCCATGGGAAGTGGGATCGGTCAGTCATGTACTTTACGCCTCCCTATGTCTAAGCTACGTTTAGTGTCTTGGAATGTACGGGGGCTAAATTCCAAAGTGAAAAGATCTCTGATGTTTGACTACTTGGCACGCCACAATCCGCATGTAATCCTACTTCAGGAAACCCACCTCCAGGGCTCTAGAGTCATGGCCCTCAAGCGGGCAAAAATTGCCTACGCCCTCCATTCCACATACACCAGGGGAACCTCCATCCTAATAGCCAAATCAGCCCCGGTTAGTATTAAACATGTTAAACTAGATCCGCAAGGGTGTTTTGTCGTTGTTGTACTCAAACTTATGGGAAGACCATATAACGTGACTAGCCTGTATGCCCCTCCCCCTTCACTAAAATGTTTTTTGAAAGGGTTATGACCTCCATTCTGGCGATAGCAGAGGGTCCTTTACTAATAGCAGGTGACTATAATACAGTACTGGATAATTCCATAGACAGGTTACGTTGTTCTTCATTACCCCCCACTCCCCTGGGTTCCTTCTTAAATCAATTTGACTTGGTGGAGGCCTGGAGGTGGAAGCATGCGGACAGGAGGGAGTATTTGTAAGGTACCTGTGATAGGTAGTGTCCGAAGTGGAACTTGTGTGCTGAGGATTCAGGCGAAAACGTAGTCAGGCAGATTAGGTTGGCAACAGATCAGGCAAAACGGTACACAATCGAAATCCAGAGAGTGGTCAGGCAGGCAAAGGTCATACACAAGCTGGCAGTGAAGTACAAAATCAGCAGGCTAGAGAGTAGTCAGGAATTCAGGCAGAAGTTCAACACGAAAATCAAGATCAAAAAGCAGCCACAACACCCAGGGAGCTATTCCACACAAACGGGCGCTGAGAGATAGCATCACTTCCTTTTTATGGGCTGCTTTGATAGAAAATTGTCCACAGCTGGCAGCAGGTGGGGCTAGTGAGTCCAAGGCAATGCTTAATACTGAGAGGACATTTCCAAAAGTCTAGATCTGCTCCGTAGCACAACAGGTAAGGCTGCAGCTGTGGGACCAGGAAGATCCCGGTTCAAATACACCCAGGTACATGACAGGGCCCCCTCCACAGTGGACCCCTCCGGGGGCCTAGCGGGGCTTAGTAGGAAAGGAGGCATGGAAGTCTCGAATAAGAGAAGGGGCATGCAGATCTTTGGCTGGAACCCAGGAACGGTCTGTGACAGGGTATCCCTTCCAATGAACCAGATACCGAAGGCCACGACCCTGTCTTCTAGAATCAAGAATCTTGGAGATTTCAAACTCATTTTGTCCATCAACAAGAACAGGAGGAGGTAGCTGTTGCGTTCTGGAGTAGCGATTGAAAATTACTTTTTTGAGGAGGGAAACGTGGAACACAGGATGAATCCGGAGAGAGGAGGGTAATTTCAACCGATAGGAGACTGGCCCGACTCGAGCAATAATTCTGTAAGGACCAATGAATCGAGGGCCCAATTTGGTAGAAGGTTTTTTCAGTCTCACATATTTGGTTGATAGCCAAACTTTGTCCCCCACCACATATGGAGGTATATGGCGTCTTTGTTTGTTGGAAAAAAGTGCATACTTGCCTGCTGACTTCCGTAGTAATAAGCAAATCTTTTTCCAATGTAGCAGAATATTTTTCACCCGCTGATCTGCTGCTGGTACACCAGAAGAAGGCTGAAGTAGGGGAAAAGTCTGAGGGTGATAGCCTAGGGCTGCGTAGAATGGTGTGGTATGAAGAGCACTGTGCCAACGGGAATTAATAGCGAACTCAGCTAAAGGCAAATACTCAGACCAGTTGGAGTGTAAGGCATTGACATAATGTCGAAGATAGGTTTCTAGGGTCTGGTTCATGCGTTCCGTTTGACCATCTGTTTGAGGGTGATGTGAGGTAGAGAGTGAAAGCGTTACTCCCAGTTTCTTGCAGAACGCTCTCCAGAATCGGGAAACAAACTGGGATCCGCGGTCTGAGATGACATTGGTAGGTATGCCATGATATCTCACAATATGGGAAAGGAAGAGAGTAGACAGTGCTTCCGCTGTAGGTAATCCCGGGAGCGGCACAAAATGAGACATTTTGGAAAAGCGATCCACTATGACCTATATAGCAGTCATGCCCTCGGACTTGGGTAAGTCTGTAATGAAGTCCATAGGCAAATGGGTCCAAGGCTGACGAGGTGCCGAAAGTGGTTGTATAACAGTCCAGTAGGCAATGTACGGGGTACTTTATTAGCAGCACAAGTTAGACAGGCAGCCACATAGTCAGTAACATCCCTTTTCATATGAGGCCACCAGACATGACGCTGCAAGGTCTTAAGAGTGATGGTGACACCAGGATGACCAGATAACACACCATCATGTGCCCAGAGGAGTACAGGTTTTCTGAGGCTAGGGGCTACGAACAGGCGACCTGATGGTATCTTCAAGCCTTGGGGAACATGATTCTGGGTTTCTTGTAACTGTTGGGAAAGAGCCGTAGAGATCTGTGTGACAATTTTGTGAGGTGGGATTATATACTGCTCGGTAGGTTGGTCTTCTTCAGAGGTAGCGAACTGTCTGGAAAGAGCATCGGCTTTCTTGTTTTTATGCCCAGGAACATAAGAAAGAACAAAATTAAAACGGAAGAAAAACAGAGCCCATCGAGCCTGACGTGAGTTCAAACGTCTTGCAGTCTGAAGATACAGTAGGTTTTTTATGGTCAGTGAGGATAGAAAAAGGTTTGGGAGCCCCTTCCAGAAGATGTCGCCATTCAGACAATGCCAATTTGATGGCCAGTAGTTCTCGATTCCCAACATCGTAATTCATCTCCGCTGGAGAAAACTTTCTAGAAAAAAATGCTACTGGATGGATTCTACCGGACTTAGGCTGTCTCTGGGAGAGCACGGCACCTGCTCCTACCTCAGAGGCATCAACCTCAACTATGTACTGGAGATCGGATTTGGATGCTGAAGAATTGGAGCTTTGCTGAACAGGTCTTTTAATTGCTAAAAAGTCGATTCTGCTTCTGAGGACCATACCTTGCAATTTGTAACTTCCTTAGTCATAGCAGTAAGGGGGGCCGCAATGGAGGCAAAACCTTTGATGAAGCGTCTGTAGTAATTTGCGAACCCTAGAAAGCTTTGGAGCCCTCTTAAAGTGGTCAGTTTGGGCCATTGCAAGACAGCGGAAAGTTTTTGAGGGTCCATTTGGAAACCGACAGCACTTATAATGTATCCAAGGAAAGGAATACGGCTTTGATGAAAAACTGCATTTCTCAATCTTCGCGTAAAGATGGTTTTCTCTCAGTCGTTGCAATACCTGCTTTACATGCGAGATGTGCTCTAGATGAGTCTTGGAAAAGATTAAAATGTCGTCCAAGTAGATGATCACAAAACTGTTGCTGAAATCATGAAAAATTTCATTCATGAAACGTTGGAAGACAGCAGGGGCGTTACACAACCCAAATGGCATAACCAGATATTCAAAATGTCCATTACGAGTGTTGAATGCTGTCTTCCACTCGTCCCCGTCTTTAATTCGAATCAGATTATAAGCCCCTCGTAGGTCTAGCTTGGAGAAGATAACAGCCCCCTTAAGTACATCAAACAGTTCAAGAATGAGAGGCAAAGGGTAGGAGTCTTTTACGGTGATTTGATTTAACCCTCGATAGTCTATGCATGGTCGAAGACCCCCATCTTTTTTTTTCAACAAAGAAAAAACCTGCCCCTACTGGAGAAGAAGAGGGTCGGATAAAACCTCTTTCCAAGTTGTCTTTTATGTATTCCTCCATGGATTTTTGTTCAGGCAAAGACAGGGGATAGGTCTTTCTTTTGGGAAGAGGTGCTCCAGGAATCAATTTAATTGCACAGTCAAAAGAACGATGTGGAGGTAAAACCTCTGCCTTTTTCTTGCAAAATACGTCTGCAAACGCATGGTATTCATGAGGCAAGGTAGATGGGACGGCCATGGAAGCCAACATACAAGCAGAAAGTCTTTTGGGTTGAGACAAACAGTTTGAATGACAGAACGACCCCAAAGAGGTTAGTTCTCCATTTTCCCAATCAAAAGAAGGGTTATGTTGTTGTAACCATGGGTAACCAAGGATAACAGGCAGAAGTGGAGAATCAATAAGAGACAAGACAACTTCCTCTTTGTGGAGTACGCCTACCTGAAGGGTGATTGTCATAGTCTCAAATTTTACAATGCCATCTTCCAAGGGTTGTCCATTCACGGTGGTAATGTTCAGGGGTCTAGATTTTGGAACAAATGGAATATTATTTTTTTTAGCAAAAGTGTAGTCCAAGAATATTCCAGCAGCTCCAGAATCAACAAAAGCCTCACAGGAGACAAGTTTAGAGGGTAAATGGATAATTGCAGGAATGGTAATCTTGGTCTTGGAAGGATATACCTGTAAGGTCTAAGCCAGCTCCTCCAACACTGGTTAGACCCTGCCTTTTACTGGACGGGAAGGGCAGACAGATAATAAATGTCCTTTAAAGGAGTAGTAAAGGTACATGTTTTTTCACCTTAATGCATCCTATGCATTAAGGTGAAAAAACATCCGACAATACCGCCCCGCCCCCCCCCCGAGCCCCCGTTTTACATACCTGGCCCCTCGAAAGTCCCGCGCTCGTCCCCGTCATCTTCTTTGGTTCTCAGCCTGGCCGCCGATTGGCTACACTGGATGGATTGAAAGCAGCGCAGCCATTGGCTGGCGCTGCTGTCAATCACATCCAATGACCCGGCGCGCCGGGGGGCGGGGCCGAGTGATACAGTCGGCGGCTATGGCCGCCACTGTATCACGGGAGCGCGCCCGCAATAACTCCACACCATGCGAGCTCGCTCGCATTATGGTGTGGAGTCCTTGCGGGGAGGAGCCAAGACAGCCGCCGAGGAACCCCAGAAGACCAGGATCAGGGCCACTGTGTGCAAAACGAGCTGCACAGTGGAGGTAAGTATAAACAGTTTGTTATTTTTTGGCAAAAAAAAGGGAAGCTTTAGTGTCCCTTTAAGTCCACAGTATAGGCATAGGCCCAATGCACACCTCCTTTGTTTCTCAGACTCAGGTGGAGACGGCTTACATCCATGGGTTCCACAGGTGCCTGGGGTTTAACTGAGATTTCAGGTTCTGGCTGAGGTGGTGCTTGGAAGTTAGGGGCCAAACGGTAAACTGGCCTAGGAAACTTGCGAGTTCTAAGTCTCTCTTGGCACCTTTCATGATACCGGACATCCAGACGAACACAGAGCTCTATGAGTTTCTCTAGGTCTTCTGGGGAATCCTTATAGACTAATTCGTCTTTGATGCGATCCGCAAGACCTTTTCAGAAGGCTGCATGTAATGCCCTTGAGTCCCAAGTAGTCTCAGCGGCAAGGGTACGAAACTCAATAGCATATTGTGCCACAGACCTGGTGCCTTGTTGCATGTCCAAGAGTGAGTACTCAGCTGCAGAAGCTCTATCTGGCTTGTCAAATACAGTCTGGAGAGAAGCCAGAAATTTGTCAGCGTCTTGCAGCACAGGATCATTGCGTTCCAGATAAGGAGAGACCCAGGCCAGGGCCTTCCCCTTTAACAAGGAAATTACAAAAGTCACTTTGGCAGACGAAGTGCTAAAGGTCCCAGGGTTGTTGCGGAAATGCAAACGGCAAACATTTAAAAAGCCTCTGCAGTCTTCAGTATCACCACCAAATTTGTCAGGCAAGGGAAGTTTGGGTGGTACAGAAGAGGCGGGTTGGATCGTAGCAGGAGTAGGATCCAGAGTCTGGACCGTTGCAGAGGAAGCAGGCAAACAAGATTTAAGCATAGTACAAAGTTCATCTAACTTGGCGTCCAGGGAAGAAAGATGCTGTTCATGAGCTCCAATCAATTGTCCCTGACGTGAAATCGCCTTAACAATCTCACCAGGGTCCACTGTCATTGTGGCCCGTTTGTAATGTAAGGTACCTGTGATAGGTAGTGTCCGAAGTGGAACTTGTGTGCTGAGGATTCAGGCGAAAATGTAGTCAGGCAGATTAGGTTGGCAACAGATCAGGCAAAACGGTACACGATCGAAATCCAGAGAGTGGTCAGGCAGGCAAAGGTCATGCACAAGCTGGCAGTGAAGTACAAAATCAGCAGGCTAGAGAGTAGTCAGGAATTCAGGCAGAAGTTCAACACGAAAATCAAGATAAAAAAGCAGTCACAACACCCAGGGAGTTATTTCACACAAACGGGCGCTGAGAGATAGCATCACTTCCTTTTTATGGGCTGCTTTGATAGAAAATTGTCCACAGCTGGCAGCAGGTGGGGCTAGTGAGTCCAAGGTAATGCTTAATACTGAGAGGACATTTCCAAAAGTCTAGATCTGCTCCGTAGCACAACAGGTAAGGCTGCAGCTGTGGGACCAGGAAGATCCCCGGTTCAAATACACCCAGGTACATGACAGTATTCGTGTCACTCTGAGTCACACGGTACTCTGTCTCGTATTGATTTGTGTCTGGTCTCGTCGGATCTGCTTTCCATGGTATCAGAGGTTAAATACCTCCCTAGGGCGATATCCGACCATTCTCCTTTGATGGTGGACCTCGCCCTGGGCCCCTCCTCCTCCTATCGGGTGTGGCGACTGAGCCCGCTGTGGTTGGGGGATGAGATTGTGGTGAACCAATGTATGACAGAAATCATACTGGCTACTTAATAAACAGAGTGCAACCATTCCAGTGGTATGGGATGCCTTTAAGGCCGCTACACGTGGCTCTTTTGCTGCGGCGGTTGGTCAGACACGCAAGGCCTCTATGTCCAAGTTGATGGATGCAGAGGGGGCTCTCAGGGAGGCAGAAGCCGCTTATACTGCGACTCCCTCTCCTGAGACACGTGCTGCCTGTAAGCATGGGTCCAGAGAATTGGACCTAGTGCTTTTGGAACGCACCCAGACGAAGCTGTTATACCAAAATCAGCGAATCTTTGAGTTTGGTGACAAGAACAGCCGTTTGTTGGCATATCTTTCTAAACCTGACTATCAACCGTGTAGCATATCCAGAATTAAGAGCGCAGAGGGCATAGTGGTAGAACAGAACAATGAGATCATGGAAGCCTTTATCTCCTTTTACTCCTCCCTATATGCTACTAGAGCTCACTACACGATTGTAGAATTGGATGACTATCTTGCTGATATTTTGTTGCCCAGACTTCAGACCCAGCAGGCGTCAGATCTTGACGCTCCTCTGATGACTGAGGAAATTGGGGAGGCTATCCAATCCTTTGCCAGAAACAAAACGCCGGGACAGGATGGGTTCCCCATCGAGTGGTATTTGCAATACAAAGATTTGCTTATACCCCATCTAAGCAGGGTGTATGATTTTGCTATGGAAACGGGACAGCTACCCCCCTCTATGTCGGAGGCATTGATTGTCCTCATTCCTAAACCACATAAGGATCACCTCCTATGTGAATCTTACAGACCAATATCACTCATCAACTCAGATGTTAAGATTTTGGCCAAGGTGCTTGCCCGGCGATTGAACACAGTTATTACTACCATTATTGGTGCGGACCAAACTGGGTTCATCCCTGGGCGATCGACCTCCATCAACCTGCGGAGATTGTTTACCAATCTTCAGGCCACTCATGCGGAAATGGGTTCCAGGGCGGTTCTAGCCTTAGACGCACACAAGGCATTTGACTCAGTCGATTGGCCTTATCTGCTGGAGGTCCTGGCAAAGTTTAGTTTTGGCGGTGCCTTCATCAGATGGGTCCAGTTGTTATATTCGAAGCCCACTGCTCGACTGAGGGTGAATGCAGCCATGTTTGATCCCTTTCCGATAAAGAGAGGCACCAGACAGGGGTGCCCTCTGTCGCCGTTGCTCTTTGCACTGGCGATAGAGCCCTTGGCAGCACTGATAAGATCTTACGGGGAGGTTGCGGGACTGACAATTGGGGGTCTGGAGGAGAAGGTGTCTCTTTATGCTGACGACATGTTGATCTATTTGTCGGACCCCCAGTCGTCTCCCCCAGTCCTGCTGGAGATTATTGGCAAGTGTGGGCATTTCTCCAGGTTCCGGGTTAACTGGGACAAGTCCATCCTATTTCAGATTGACCAGACAGACCCACCCAGGCTACCTTCCTCTTGCCCACTACAAATAGTCACCTCCTTCCGATATTTAGGGGTTCTGGTACAGCTCCCTATTACCTCTTATGCTAAACTCAATATAGACCCCCTTATAGGGAGAATGAAGACCACATTCAAAACCTGGGCAAATCTCCCACTTACCTTACTGGTCAGGATTAATATTTTTAAAATGATATTTCTGCCACGATTTCTGTATGTATTGGGTAATTCACCAATATATGTCACTAAGCTTAAATTTAAAGAAATAGACTCCATCCTTACTTCCTGTCAGGTCACCTACGGCCAGGTGACAGATGCACACCGTAGGGGGACAGGAGTGCACCGCAAGGTAGTGAACCCTATGGCTGACTGCTGCGGATAGGAAACTGGGTGGTTGTGGAAAGCGGGACCAGAGGAGCACAACCGGGATCCTATAGGAAGCTAGAGCCAAGATTCCCCAGGGCGCGGAGTCTAAGACCCAGCAGGTCTTCTCCAGAGCCTCTAGTGGTGAGGATGTTATGCTGCAGGCTGGGTCCAGGTCGCGGCCCCTAGAGTCTCCTAGCTCACGCCCCGTAGGATAAGGGGACAAGAGGGGAAGCAGCAGCACAAGATATAAGAGTAACGAATAACAAGCTGAAAGTCAAGGGCCACAAGCAGACAAGGATAACGAAAGACAAGCCGAAGGTCAAGGGTCACGAGCAAACAGGGATAGTCGGGGACAAGCCAATAACATAACAGAGAGACAGACGTAGCACACGGCAGGCAGGAACCCAAACACACAATGCCTAACAAACACGTTGATCAGCAAAGCAGGCTTGCAGTGCACAGGTTAATATAGTGTTCTGTGATAGGGCCTGGGGTGGAGTCTGGCTGGGAGGAGATTATAAAGGAAGCCAGGTGAAGGGGGTCTGGTCTCTAAGATGAACACATGAGGAGGAAAGGTAAGATGGCAGACAGACATTAATGCATATCCATGACAGTACCCTCCCTCTTACGAGGCCTGCCCCTTCCCCGCCTGGGCCCAGGTTTGGAGGGAAACTTCAGATGAAACTCCTTTAATAGTCGAGGTGCAAAGACCTCAGATGCAGCGATCCAAGACCTCTCCTCAGGACCAAACCAGTTCCAATGAACGAGGTACTGAAGAACGCCTTTACAAAGTCGGGAGTCCAGAATTTGACTGACCTCGTACTCATGATTATCCTCAGAGACAGGCGCCACGGTAGGGAGAGGACGAGAGAATTTATTGAGGACTAAAGGCTTCAGAAGGGCAACATGGAAGGCGTTAGTGATTTTAAGGCTCTTAGAAATCTGGAGTTTGAAACAAACTGGATTCAGTTTAGCAGTTACAGTGTATGGACCAATGAATCGTGGAGCAAACTTCAGAGAAGGAACTCGGAGCTTGATGTTCCTGGTGGAGAGCCAGACTTTGTCCCCTGGCTGAAGAGAAGGCGGTTTACGCCTGCGGCGGTCGGCAAAGCCTTTGAATTTTTCAGCAGCTGCCCGGAGGGAATCATGAACGTCACCCCGAACAGAATTGAGAGACTCCTGAACCGAAGCCAAAGCTGGAATGTCTGGAGAACAGGTCATGGGAAGAGGAAGTTGAGGGTGTTTTCCATAAACAGTGAAAAAGGGTGTCTTCTGCGAGCTGGTATTCACATGATTGTTATGGGAGAATTCTGCCCACGGAAGTAGAGAGGACCAATCGTCATGATGAGAAGACACAAAGGTGCGAAGAAAGACCTCTAACTCCTAATTAACCCTCTCAGTCTGTCCATTGGATTGAGGGTGGTAGGAAGAGGAAAAATCCAAGACAATATTGAGGGATTTGCAAAAGGCTCTCCAAAAACGAGACGTAAATTGGACTCCCCTGTCGGAAACAATATGAGAAGGAACCCCATGGAGGCGGAAAATTTCTCGAATAAAAATGGGAACCAAGGCAGGAGCAGAAGGAAGACCAGGAAGAGGAACAAAATGAGCCATCTTGGAGAACCGATCGATTACCACCCAAATGACTGTATTATTCTCAGACAGTGGGAGGTCAGTGATAAAATCCATGGCAATATGTGCCCAGGGCTCCTTAGGGATGGGCAAGGGCATGAGGAGACCAGCAGGAGCTTGTGTGGAGGATTTAGACTGAGCACAGACATGACAAGCCTTAACGTAGTCTTTGACATCTGAGCGGAGATTAGGCCACCAGTAGTGACGACTAATGAGTAAGAAGGATCGGAGGAATCCAGAATGACCTGCCACCTTGGAATCATGTCCCCAACAAAGGATCTTAGCTCTTAGCTCAGTGGGGACAAAGGTCTTACCAGGCGGAATCTTAGACTTCAGGGTGGTAGAGTGGGCAGCAATGCACGAGGTTGGAATGATCGGCTCAGGTTCAGGGGCGGACTCCTCGTCAAAAGTGTCAAATGACCTAGAGAGCGCATCAGCCCGACCGTTGCAGGAACCAGGTTTGTAAGTAATCGTGAAATTAAAATGGGCAAAGAAGAGACTCCACCTGGCCTGTCTAGGATTCAGACGTTTAGCATTCTGTAGATACTGTAAATTCTTGTGGTCAGTAAAGATCGTTATGGAGTGAGGGGAACCCTCCAAGAGATGACACCACTCCTAACGCCAATTTAATCGCGAGAAGTTCCCGATCACCGATGGCATAATTCCTCTCTGCCTGAGAATTTTTTTTGGAGAAGAACGCACATGGTTGACGTCTCTTCTCAAAGAATTGAAGAAGCACAGCTCCCACCCCCATTGAGGAAGCGTCCACTTCAATAAAAAATGCATCCCCAGGATTTGGTCTCCTCAAGAGAGGTCCAGAAACAAAGGCCTGTTTCAGGTCGTGAAATGCAGAGACAGCTTCGGGAGGCCAGTCTTTGGCATTCGCACCCTTCTTGGTTAAAGCGATAATAAGCGTGGCAATGGAAGAGTAATTCCTTATGAACTGCCTATAATAATTTGTGAAGCCAAGAAAGCGCTGTGTGGCCTTGAGGCTAGCAGGAAGAGGCCAGTTGGTAATAGCCAAGACCTTCGCAGGATCCATACGAAGACCCGAACATGAGACAAAGCACCCCAAAAACAGGACCTCAGAAAATTCAAAGGAACATTTCTCCAGCTTGACATAGAGATTGTTCTCTCTAAGACGCTGAAGTACAGTGCGGACATGGTTTCTGTGGACGAGCAGATTTTCAGAAAAGATCAGAATGTCATCCAGATAGATGACAACAAACTGGTACAGCAGATCTCTGAAGATTTCATTGACGAAGTTTTGAAACACAGCTGGGGCATTACACAAACCAAAAGGCATCACCAGGTATTCGTAATGCCCGTCTCTAGTGTTGAATGCAGTCTTCCATTCGTCACCCTCCCGTATTCGAATGAGATTGTACGCGCCTCTGAGATCCAACTTGGTGAAAATGGAGGCACCCTTCAACCTATCGAATAGCTCAGATATTAAGGGTAAGGGGTATCGATTTTTAATAGTAACCGCATTTAAACCCCGATAATCGATGCAGGGTCTTAAGGTACCATCCTTTTTGGCAACAAAAAAGAACCCTGCCCCTGCAGGCGATGAGGATTTCCGGATGAAACCTCTCTCCAGATTCTCTGCGACATACTCCGACATGGCCTGGGTCTCTGGGATGGACAGAGGGTAGGTACGACCCCTGGGTAGAGTTGCTCCGGGGACAAGATCAATAGCACAGTCAAAAGACCTGTGGGGAGGAAGCACCTCAGCTGATTTCTTACAGAACACATCCCGGTAATCACTGTATGCAGCGGGAAGGTCAGAAGAAACAGAAGTGGTAGCAACCAGGAGTCTCTCTTTGGGGGCCACCTTGAGAAGACATGACGAGAAACATGAGGGACCCCAAGCCAGGACCTGCCCAGAGGCCCAGTCCACATGTGGAGAGTGGAGCTGCAGCCAAGGAAGGCCCAATACAATGGGGGTAGAGGCCTTGGGTAGAATGAGAAAGGATATCCACTCCTGGTGGAGAATCCCTACCGACATCCTAATGGGTAGCGTCTGGAAGCGAATAGGGCCCCCTGGGAGAACAGTGCCATCAATTGCCGAGACTACCAATGGGGTAGCGAGAGGTGAAAGGGTAAGCTTCATAGAAGAAGCAGTTCCCCAATTCATAAAATTGCCGGCTGCCCCTGAATCCAGATATGCAAGGGTTGATTGAGGAGAAGTGCCTACATGAAGGAACACTGGCAGGAGAAGGCGAGAAGGTGATGTTACAGGGTCCAATACTCCACCTTCCAAATGTATTAACCACTTAAGCCCCGGACCATTTGGTAGCTAGAGGACCAGAGGTGAATTCAGAATTTTGCACTGCGCTGCTTTAACTGTAAATTGTGCGGACATGCAATGTTGTACCCAAACGAAATTTGCGTCCTTTTCTTCCCACAAATAGAGCTTTCTTTTAATGGTATTTGATTGCCTCTGCGATTTTTATTTTTTGCGATATAAACGGAAAAAGACCGAAAATTTAGAAAAAAAATGATATTTTCTACTTTTTGTTATAAGAATAATCGAATAAACTCAATTTTAGTCATACATTTAGGCCAAAATGTATTCAGCCACATGTCTTTAGTAAAAAAAATGTCAATAAGCGTATATTTATCGGTTTGCGCAAAAGTTATAGCGTTTACAAACTAGGGTACATTTTCTGGAATTTACACAGCTTTTAATTTATGACTGCCTATCTCATTTCTTGAGGTGCTAAAATGACAGGGCAGTACAAAACCCCCCCAAATGACCCCATTTTAGAAAGTAGACACCCCAAGGAAATTGCTGAGAGGCCTGTTGAGCCCATTGAATATTTTTTTTTTGTCCCAAGTGATTGAATAATGACAAAAAAAAAAAAAAAATTACAAAAAGTTGTCACTAAATGATATATTGCTCACACATGCCATGGTTATATGTGGAATTGCACCCCAAAATACATTTTGCTACTTCTCCTGAGTACGAGGATACCACATGTGTGGGACTTTTTAGGAGCCTAGCCACGTACGGGACCCCGGAAACCAACCACCGCCTCCAGGATTTCTAAGGGCGCAAATTTTTGATTTCACTCCTCACTACCTATCACAGTTTTGAAGGCCATAAAATGCCAAAATAGCACAAAACCCCCCCAAATGACCCCATTTTGGAAAGTAGACACCCCAAGCTGTTTGCTGAGAGGCATGGTGAGTATTTTACAGCTCTCATTTGTTTTTGAAAATGAAGAAAGAACATTTTTTTTTTTTTCTTTTTTTTTTCAATTTTCAAAACTTTGTGACAAAAAGCGAGATCTGCAAAATACTCACAATACCTCTCAGCAAATAGCTTGGGGTGTCTACTTTCCAAAATGGGGTCATTTGGGGGGTTTTGTGCCATCTGGGCATTCCATGGCCTCCGAAACTGTGATAGGCAGTGAGAAGTGAAATCAAAAATTGACACCCTTAGAAAGCCTGAAGGCGGTGCTTGGTTTTTGGGGTCCCGTACGCGGCTAGGCTCCCAAAAAGTCTCACACATGTGGTATCCCCGTACTCAGGAGAAGCAACAGAATGTATTTTGGGGTGTAATTCCACATATGCCCATGGCATGTTTGAGCAATATATCATTTAGTGACAACTTTGTGCAAAAAAAATATTCCATGGACTCGACATGCCTCTCAGTATATAGCTTGGGGTGTCTACTTTCCAAAATGGGGTCATTTGGGGGGGTTTTGAACTGTTCTGGCATTTTATACACAACATTAGGAAGCTTACATCCACTCTTCTAACCACTTGAAGACAAAGCCCTTTTTGACACTTTTTGTTTACATGAAAACATATTTTTTTTTGCATGAAAATTATGTTGAACCCCCAAACATTATATATATTTTTAAAGCAAAGGCCCTACAGAATAAAATGGTGGGTGTTGCATTTTTTTTTTCTACACAGTATTTGCGCAGCGATTTTTCAAACGCATTTTTTGGGGAAAAAATACACTTTTTTTAATTTTAATGCACTAAAACACACTATATTGCCCAAATGTTTGATGAAATAAAAAAGATGATCTTAGGCCGAGTACATAGATACCAAACACGACATGCTTTAAAATTTCGCACAAACACGCATTGGCGACAAACTACATACATTTTTAAAAGCCTTTAAAAGCATTTACAGGTTACCCCAGTAGATTTACAGAGGAGGTCTACTGCTAAAATGATTGCCCTCGATCTGACCTTCGCGGTGATACCTCACATGCATGGTGCAATTGCTGTTTACATATGACGCCAGACCGACGCTTGCGTTCGCCATTGGGCAAGAGCAGGGCAGGACAGGGGTGCTTTTTTTTTTTTATTATTAATTTTGCTTTTTTATTTTATTTTTAAACTGTTGCTTCCATATTTATTTATTTTTATCACTTTTATTGTTATCTCAGGGAATGTAAATATCCCCTATGATAGCAATAGGTAATGACAGGTACTCTTTTTTGAAAAAACTGGGGTCTATTGGACCCTAGATCTTTCCTCTGCCCTCAAAGCATCTGACCACACCAAGATCGGTGTGATAAAATGCTTTCCCAATTTCCCAATGGCGCTTTTTATATCCGGGGGGGGGACATTCCCTCCCACTGCTTGTAAAAGCAGTCCAGAGGCTAATTAGCCACTAGGATTGCTTTTACATGAAAGCCGGCCGCAGGCTGAAAAGAATGATACCAAGATGATACCTAAACCCGCAGGCATCATTCTGGTATAAACATTCAAAGTCCAGCAACATAGCAGTACGTTGCTGGTCCTTGTTGGACATGTATTGTAATCTTTTTTTTCATGCAGCCTGTTGGCTGAACGAAAAAAAAAGATTGATCGGTGGGTATGCCCACCATTAGAATACCGCCCTTCATCCACCCACTTCTAATGATGGGCATACATGCACCATTTATATATGCCGAAGCATGGGGGCATCTTCTCGCAAAAGTTATGCCACGTACACATGGTCAGACTTTTCCACGGGCAAGCCTCCGTCGGAATTTCGACCGTATGTACGCGGCATTAGGAGCAAAATCGCTCCTCCGCTCCTGCTGCCCCAATGCTTCGGCATATATGCTTTTTTTTTTTTAACTGTGGTGGTGAAATTACCTCCTACAGCACTGGAGTCGCAGGGATCAGGCCTGTCTCTGCGAACGCTGCAGTTATGTGTGTTGTGTTTTGCAAGTGACAGTGATCGATCGATACTGCACTTCGGTGGCCTGGGCTGGACGGAGGGGCAAAACGCAGGTGCTAGCAGGTATCTGGGCTGATCCCGCTAACACTGCGTTTTTGGGAACCCTAAACTGCTGGGGACGCTAGTATAGATCTGATCAGATATTGAGCTGATCAGATACTATACCACTAAGGGGGGTGTATGCTTCACGCGTGGGTGTTAGCGCTACTGGCACTAACCTGACGCTGCCTGGGGTGTGACGCAGACCCTCTCTGACGCTAAAACCTAACTGATATCACCCGCCGGGCGATCAGGGGGTTAAACCTTTATTGGGTTATATACGGCGGGTGCCCTGACACTATAAAAAGCAAACTAACTAACCAGCGTCACCCGTAACACTTATATGATGATCACTGGTGAAAGGGTTAACTAGGGATAATTAGGGGGTTAAAACCTTTATTAGGTAATATATGGGGATACCTGACGCTATATAAAAACCTGACGGCGAACCTAAAAAAAAATTACTGGCTACCTATCGGCATCACCGACACTAAGACAACGATCATAAAAACGATTGCTTAGCGACAGTGGTGATAGGAGGTGAAAGGGTTACCTGGGGGGCGATCAGGGGGTTAAACCTTTATTAGATAATATATGGGGGTACCTGACGCTATAAAAACCTGCGGCGAACCTAAAAAAAATTACTGGCTACCGATCAGCATCACCGACGCTAAGACATCGATCAGAAAAATGATCGCATAGTGACGGCGGTGCTAGGGGGTGAAAGGGTTACCTGGGGGGTGATCAAGGGGGTTACACCTTTATTAGGTAATATATGGGGGTACCCGACGCTATAAAAACCTGCGGCGAACCTAAAAAAAATTACTGGCTACCGATCAGCATCGCCGACGCTAAGACATCGATCAGAAAAATTATCGCTTAGTGACAGTGGTGATAGGGGGTGAAAGGGTTACCTGGGGGGGCGATCAAGGGGGTTAAACCTTTATTAGGTAATATATGGGGGTACCCGACGCTATAAAAACCTGCGGCGAACCTAAAAAAAATTACTGGCTACCGATCAGCATCACCGACGCTAAGACATCGATCAGAAAAATGATTGCTTAGTGACAGTGGTGATAGGGGGTGAAAGGGTTATCTGGGGGGTGATCAGGGGGTTAAACCTTTATTAGGGGGGGTTAGGGGGCTACACTGGACCTAAGACTAAACTTTGGTGACACTTTTACAGTCACAAATGTCACTGATTGCAGTGATCACTAAATAAATGGTCACTGCAATCAGTGACACTGTGACTGGGGGCTGGGGGGTGATCTGGGGGGGCCTGGGGGGGGCGATTTATGTGCCTATGTGTCCTGGTGTCAGTGTAGTGTTGTGTGTACTAACCTGGCATCTTCTCCTGTACGGCGCTCGGTATATGTGAGCGCCCCAGGAGAGATGACATCACTTCCTCCTTCCTGGCAGGCAGGGGAAGCTCTCTCATTCGCCGGGAGCGATCGAGAGGGGGTGGCCGGAATCGAACGGCCGTCCCCTCATGCCGGATCGCTCCCGAAGGTAAAACGACCGCTCACTGTAAAGAAGGGGGGTCCGATCGGACCCCCAAACTATACAAAGGCAATCACGTATATATACGTGATTGTGCCTGTCGGTGCCATTCTGCTGACGTATATTTACAGTGGGCGGTCGTTAAGTGGTTAAGCCCGAGCGTTCCCCGGACAGAAGCGAGCAAAAGTCACGAAAATGACCCTTGCCCCCACAATAGAGGCACAAGCCTAGAGTTCTGCGCCTAGCACGTTCTTCGGGGGTTAGTCTGGTCCGGCCCAGCTGCATAGGTCCCTCAGCAGGCAGAAGATGCTCCACGGGATGAAGGGAGGGGAGCTCAGACTGGCTAGGACCCAGAGAGTGCTGGCATCTTTTTTCTAAGGACCTCTCTTGAAAACGAATGTCGATCTGATTGCATAACGTCCAGACCGACGGGAATGGCTCTTCCCGCTAATTCGTCTTTCACTCGGTCAAAGAGGCCATGTAAAAAGGTAGCGACCAGGGCCTCATTATTCCAGCTCAATTCAGCTGTGTGGATACGAAACTGAAGAGCATATTGTCCCACTGAACTAGATTCTTGGCGAAGACGTAAGACAGCACTAGCCGCTGAAGAAGCCCGAGCTGGCTCGTCGAAGATATTACGAAAGAGCTTCAAGAAGTCGGACAGGCTGGAAACCACCGGATCATTCCTCTCCCACAGGGGGGCAGCCCAGGCCAAAGCTTCACCGGAGAGGAGGGAAATGATATAGGCTACCTTAGCCCGGTCAGACAGGAAGTTTTGAGGCTGAAGCTCAAAATGAATAGTGCATTGGCTGAGAAACCCCCTGCAGGCCTTGGAGTCCCCAGAGAAATGGAACGGAGCTGGCAGTGTTAGTGAGTGTGTGGCTGCGACTGGTGCGATAGGTACAACCGCTGGTTGTACTTGAGGTTGCGGATTCGGGATTCCCAAGGAGGCCTGAAGCTGTTCGAATCGAGAAGCCAGATCCTGGAGGAATCGCATCACCTGAGTCTGATTCGATTCCTGGGTTTCAAGTCTGCGAACTATGCCCTGCAATGGATCATCCGCGGGGAGCGGCATGTCAGCCGGGTTCATGGCTGATCAAACTGTCAGGTCACCTACGGCCAGGTGACAGATGCACACCGTAGGGGGACAGGAGTGCACCGCAAGGTAGTGAACCCTATGGCTGACTGCTGCGGATAGGAAACTGGGTGGTTGTGGAAAGCGGGACCAGAGGAGCACAACCGGGATCCTATAGGAAGCTAGAGCAAAGATTCCCCAGAGCGCGGAGTCTAAGACCCAGCAGGTCTTCTCCAGAGCCTCTAGTGGTGAGGATGTTATGCTGCAGGCTGGGTCCAGGTCGCGGCCCCTAGAGTCTCCTAGCTCACGCCCCGTAGGATAAGGGGACAAGAGGGGAAGCAGCAGCACAAGATATAAGAGTAACGAATAACAAGCTGAAAGTCAAGGGCCACAAGCAGACAAGGATAACGAAAGACAAGCCGAAGGTCAAGGGTCACGAGCAGACAGGGATAGTCGGGGACAAGCCAATAACGTAACAGAGAGACAGACGTAGCACACGGCAGGCAGGAACCCAAACACACAATGCCTAACAAACACGTTGATCAGCAAAGCAGGCTTGCAGTGCACAGGTTAATATAGTGTTCAGTGATAGGGCCTGGGGTGGAGTCTGGCTGGGAGGAGATTATAAAGGAAGCCAGGTGAAGGGGGTCTGGTCTCTAAGATGAACACATGAGGAGGAAAGGTAAGATGGCAGACAGACATTAATGCATATCCATGACACTTCCTTTTTATGGAGAGGAGTAGTCAGGATTGCCAAGACCACCCTCCAGTTACCGGTACCCTGTCTCCACACCTATTATATTGCCTCACAATTAGCTCATGCACATTGGTGGTTTTTTCCTGAAGCCAACAACGCAGCCACTGCTTTGGAGGCTGCTATCCTTACCTTCTATGAATCCCTGCAGAACCTGATTTATCGTATGTCCCTTAGAGCAGCGGTCCCCAACCTTTTTGGCACCGGGGATCGGCTGTGTGCAAGTAAATTGTGCCAAGGCCCGGGGGGGGGGGTCTCTGCGGGGGGTAAGAGATTTTTCGCGGGCAATTTGTCAGGGCAATGGCTGGTGTTAGTGCTTCAATCATTCTGGCACCATGGTTATTATGGTGTCAGGATGATTGAAACACATTATTTCTATCACTCCATTGTAATATAAAATTAAATAGTTCAACTCACCATAATGCCAAATCAGTGGGAGCCTTGAGCGTGTGACTTGGAACCATCGCTTGTCACTTGCCACGTCACCTGCCACCAGATGAGGATGTCATTTGCCACTATGCCTGCCACCAGATGAGGATGTCACTATGCCTGCCACCAGATGAGGATGTCACTATGCCACTATGTCTGCCACCAGATGAGGATGTCACTTGCCACTATGTCTGCCACCAGATGAGGATGTCACTTGCCACTATGTCTGCCACCAGATGAGGATGTCACTTGCCGCTCTCTGCCACTATGTCTACCACCAGATGAGGATGCCACTTTCCACTATGCCTGCCACCAGATGAGGATGTCACTTGCCACTATGTCTGCCACCAGATGAGGATGTCACTTGCCACGCCGCCTGCTAGCATCATGGAGATTGCCACAGTTACCTGGCGGCCACCCAAAAGAAAGCAGTTTGTCATTATATCATTTACATGTAAAATCAAGCCCCCAGCATTGCAGAGTACTCTCCTCAGCGCAGTAAAATAGCTGCCGGTGAAACACAGGCACATGCGAGGGAGAGATGAGAGTGAGGACGGGCGGTGAAAGACGACGTCATTCTCTCTCTTCTGGGTCGCGGCTGCACCCTCCGTGTAGAGCAGCCTTCGCAGCCCTGTAAGTAAGGGCAGAATAGCGGTGCGGGCAATGCGAGATAATGTCATCTCTTTCCCCCGCCACCGCACCACTGACAATACTGGTCTCCTCCGCGGCCCGGCAGCAGAGGCGCTACGGCCCGGCGTTGGGCCGCGGCCCACAGGTTGGAGACCTCTGCCTTAGAGGGCGGGAGGGTACGAGTGTCCTGGCAATGACTAGAAGGCTTATTAAGCTAACAAAACTACAGTCGTTCGCTGACAGTAATACTTACTCGCCGAACACTCCACTCTGGGGGAACCCGACTCTACCAGAGTTCTTCCGCAGATCTGACGGGGGATTCTGGTCGAAAAGGGGGGTAAAAACTATTTTGCTTTTATTCTCGGACAATGTGTTTCGTTCTTTTGATGAATTTCATCGAGATTACAATCTACCACGCACAGCTTACTTCCTCTACCTACAGATACGCCACACTGCAGCAACGCAGTTGGGTCTTCGCAACATATCCATTCAGCTCTCCCCACTGGAACGTATGTTGACCGACTTCTCTCACACCAAGCTAGTCTCTACATACTATAGGTCCCTTCTGCATTCCACGACCCAAAGGCTGAGCAAGACGGCTGCCAGCTGGAGAGCTGATATCCCTGAGCTGACGGAGGAAATCTGGCAGGAGCCTTTGCCCCTCCAGGTTCCCTCTGTCATCTCTTCTCATGACAAAGTAATACAAACTAAATTGTTATACAGATCCTACTTCACTCCATGCTTACTATTTAAACTGAATAGATTGCCCTCTGCATTATGCTCTCGATGCGGCATGGCTGATGGAACGTTCTTTCGTTTAATGTGGGAGTGTGCTCCGATCAGGCAGTTCTGGTCGGAGGTCACGGCCTTCATTAGTTCATTGACACAATTACCTAATGTCTGTAATCCTCTAAGGCAGGGGTCTCCAAACTTTTCAAACAAAAGGGCCACTTTATTGTCCTTCAGACTTTAGGAGGGCCAAATAAATGTCCCGGACCCAGCTCCAGTGAGAATAAATGTGGCCTCAGGGTTGGTGGACAGTAGGAGGAGGAGTAGGGCCCCTATCATTAGGAGGAATAGTATCCCATCATTGATATTAGTAGAAGAAATAGTGCCCCCTTGTTGGTGTCAGTGGAAGGAATAGTGCCCCAAGGGCCGCATAAAGGCCAGCAAAGGGCCACATCTGGCCCTCGGGCCGCAGTTTGGAGACCCCTGCTCTAAGGTGTTTACTGGGTTATATTGATGATGATACTATATCCGAGAATACACATACATTTCTGAGAATAGTATTGTTTTATGCTAAGAAAGCAATAACCTTCCATTGGAAGTCTCCATCCTTACCCACTATTGCCTTCTGGCTCACAAATAATAACCATGCTGTATCATTATACAAACTGACATATGAGGCTAGAGGGTGTCCGAAAAAATTCAGGAAGGTTTGGGGCTACTGGGGTGATTCTGAGAGCACCGTCTCTCCTGCTCCTTAAAAATGTGACTGAATATTGTCTTCCTGATATATGCCAATTGTGTACCAGCTTTCTAAAAAACATTTTTTGCACTGTACTGGATTGGGTGATGTTCTCTCCATGTGTGTCTGTTTGTTGTCTATTGTATGTCTTGTTTAGAAAAAACGTAATAAAAAATTTACCTTTAAAAAAAAAAAATTGTAAATGTAATTTTTTTTTTTGTAAAATGTATGTTTTTTTTCAATATGTATCTGAAAACAATTCTTAAAGAAACATCTGTTGTATATTTAATACAAATTGAAAGTTTAAAAAACAAAAAAAACAAACAAACAACCATGCTCCCATAAAACATGAAAATTATTCATTTCAGAATTCAATGTTTACGAATTATCATCTATCTCATCCCTGCAAAGCATTGTATCCATAGAGTGGCAGCTTGTTGTTGTGTCAATAAAGTTTTCCTAGGCAAAAAAACAGCAGTGGAGGTGTGCTGGATGCTCATTGGCTGGTTTGGAACACAGTGTGATGTCACGGTGTGGGGGGAGAGACTTGTTTATGCAGAGTAGGAGGCGGAGTCATTCAGTGGTGAGGAGCTGAGCTGAGCAGACGTGTGGAGCTTTAGCTGCTGGAAGCTGAATTTTTAGATTGCGATTTATAAAGGAGATTTTATTGTGAATCAGTTTATTGCGGATTCTGTGTGATAAGGTAAGATTTCCCTACATATTATTATTATTATTATTATTGTGTGTCATTCAGAGAAATCTGTTTTAGTGCCTAGAAGGATCTCCTCCCGGGTTCTGCTCTACACAACATAACTGACAACATAACTGACAGAGCTATTTTTAGATTTGACCTTTAAAATCACCTGAGTTCAACTAAAGCCAATACATATATATATATATAAAGTTTTTATTTGCATATGTATCACACTTACATGATTCAGATCATGATTTTTTTATTGCATTTTTTTTTTGTTGCATTTTTGTCATGTATGTATATTTGTATATTTGTCATATATACGTGACAAATATGCAAAAAAAATAATAATACAGGAAGTGTCTATCTTTTTGTTATATATCTATATATTTGAATATATTTCTAGTTAAAGTCAGTGAAATGCATCCCAGGGATTGAGATGACTGTAAATATTTACATATAAATAAATAAAGATAGATGGACACAGTGCTGTGAAAAAGTATTCCCCCCCTTCCAGATTTTTATTTATTTTTTTATTTTTTTCATATGTATCACACTTAAATAATTCAGATCATCAAATAATATTTAATATCACGCAAAGATAACCCGAGGAAATTCAAAATGCATTTTTTTTAAATGATTTTGTTTGTTAGCCAAAACAAAACAACAAAACTGACAGTTGGGAGTTCTCCTCATCTCCATGGCGATTTGACTGTTACACTCATCTCAATCCCTGGGATGCATTTCACTGATTTTAACTAGAGATATATATTCAAATTATATATATATATATATATATATATATATATATAAAGATAGACACTTCCTGTTTTTTTGTTTTATTTTTTTTTGCATATCTGTCATGTATGTATATATATAAAATTTACATGGAAATAAATAAAGATAGATAAACACAGTGCTGTGAAACTATTTTTTTTTGTTTATTTATTTTTTTGCATATTTGTCATATACATGTGTGCATATATATATTTATTTATATATGTAAAAATGTATATGAATATCTATTTTTATCCCCCCCCCCAAAATTGGGCTTTTTTTTATCATTATTAATATTAAAGATAAACTGGCCCAAAATAGTAAAATATATATATATATATATATATATATATACATACATACATATACATATACACATAAATAAATATATATATGCACACATGTATATGACAAATATGCAAGAAAATAAATAAACAAAAAAAAACATAAAGGGGCTAAATTATAATAGTAGCAATATATATATATATATATATATATATATATATATATATATATATATATATATATATATATATATATATTTAAATATATTTTATATTTATTTTGGGTTGTTCTTTGGTGATAAATATATATAGCAAAAAAAAAATATATATATATATATATTTTTGCTACTATTAAACTTTATCACCAAAGAACAACCCAAAATAAATTCTCCCGACGATCGCAGTGATGCCACATATGTGGGTGTTAGTCGGTGTTTGTACCCGGAGTGCGGCCCAGAAAGACACTGACACTTATGCTGGCCAGACATGCACTATATGAAAAATCGTTCAAACCCATTTTCGAAAAAAAAAAAACGAAAATTCGGCCGTGAGAGCACGCGGTAGCGCCATCATATACCGACCAATGAATCGTTTAGTGGACATAAATGAATCAGTTTTTTTGTTCTTTTTTTTTTTTTTTTTCGCATATACCGAGTGCGAACAGTTTGGACGGGGGAAACACATTAACCTTTCAGAACATTTCCAAATTATTTTTTTTTTTTTTTTATTTCCAAACTTTTTTTCGGCTCAAAAACGTCCTAACTGATTACCGATTTGTGCCCATTAACAGGCCCGAAAAACGAACGAACTGTCTAAATGACCGATTTTTCGTATAGTGTAACGGCCAGCATAACTGACACTGAGGGATGCTGATTTTAAAAACATTTTTTATTTTATTTTTTTACTTTTATTTCACCCAAAATATGCTGATTGTGACCCTAACACTGGCAAACCTCCATCTTTTATTTTTTCCTTTTTTTTTTCTTTATTTCTTATTCTTTATTTTTTATTTTTATTAGATTTTTTTCTTCTTTTTTTATTTTTTACACACTTTGGTTTGGTTTGTTTATATTCTCCTCTCCTGTATATATACAATGTATCTAACTGTTCATTCTCCTGATTGCTTGATAATATATATATTGTGACAGCAGGAAGGTAAAGTCACCTGGTTGCATCCAGGGGGGTAGATATATTTCGCCCAGATTCAGGCTTTACGCCGACTTATACAACTAGGTGGAGAGTTGTATAAGCCCAGCTAAGGCTAGTGGGCTCATGGATGACTCATACCTCTAGGGAGAGGGCTGGGCGTCGTGCAGGCAGGGAGTTGATGAGGCCAGCTGAAGCTTGTCAGCTCATTTAGGCCTCTATAAGAACTCCCAGCTTCATTAGATGTTAGCTCATGCCTGGAACCAGACCTGTGTGGACTGTCTAGGGAGAGTGAACCCCTGTGCGGTGAGAAAAAGCCTGTGTGGCTATTTGCTTGGACATTTAAAACCAGGGACTTAGGGACTAGGACAGCACTAGGCTGATCCCAGTTGTTAGTTAGGAAACCTGTATGTTTAGTCAGAGGTCAAGTTGACCAGGATTTATTTTGTTTATATGTTTCTTTTGGCTTTGCTGTGTTTTGTCACTGTAAATAGAAAATAAACCGCACCTTTTTTTTGATTTTGAAAACCACAACCTCCGTTTGCTGGGCCTGTTTTTGTGTGGGGAGCCCATCCCGGGGGTCACACACACCCGCTGCCGAGCTAACCCCCTCACAGTTGGTGGAGAACCAGTGGCAGTTTTTTTTAAGCCAGCATGGAGGAGATACTGAAGCAGCTGGCTCTAGCAAATGCCAATCAACAGCAGACAAATGCAGGTTTGCAAAAGAGCCTTGCAGCTCAACAACAGAACTTCGCAGCCCAGCAGCAAGCTCATCAACAGAGCCTTGCAGCCCAGCAGCAAGCTCACCAACAGAGTCTGGAAGCTCAGCAACAAGCCCAGCAGCAATCTGAGGCCCGCTTCATAGACCTGTTACAGAAGCAAGAGCAGAGACTACAACAAATGGAAGCAGTAATGCAGCAACGTCCGCAGACCAGTGAGGAAAGCCGTCCCACTAATACCGCGTCCTTTGGGGTGAGTCGTTTATTGACAAAAATGACTGGAGAGGATGATCCAGAGGTATTTTTGACCACATTTGAAAGGACTGCTGAAAGAGAAAAGTGGCCTGAGGAGCAGTGGGCTGGACTGGTGGCTCCTCTGTTAACTGGTGAATCGCAGAAGGCTTACTATGACCTAGAGCCTGACCAAGCAAAAGACTATGTGATGCTAAAAGCTGAGATATTGGCAAGGCTGGGTGTCACCCAGGCTGTCCGGGCTCAGCGTGTGCATAACTGGACTTTCCAGCTTGGAAAACCCCCCAGGTCTCAAATGTATGATCTCATTCACCTGAGCAGAAAGTGGCTACAGCCAGAGACTTTGTCCGCACCAAAGATTGTGGAACGTGTTGTAATGGATCGGTTTTTGAGAGCTCTTCCTACTGCCATCCAAAACTGGGTAAGCCATGGAGACCCAGAGACGGCCAATGGTCTTGTGGATCGTGTGGAGAAATACTTGGCTACAGAGAACCTGACGGCCTCTTCCAGAGACACTCAGACTTTCCACCCTAAGACCAGACCATCCCCAGGGGCGGATAAGAGGATTCCAAGGGGTAAGGGTGGAGAGAGTGAGAGGGTGGGAGCTCTACCCCAAGTTTGGCGAGAACAGCCTGGGAAATCAGCGGCTCAAGAGGCGGCAAGAAGGATCGTTTGCTACCGCTGCCGGCAAGCGGGACATATTGCAGCCAATTGCCCGGTTGTGGAGGAACCCATGCAGTGTGACTTTCTGACGGGCAGACGTCAGTCGCTGTGTGCGACAGTCGCATGCACTGCCATTCGAGGAATTGAGAAACATTTATGCAAAATGTGTGTTAATGGTAGAAATGTTGTGGTATTGCTGGATTCAGGTAGCCTTGTGACCCTGATAAAGGCTGAGTTAGTTAAAACAGAGGTCTCTGGGAATAGCAAGGTAGCTGTTATTTGTGTGCATGGGGACACCCGAGAGTATCCAGTGACTACAGTGTGTTTCGAGACCCCCAAAGGTACCCTCTCTCATCCAGTGGGCTTAGTATCTCAGTTACCGTATGACGCCATTGTGGGAAGGGATTTTCCGAAGTTCTGGGAACTGTGGGATGATCCTGAGCCCCCCACTGGTGCCCCTATGTACCAGGAATGTGATAGCCAGAACTCCCCTGAGAGTGGTGAGGACTCTCCGGAATTTCCCTTATCAGTATTGGCAGGGAAGACTCAAGAAACTGGAGAGGAGCCCACCTCCTCAGACGAAAACCTACCGTCTGTGGAGTTTTCTGATCTTGAGGTTCACAGGGAAAACTTTGCCACAGAACAGTTGAAAGACCCCGCCCTAATAAAGGCACGCGAAAACGTAGTGAAAATAGATGGCGAGTTAGTGAACCCAGATAATACCTGCACTTACCCATACTTCAGCGTAGAGAAGGACCTACTGTATCGGGTGGCAAAAAGGGCAGAAGAAACCGTTGAGCAGCTTGTGGTGCCCAAACCTTACAGGAAGTTGGTGTTGGAGTTGGCCCATGGGCACATTCTTGGAGGTCATCTGGGGACAGAGAAAACCCGAGAGAGGGTATTACAGAGATTCTATTGGCCGGGGGTGATGAAGGACATAGAAAATTATTGTTCCTCCTGCCCTGTGTGTCAGAGGTCGGCCCCGATGCCACATTTCCGTAGCCCGCTGGTCCCTCTACCCATCATTGAGGTCCCGTTTGAGAGGATCGCCATGGATTTGGTAGGTCCTATAATCAAGTCCGCTAGGGGGCACCAGTACATATTAGTTATAATGGACTATGCCACCCGTTATCCAGAAGCGATCCCTCTCCGAAATACCTCGGCCAAAACCATAGCCAAAGAGCTATCTCTTGTGTTTAGCCGGGTGGGTATTTGTAAAGAACTGCTTACGGACCAAGGTACACCCTTTATGTCCCGGGTTATGAAGGAGCTGTGTAAATTGTTCAAAGTGACGCAATTACGTACATCTGTGTATCACCCCCAAACCGATGGGCTGGTTGAAAGATTCAACAAAACCCTAAAACAAATGTTGAAGAAAGTGGTGGATAGAGATGGAAAGGATTGGGACTGTCTACTTCCTTATCTGATGTTTGCTATTAGGGAGGTGCCCCAATCCTCTACGGGATTCTCCCCCTTTGAGTTACTGTATGGGAGACACCCAAGAGGGCTGTTGGATATTGCCAAGGAAACTTGGGAAAGTGAGAGTTCTCCCCACAGGAGTGTGATTGAGCATGTCGCCCTGATGCAAGACCGAATTGCACAGGTAATGCCCATCGTGAAGGAACATTTGGCCCAAGCGCAGTTAGCACAGCAGAGAGTGTACAACCGTGGAGCCAAGACCCGTACCTTTTCCCCGGGGGATAGGATACTGGTACTTGTCCCTACGGTTGAAAGTAAATTCCTTGCCAAATGGCAAGGCCCCTACGAGATAATGGAAAAAGTGAGTGAAGTGAATTACAAGGTCAGACAACCAGGAAGGCGAAAGCCCGAACAGATCTATCACGTTAATCTGTTGAAAGCCTGGAGGGATAGAGAGTCCCTAGTCGCAGACACTTGGTCACCAGCTCAAACTGGTTGCGTGATTCCTGAGGTTGGAATAGCAGCCACCTTGTCACAACCCCAACAACAGGAGGTTAAGGAGTTTGTGCTTCGCAACAAGGAGGTATTCTCTGAGCTGCCGGGACAAACATTTGGGGTAGAGCATGACATCATTACCCCGCCCGGTGAAAGGGTGAAGTTAAAACCCTATCGGATCCCAGAGGCCCGACGGGAGGCAATACGGGAGGAAGTACAGAAAATGCTGAACTTAGGGGTGATAGAGGAGTCCCAAAGTGATTGGTCTAGTCCCATTGTGTTGGTGCCTAAACCGGATGGGAGCTGGCGATTTTGTAACGATTTTCGTCAGTTGAACAAAGTTACAAAATTTGACACCTACCCCATGCCACGTATAGATGAGTTGATCGACCGGCTGGGAACAGCCCGATACATGACGACTCTTGACCTCACAAAAGGGTATTGGCAAATCCCCCTGGCCAAATTGGCCAAAGAGAAAACCGCATTTGTAACCCCAGACGGGGCGTTCCAATATAAAAGAATGCCGTTCGGGTTACAGAATGCGCCGGCCACATTCCAGCGGAAAATGGACCAGATGCTGAGGCCCCATCGGAAGTATGCTGCGGCTTACCTGGATGACGTAATTGTCCATAGCACAGATTGGGCCTCACATCTGCCAAAAGTGCAAGCAGTCCTGGACTCTGTTCGGGAAGCGGGGTTTACGGCTAACCCCAAGAAGTGTACCATTGGGCAGGAGGAGGCCAAATATCTTGGGTACACCATTGGGAGGGGAGTAATAAAACCCCAACTCAACAAAGTCGAGGCCATCCAGAGTTGGCCACGTCCCAACAGCAAGAAGCAGGTACGAGCCTTTCTGGGAATCGCTGGGTATTATCGGCGATTCATTCCCCACTTTGCTTCTAAGGCTGTGCCCCTAACCAACCTAACGAAGGGGAAAGGGTCGGTCATGATTAAATGGACCCCCGAGGCTGAGGCAGCATTCCAATTCTTGAAACAAGCCTTATGTAGCCAGCCAGTGTTGTACTCACCCGACTTCTCTAAAGACTTTGTCGTACAAAGTGATGCGTCAGATGTGGGGTTAGGAGCAGTATTGTCCCAGGTCTGGAACGGGGAAGAGCACCCAGTCATTTACCTCAGCAGGAAGTTGAAGTCCCATGAGGTAAATTACGCCACCGTTGAAAAGGAGTGTTTAGCGGTGAAGTGGGCTCTAGATTCCCTTCGGTACTACCTGCTAGGTAGGCACTTTGACATGGTTACGGATCACGCTCCGTTAAAGTGGATGGCTCAAAACAAGGAAACAAATAGAAGAGTGAATAGGTGGTTCCTGGCCCTCCAGGAATTCAACTTCACAGTAAAGCATCGCCCTGGCGTTCAAATGGGGAATGTGGATGCTTTGTCTCGAGTACATGAATGCCTGATTGCTGGTGTTCCAACCCCGAGGTTAAAACAAGAGGGGGGGGTATGTGACAGCAGGAAGGTAAAGTCACCTGGTTGCATCCAGGGGGGTAGATATATTTCGCCCAGATTCAGGCTTTACGCCGACTTATACAACTAGGTGGAGAGTTGTATAAGCCCAGCTAAGGCTAGTGGGCTCATGGATGACTCATACCTCTAGGGAGAGGGCTGGGCGTCGTGCAGGCAGGGAGTTGATGAGGCCAGCTGAAGCTTGTCAGCTCATTTAGGCCTCTATAAGAACTCCCAGCTTCATTAGATGTTAGCTCATGCCTGGAACCAGACCTGTGTGGACTGTCTAGGGAGAGTGAACCCCTGTGCGGTGAGAAAAAGCCTGTGTGGCTATTTGCTTGGACATTTAAAACCAGGGACTTAGGGACTAGGACAGCACTAGGCTGATCCCAGTTGTTAGTTAGGAAACCTGTATGTTTAGTCAGAGGTCAAGTTGACCAGGATTTATTTTGTTTATATGTTTCTTTTGGCTTTGCTGTGTTTTGTCACTGTAAATAGAAAATAAACCGCACCTTTTTTTTGATTTTGAAAACCACAACCTCCGTTTGCTGGGCCTGTTTTTGTGTGGGGAGCCCATCCCGGGGGTCACACACACCCGCTGCCGAGCTAACCCCCTCACAATATATAATATAAATACAATAGATAGATCATAGATAGATAGAAACGCATCATTCCTTTGGGCGGCGTTTATCTGGATTGTCGTAGAACCTGAAATCTTATTTTCTTCTCTTTCTTTAGCATTCTTTAAAGACTAATAGCCTCAGGATGATGAGAAGAACCAGCGACAGAACAGGAAGGACTTTCCTTCTACAACTGTTGGGAAGGTAAGTTTGAAAGCTCACTTTGGGGAAGATAGGGGGTCCTAGGGACCATTTTCACATTTTACAGCCCATTCATAAAATGCAGGTCATGGTGTGGAACCTGGCAAAGCCCCATGGAGTTCTCTTTGAGAGCTCTGTGATTGGAAGAGAGACTTTGATAGGTCACATGACCAGGCTTCCCTCCCAAACATTCTTTCCCCTCATTCATGCAGAAGAGTATCCCCCCCCCACCCCACACCCACTGTACCTGCTCTCCCTTATAGCTCCTTGCTTCCTAACCACTAGGGTTGACTATGACCCAGGAGTGAGGAAGTCACTTCCTTAGTCATGTGACAGTGCCTAAGCCAAGGGATTGGCTGCTGGGTACTGTCACGGGTAAGCAGGGGACGGCCTTCTCCATATCAGGAGTCGGGGAGCTATGACGGTGGGTATACCAGGTTGGGGGTGCACCTAGCTGGCCCCACCCATGCTCAGAAAGGCCTCATGCACACAGACTTTGGTGGTTTAGAATTCCCCGGGGCGTAAAATACCCATTGGTTTCTTGTGCCTGCGGGACAACAGGTGACACCTACAGCTGCCCATAAAAGTGAATGGCGGTACCACGGCTGTACTAGTGGAAATGCCGATGCCCCTGTGCCGGCAGCCATATTGTATTTAATTGCTTCCAATGACAAAAACTTCAGAAAATAATCTTTTTTGTTTGTTTGTTTCTCCTACAGCTGTGATAGGGACAACGTGACATTCTACAACGGCCTTGACAACCGTAAACCGGTAGAAGAGGAAAGGCTAGCCAAGGAGAGGGAAGAAGAGGAAAGGCTAGCCAAGGAGAGGGAAGAAGAGGAAAGGCTAGCCAAGGAGAGGGGAGAAGAGGAAAGGCTAGCCAAGGAGAGGAGGGAAGAAGAAATGAGGGGCAAGGAGAGGGAAGACGAGGAAAGGCTAGCCAAGGAGAGGGGGGAAGAGGAAAGGCTAGCCAAGGAGGGGGAAGAAGAGGAAAGGCTAGCTAAGGAGAGGGAAAAAGAGGAAATGAGGGGCAAGGAGAGGGAAGAAGAGGAAAGGCTAGCCAAGGAGAGGGGGGAAGAGGAAGGGAGAGCCAAGGAGAGGGAGGAAGAGAAAAGGAGCTCTGAAGAGTTGGAGGAAGACGAGTGGAGTTCCGAGGAGTGGAGGTAAGTACACATTTTTCCTTGTAAGTCTTAGATTGTATGGCAAGCCCACAGTTTTATTTATGTAGAAGAGGGGGGGGGGGGTGGTGTCTAAGTCTTTGGGGCTGCTTTATAAATAATCTGCATAGCCCATTCGTAAAAATGTTGGTTGCCCACTTTGATGGCCCAGCAGCCAAGGCTTAAACAGTTTTTTTTTCTTTTGCTTCCAATAATAAAAATTTGGGAAAATTTATTTCTTGATTCTATTTCTCTTCCAGCAGTGACTCGGATGAGGTGGTGACAATAATGAACCAGGAAGAGCGAGAGAGGGCACTGGAGAGGGTGAGAGAGCTCTACCGGGAGAAAACTCATCAGCAGAAGGAGAAGGAGGAAAAACTGAAGAAGCTGATGGAGAAATGCCAAATGAAGAACAAGGAGAGGGAGGAGGAAAGACTGAAGAAGGAAGAGGAGGAGAAGACAACATGGAAGGGGAAGAAGAAGCGAGTGAAGAAGTGGCTGAGCAATGCTAAGAAATGTCTCGTGAACGCACTGAAAGTCAAATCCGACATTCCAGAGTGGGAAGGAGATAGAGGGGGCAACGTCACCATCAAAACCAAAATGTTATTTGGACCGAGGAAAGGGGAAGGGACGGAGCAAAGCCAGATTACCGGCAGGCAGAAAGTGTAAGTTATAAATTCAGTTTGAGTAAGATAGGACTTTGGAGATGGGCTAAGCCTTTGGGGCCAATTTATAAATTGGAACAAATATCCACATTTCACAGCCCATTCATAAAATATTGGCCACCTCGATGACCTTAGGACTTTGGCGATGGGCTAAGCCTTTTGGGGCCAATTTTATAAATAGGAAGAAATATCAGCAACCAAGGCTTAGAACTTATGAAGAATAATCCTCTATTTTTTATTTCTCTTACAGCAACATCATACATGACGGGATGCCGGTAAGGCGAAAGGAGAGAGTGTTCACCAGGGAAGAGATAGAGAGGTCCACGGTGCTCTACCAGGAGAAATTACAGGAGCGGAAGGAGAACGAGGAAAAACTCAAGAAGTTGATAGAGGACTATCAGCAGAAGCAGAAGGAGAAGAAGGAACAACAGAAGAAGGAAGAGGAGAACAAGAAGAAAGTGAAGGCGATGAAGAAGGAGATGAAGAAGCTGCTGAGGAAGTTGATGATTAGAGGGTTTGTGAACATCGTCAAAGGGAAGAAGTACAAGGTGCCACATGATGAGGAGGACCCCCTCTACTGGGCGTCACTGGTACGCCATGAAATGAGGGTGGAGATGGAGGCAAAGCTGACGATGGAAATAGACGAGAAGAAAAAGAAGAAGGAGGAAAAGAGAAATAAGAAGGAAAGGCTAGCCAAGGAGAGGGAGGAAGAGGAAAGGCTAGCCAAGGAGAGCGAGGAAAAGGAAAGGCTAGCCAAGGAGAGGGAGGAAGAGGAAAGGCTAGCCAAGGAGAGGGAGGAAGAGGAAAGGTGCTCTAAAGAAATTGAGGAAGATGAGTGGCGTACCGTGCAGTGGAGGTAAGTACACATTTTTCCATTGTAAGTCTTATGCCCCATACACACGATCGGGTTTTCCGTCGGAAAAACCTTGGATGGTTTTTCCGACGAAATTCCGCTCAAGCTTGGCTTGCATACACACGGTCACACAAAAGTTCTCTGAACTATCAACCATCAAGAACACGGTGACGTACAACACTACGACGAGCCGAGAAAATGAAGTTCAATGCTTCCGAGCATGCGTCAGAATTTTTTGCACGTCGGAATTGCTACAGACGATCGGAATTTCCGATCGGAATTTTTCCCGTCTGAAAAATTGAGAACCTGCTCTCAATCTTTTGCTGGCGGAAATTCCGACAGCAAAAGTCCGATGGAGCCTACACACGGTCGGAATTTCCGTCGAAAAGCTCACGTCGGACTTTTGCTGCCAGAAAATCCGACCGTGTGTACGCGGCATTAGATTGTATGGGAAGCCTAAAGTTCTATTTATGTAAAAGAGAGGGGAGGGGGGAGGTGTTTAAGTCTTTGGGGCTGCTTTATAAATGAGAACGGATATCGGCATAGCCCGTTTATAAAATGTTGGTTGGCCAATTTGATGGTCCGGCCCAGCAGCCAAGGCTTAGACTTTTTTTTTTTTTTTGCTTTCAATAATAAAAACTTGAGAAAATTAATCTCTTGGGTCTATTTCTCTTCCAGCAGTGACTCGGATGAGGTGGCGACAATAATAATAATGAACCAGGAAGAGCGAGAGATGGCACTAGGGAGGGTGAAAGAGCTCTACCTGGAGAAAATTCATCAGCAGAAGGAGAAGGAGGAAAAAATGAAGAAGTTGATGGAGAAATACAAAATGCAGAACAAGAAGATTGAGGAGAAAAGACTGAAGATGGAAGAGGAGGAGGAGAAGGCACGGAAGGTGAAGCGGGTGAGGAAGTGGCTGAAGAAGTGGCTGAAGAAGTGGCTGAACAATGTGAAGAAATGTCTTGTGAACGTAGTGAAAGTCGAATACGACGTTCGGGAAGGAGGCAGAGGGGGCGACATCCCCTGGAAAACCAAAACGTTATTTGGACCTAAGAAAGGGGAAGAAGACCAGATTACCAGCTGGCCGAAAGTGTAAGTTAGAAATTCAGTTTGGGTAAGGTAGAACTTTTGAGATGGGCTGAGTCTTTGGGACCAATTTATAAATAGGAACAAATATCCGCATTTCACAGCCCATTCATAAAATGTTGGCCACCTCGGTGACCTTAGGACTTTGGCGATGGGCTAAGTCTTTGGGGCCAATTTTATAAATAGGAACAAATATCCCCATTTCACAGCCCATTCATAAAATGTTGGCCACCTCAATGACCTTAGGATTTTGGCGATGGGCTAAGTCTTTGGGGCTAATTTTATAAATAGGAAGAAATATCAGCAGCCAATGCTTAGAACTTGTGAAAAATAATCTCTATTTTTTATTTCTCTTACAGCAACATCATACGTCGCTGGATGGCGGTAAGGCGAAAGGAGAAAGTGTCCGCCAGGGAAGAGACAGGGATGTCCATGGCGTCCTACTGGAAGAAATTACAGGAGCGGAGGGCGAATGAGGACAGACTGAAGAAGTTGATAGAGGTCTATCAGAAGAAGCTGAAGGAGGAGAAGGAACAACGGAAGAAGGAAGAGGAGAACAAGAAGACATTTAAGGCGATGAAGAAGGAGATGAAGAAGCTGCTGAGGAAGTTGACGATTAGAGGGTTTATGAACTTCATAAAAGGGAATAAAAACAAGGTGCCAGAAGATAAGGAGGACCCCCTCTACTGGGTGTCACTGGTACGCCATGAAATGAGGGTGGAGATGGAGGCAAATCTGGCGATGGAAAAAGACAAGAAGAGGGAGGAAAAGAGAAATGAGAAGGAGAAGAAGGCCAAGCGGAAGGCGGAAGCAGCGGAAAACCAGAAGACAGTGAAGGTGGGGAGGATGGAGCTCAGGAGGCAGCTGAGGGAGTTGTAAATGAGAGAGTTTGTGAACATCTTCAAAGGGAAGAAGTACAAGGAGCCGGAAGATAAGGAGGGACCCCCACTTACATGGGGGGAATTACACTACAGGGGATTTACAAAATTATCCCAGCATAATCACTGGGGGGTGGTTACACTGGGGGCATTTACACGGGGGGGCGATTTCACTACAAGGGATTTAAACGGTGGGGGGGTGATTCACACTGAGGGGATTTACACAATGGGAATTACAAAATGCCCCCAGCATAATCACTGGGGGGTGGTTACACTGGGGGCATTTACACGTGGAGGATTTACACTGAGGGGAATTACACTGGGGAGATTTACACGTGGGGAATTCCATGGGGGAATTACACAATGGGAATTACAAAATGCCCCCAGCATAATCACTGGGGGGTGGTTACACTGGGGGCATTTACACGTGGGGGATTTACACTGGGGAGATCTACACAGTGGGGAATTCCATGGGGCAATTACACTGGGGGGGGGGTAAGTACTAAGGACTAAGTACTAACAATAATTTACAAAGCCATCCACAACTCGGCCCCCAGCTACATCACTAACCTAGTCCCAAAATACCAACCAAGCCGCTCTCTTCGGTCCTCCCAAGACCTCCTGCTCTCTAGCTCCCTCGTCACCTCCTCCCATGCTCACCTCCAGGATTTCTCCAGAGCTTCTCCCATCCTTTGGAACTCCCTACCCCCAATCTGTCCGACTGTCCCCTAATCTATCCATCTTTAGACGATCCCTGAAAACTCTTCTCTTTAAAGAAGCCTATCCTGCTTCTAACTAATACACTGTTTTACTTCCTCCATCAGCTCATCCCCCACAGCTATTACCTTTTTGTATCAATTGACCCTCTCTTTTTAGATTGTAAGCTCTAACGAGCAGGGCCCTCTGATTCCTCTTGTACCAAATTGTAATGTAACTGTAAAGGTCTGCCTTTATTTTGTTAAGCACTGCGCAAACTGTTGGCGCTCTATAAATCCTGTATAATAATAATCTGTACGCGACGTTAGCGAGATCAGCCCAGACACCTGACGGCACCTGCTGTGAAAATGTGGAATAGACTCCCCCCAGAGGTGGGTCTGGCCAGATCAGTAGATTGCTATAAGAAAGGTCTGGATAATTTCCTAGGTGTACATAATATAACTGGGTACTGACATTTATAGGTAAAGTTGATCCGGGGAAAATCCGATTGCCTTTCGGGGGATCAGGAAGGAATTTTTTCCCCTGCTGTAGCAAATTGGATCATGCTCTGCTGGGGGTTTTTCGCCTTCCTCTGGATCAACTGTGGGTATAGAATTGGGTATATGGGATTGTACGATATTTTTTATTTATTTAAACCTATAACGGTTATAAAAAAAAAAGAGCATATATGCAGAAGCATGGGGGCAGGGGTGGAGGGGCGATTTGCCCCTAACATTAGGGGCGGATTGCCCCCACGCTTCGGCATATCCTTTTTACTCTATTTTTGGCACAGATTGTTGTTGTTTTAATGAGTTAAGGTTTTATTGTTGCCATTGTTTGCTTTTCAAGCACACCATTCAGCTGCAGCACGGATTTATTTATTTTGACAGCAACAGCGTTTGCTCTCACAATACATAAATCAGCGACTCCAGCGCTGTAGGAGGTGATTTCACCACCACAGTTCAAAAAAAGAACGGAGCATGTATGCCCATCATTAGAAGTGGGTGGATGCAGGGCGGTATTCTAATGGTGGGCATAACCACTGATCAATCTCTTTTTTTCGTTCAGCCCACAGGCTGCATAAAAAAAAGAACATAACAACAAGGACCAGTGACATACTGGTATTGAGTAGTTATGAGTGGTTATACCGGAATGATGCCTGCAGGTTTAGGTATCATTTTGGTATCATTCTTTTCAGCTGGCGGTTGGCTTTCATGTAAAAGCAAACCTAGCGGCTAATTAGCCACTAGACTGCTTTTACAAGCAGTGGGAGGGAACGCTCCCCCTCCCAATGTTTTCCATGTTTTTTTCTGGCTCTCCTGTCTCACCGGGGAACCCAAGAATACAGCCGGTGGTTCCGCCAGCTGACCATAGAGCAGATTGAAGACTAGAATGGCTACACTCATCTCTATGGCCTAAGAAACTGGAAGTTACGAGCATTTCATTACTTCGGTTTCGCTGGATATAAACAGCACCATTGGGAAATTGGTGTAGCGGGGTGTTCAATTTAGGGGAAGTGTCTGAGTGGTAACCTGGCTCAGACACATTAAATTGATAGGACTCATGGACCATTTTTGTTCTCAGGGGTTAATGCTGGTGATGTGTTCCCTGTGGGTGGCGCTGCCATTCTGGGCCAGGGTTGAACCGCGAGCGCAGTGCTGTGCCTTTTGTGTCCCCTCTTGGCAGCCGTACAGTGGGGCGGGGAACCTGCTGTGCATGCTGGGAGAGGATATAAAAGGGGCAGACATCTTCTGAGAAGGGTTCGTCCACGCCCAGGCACCTTCAGCCTGGGTATGTGTGGTTAGTTCACGCCCAGGCACCTTCGGCCTGGGTGTGTGTCGTCTCCGGGTGCCCTAGGCCCGGTGGCCTTGTTCCGGTTCCACCTCAGGCACCTTTAGCCTGGGGTGAGGTACTACATCACCGTTCCTGTCCGCCTGGGCACGGAGGCCCAGGAGTTGCAGTAACGGCCCGGAGCCCAGCAGCCTTCGGCTGGGGTCGGCAAGGGATCGAGGAGTCCAGGGTGCCGCCTTGGGAGGGGACCCGCACCCTAAGAGAAGGGAGGATGGGTTCCGAGGGACCAGTGCTTTGGACACGGTGAAGGAAGAGGTCTGTTGACTCTCTGGGGGGACGTCTTCTCCCTGAAAGGGGCTATGTCCTAGGAAGCTTCATCAGGTCAGTGGCAGTGACCTTGTTCGCCAGGTCAGTGGCAGTGACCTTATCCACAAGGTCTGTGGCAGAGACCAACCTCATGGTCTGTGGCAGAAACCATGCGCCAAAACTGTTTGAGACATTCCCTGTGATAACAATAAAAAAGAAAATAAAAAGAAAGGAACAGTGTAAAAATAAAATAAAAAAGCAAAATAAATAATAACAAAAAAAAGCACCCTGTCCCCTCGCGTTTGCACGCAAAGGCGAACACAAGCGTCGGTCTCATGTCATTTGGGGGGGTTTTGTGCTATTTGGGCATTTCATGGCCTCTGAATTGTGATAGGTAGTGAGGAAGTGAAATCACTATTTTACTCCCTTAGAAAGTCTGAAGGCGGTGATTGGTTTTCGGGGTCCTGTACACTCTGATGTAAGGGGGTCTGTGCGGGCTCTGATATAAGGGGGTCTGTGCGGACTCTGATGTAAGGGGGCTCTGTGCGGACTCTCATGTAAGGGGGCTCTGTGCGGACTCTCATGTAAGGGGGCTCTGTGCGGACTCTCATGTAAGGAGAGCATCAGTGTTTGCTCTCATGATACGTAAATCAGCGACTCTAGCGCTGTAGGAAGTGATTTCACCACCACAAGTTAAAAAAAGAGACCGTATATGCCGAAGCATGGGGGCAGGGGTGGAGGGGTGATTTGCCCCTAACATTAGGGACGGATTGCCCCCATGCTTCGGGATATATTTTTTACTCTTTTTTTTGGCACAGATTGTTGTTGTTTTATTGAGTTAATGTACGCCATTCAGCTGCAGCACGGATTTATTTATTTTGACAGCAACAGTGTTTGCTCTCATGATACGTAAATCAGCGACTCCAGCGCTGTAGGAGATGATTTCACCACCACAGTTAATAAAAAGAACGGTGCATGTATGCCCATCATTAGAAGTGGGTGGATGCAGGGCGGTATTCTAATGGTGGGCATAATCACCGATCAATCTCTTTTTTCGTTCAGCCCACAGGCTGCATGAAAAAAAAAAAAGAATATTACAACAAGGACCAGCGACATACTGGTATTGAGTAGTTATGAGTAGTTATACCGGAATGATGCCTGCAGATTTAGGTATCATCTTGGTATCGTTCTTTTCAGCCTGCAGTCGGCTTTCATGTATAAGCAATTCTAGCGGCTAATTAGCCGCTAGATTGCTTTTACGAGCACACTACATTACCAAAAGTATTGGGACGCCTGCCTTTACACACACATGAACTTTAATGACATCCCAGTCTTAGTCCGTAGGGTTCAATATTGAGTTGGCCCACCCTTTGCAGCTATAACAGCTTCAACTCATCTGGGAAGGCTATCCACAAGGTTTAGGAGTGTGTCTATGGGAACTTTGACCATTCTTCCAGGAGAGCATTTGTGAGGTCAGGCGGGGGGCCTAAGCCCAGAAGTAGGCAGCAACGTACCAGCAGAGATAAGAAGGACCATGTGGCCTAATGGATAAGGCGTCTCACTTCAGAGGTAGAAGATTGAGAAGATTGAGGGTTCGAGTCCCTCCGTGGTCGTTCTCCGTGCTGCTTATCAGCTTCTGTGGCCCCTGCTAATAGTTAGTGCCTTTACCCACCTCACCACCGGGCACCATCACCCCCCCCCCATGACTCCAGCGCTGTAGGAGGTGATTTCACCACCACCAGTTAAAAATAAAAGAGACCATATATGCCGAAGCAGGGGTGGAGGGGTGATTTGCCCCTAACATTAGGGGCGGATTGCCCCCATGCTTCGGAAAATATTTTTTACTCTTTTTTTGCCACAGATTGTTGTTGTTTTATTGAGTTAATGTACGCCATTCAGCTGCAGCACGGATTTATTTATTTTGACATCAACAGTGTTTGCTCTCATGATACGTAAATCAGCAACTCCAGCGCTGTAGGAGATGATTTCACCACCACAGTTAATAAAAAGAACGGTGCATGTAAACCCAGTAGGCAGCAACGTACCAGCAGAGATAAGAAGGACCATGTGGCCTAATGGATAAGGCGTCTCACTTCAGAGTGAGAAGATTGAGGGTTCGAGTCCCTCCGTGGTCATTCTCCGTGCTGCTTATCAACTTCTGTGGCCCCTGCTAATAGTTGGTGCCTTTAGCCACCGGGCACCTTCACCCCTCACCCCTTCCTGCCGGGGGCCGGACTCCAGCCCTGTCACACTTTGACTGACAATTACTCAGTCACACAACAAATTCCATTTTTTTTTGGAGACAAAGTTTTTATTTGGTGGTATTTGATCACCACTGAGGGGGGGGGGTGTTATATTTAGCCAAGTAAAAAAAAATCTTCGATTCCTGTTATAATTATATTTTTTTGAATAAATAATCTTTCTTCAAAAAAATTATTAAAAAATTTATTCTGCTCCTTTTGTGAAAATCCCCCAAATCTGTGTTTATTATTTATCTGTAGGAAAGTTATAAATTCCACAACCAAGAGATATAGAGAGGGGGGGGGTGGGAAATGAGCGTCTCCCCTGCAGATTGTGTAAGTTTGCCCACTTACAAAGAAATGAAGGGTCTATAATTTTTATCATAGTGTGAGGGGGTTAACTCGGTAGCGGGTGTGTGTGACCCCCTGGTTGGGCTCCCCACACAAAAACAGGGCCAGCAGACGGAGGTTGTGGTTTTCAAAATCAAAAGGTGCGGTTTATTTCTCTATGTACAGTGACAAAAACACAGCAAAGCCAAAAAGAAACATAAACAAAATAAATCCTGGTCCGTTTGACCTCTGACTAAACATGCAGGTTTCCTAAACTAACAACTGGGATCAGCCTGGTGCTGTCCTAGTCCCTAAGTCCCTGGTTTAGTAAAAGTCCAAACAAATAGCCACACAGGCTTTGCCTCACCGCACAGGGGTTCACTCTCCCTAGACAGTCCACACAGGTCTGGTTCCAGGCATGAGCAAACACCTAATGAATCTGGGAGTTTTTATAGAGGCCTTTAAATGAGCTGACAAGCTTCAGCTGGTCTCATCAACTCCCTGCCTGCACGACGCCCAGCCCTCTCCCTAGAGGTATGAGTCATCCATGAGCCCACTAGCCTCAGCTGGGCTTCATCAACTCCCTAGTTGTATAAGTCGGCATAAAGCCTGAATCTGGGAGAAATATATCTACCCCCCTGGATGCAACCAGGTGACTTTACCTTCCTGCTGTCACATACCCCCCCCTCTTGTTTTAACCTTGGGGTTGGAACACCAGCAATCAGGCATTCATGTACTCGAGACAAAGCATCCACATTCCCCATTTGAACGCCAGGGCGATGCTTTACTGTGAAGTTGAATTCCTGTAGGGCCAGGAACCACCTATTCACTCTTCTATTTGTCTCCTTGTTTTGAGCCATCCACTTTAACGGAGCGTGATCCGTAACCATGTCAAAGTGCCTACCTAGCAGATAGTACCGAAGGGAATCTAGAGCCCACTTCACCGCTAAACACTCCTTTTCAACCGTGGCGTAATTTACCTCATGGGACTTCAACTTCCTGCTGAGGTAAATGACTGGGTGCTCTTCCCCGTTCCAGACCTGGGACAATACTGCTCCTAACCCCACATCTGACGCATCACTTTGTACGACAAAGTCTTTAGAGAAGTCGGGTGAGTACAACACTGGCTGGCTACATAAGGCTTGTTTCAAGAATTGGAATGCTGCCTCAGCCTCGGGGGTCCATTTAATCATGACCGACCCTTTCCCTTTCGTCAGGTTGGTTAGGGGCACAGCCTTAGAAGCAAAGTGGGGAATGAAGCGCCGATAATAACCCGCGATTCCCAGAAAGGCCCGTACCTGCTTCTTGCTGTTGGGACGTGGCCAACTCTGGATGGCCTCGACTTTGTTGAGTTGGGGTTTTATCACTCCCCTGCCAATGGTGTACCCAAGATATTTGGCCTCCTCCTGCCCAATGGTACACTTCTTGGGGTTAGCCGTAAACCCCGCTTCCCGGATAGAGTCTAGGACTGCTTGCACTTTTGGCAGATGTGAGGCCCAATCTGTGCTATGGACAATTACGTCATCCAGGTAAGCCGCAGCATACTTCCGATGGGGCCTCAGTATCTGGTCCATTTTCCGCTGGAATGTGGCCGGCGCATTCTGTAACCCGAACGGCATTCTCTTATATTGGAACGCCCCGTCTGGGGTTACAAATGCGGTTTTCTCTTTGGCCGACTTGGCCAGGGGAATTTGCCAATACCCTTTTGTGAGGTCAAGAGTCGTCATGTATCGGGCTGTTCCCAGCCGGTCGATCAACTCATCTATACGTGGCATGGGGTAGGTGTCAAATTTTGTAACTTTGTTCAACTGACGAAAATCGTTACAAAATCGCCAGCTCCCATCCGGTTTAGGCACCAACACAATGGGACTAGACCAATCACTTTGGGACTCCTCTATCACCCCTAAGTTCAGCATTTTCTGTACTTCCTCCCGTATTGCCTCCCGTCGGGCCTCTGGGATCCGATAGGGTTTTAACTTCACCCTTTCACCGGGCGGGGTAATAATATCATGCTCTACCCCAGATGTTTGTCCCGGCAGCTCAGAGAACACCTCCTTGTTGCGAAGCACAAACTCCTTAACCTCCTGTTGTTGGGGTTGTGACAAGGTGGCTGCTATTCCAACCTCCGGAATCACGCAACCAGTTTGAGCTGGTGACCAAGTTTCTGCGACTAGGGACTCTCTATCCCTCCAGGCTTTCAACAGATTAACGTGATATATCTGTTCGGGCTTTCGCCTTCCTGGTTGTCTGACCTTGTAATTCACTTCGCTCACTTTTTCCATTATCTCGTAGGGGCCTTGCCATTTGGCAAGGAATTTACTTTCAACCGTAGGGACAAGTACCAATATCCTATCCCCCGGGGAAAAGGTACGGGTCTTTGCTCCACGGTTGTACACTCTCTGCTGTGCCAACTGCGCTTGGGCCAAATGTTCCTTCACGATGGGCATTACCTGTGCAATTCGATCTTGCATCAGGGCGACATGCTCAATCACACTCCTGTGGGGAGAACTCTCACTTTCCCAAGTTTCCTTGGCAATATCCAACAGCCCTCTTGGGTGTCTCCCATACAGTAACTCAAAGGGGGAGAATCCCGTAGAGGATTGGGGCACCTCCCTAATAGCAAACATCAAATAAGGAAGTAGACAGTCCCAATCCTTTCCATCTCTATCCACCACTTTCTTCAACATTTGTTTTAGGGTTTTGTTGAATCTTTCAACCAGCCCATCGGTTTGGGGGTGATACACAGATGTACGCAATTGCGTCACTTTGAGCAATTTACACAGCTCTTTCATAACCCGGGACATAAAGGGTGTACCTTGGTCCGTAAGCAGTTCTTTACAAATACCCACCCGGCTAAAAACAAGAGATAGCTCTTTGGCTATGGTTTTGGCCGAGGTATTTCTGAGAGGGATCGCTTCTGGATAACGGGTGGCATAGTCCATTATAACCAATATGTACTGGTGCCCCCTAGCGGACTTGATTATAGGACCTACCAAATCCATTGCGATTCTCTCAAACGGGACCTCAATGATGGGTAGAGGGACCAGCGGGCTACGGAAATGTGGCATCGGGGCCGACCTCTGACACACAGGGCAGGAGGAACAATAATTTTCTATGTCCTTCATCACCCCAGGCCAATAGAATCTCTGTAATACCCTCTCTCGGGTTTTCTCTGTCCCCAGATGACCTCCAAGAATGTGCCCATGGGCCAACTCCAACACCAACTTCCTGTAAGGTTTGGGCACCACAAGCTGCTCAACGGTTTCTTCTGCCCTTTTTGCCACCCGATACAGTAGGTCCTTCTCTACGCTGAAGTATGGGTAAGTGCAGGTATTATCTGGGTTCACTAACTCGCCATCTATTTCCACTACGTTTTCCCGTGCCTTTATTAGGGCGGGGTCTTTTAACTGTTCTGTGGCAAAATTTTCCCTGTGAACCTCCAGATCAGAAAACTCCACAGACGGTAGGTTTTCGTCTGAGGAGGTGGGCTCCTCTCCAGTTTCTTGAGTCTCCCCTGCCAATACTGACAAGGGAAATTCTGGAGAGTCCTCACCACTCTCAGAGGAGTTCTGGCTATCACATTCCTGGTGCATAGGGGCACCAGTGGGGGGCTCAGGATCATCCCACAGTTCCCAGAACTTCGGAAAATCCCTTCCCACAATGGCATCATGCGGTAATTGAGATACTAACCCCACTGGATGAGAGAGGGTACCTTTGGGGGTCTCGAAACACACTGTAGTCACTGGATACTCTCGGGTGTCCCCATGCACACAAATAACACCTACCTTGCTATTCCCAGAGACCTCTGTTTTAACTAATTCAGCCTTTATCAGGGTCACAAGGCTACCTGAATCCAGTAATACCACAACATTTCTACCATTAATACACATTTTGCATAAATGTTTCTCAGTTCCCCGAATGGCAGTGCATGCGACTGTCGCACACAGCGACTGACGTCTGTCCATCAGAAAGTCACATTGCATGGGTTCCTCCACAACCGGGCAATTTGCTGCAATATGTCCCGCTTGCCGGCAGCGGTAGCAAACAATCCATTTGGCTGCCTCTTGAGCCCCTGACTTCCCAGGCTGTTCTCGCCAAACTTTGGGTAGAGCTCCCACCCTCTCACTCTCTCCACCCTCACCCCTTGGAATCCTCTTATCCGCCCCTGGGGATGGTCTGGTCTTAGGGTGGAAAGTCCGAGAGTCTCTGGAAGAGGCCGTCAGGTTCTCTGTAGCCAAGTATTTCTCTACACGATCCACAAGACCACTGGCCGTCTCTGGGTCTCCATGGCTTACCCACTTTTGGATGGCAGTAGGAAGAGCTCTCAAAAACCGATCCATTACAACACGTTCCACAATCTCTGGTGCGGACAAAGTCTCTGGCTGTAGCCACTTCCTGCTCAGGTGAATGAGATCATACATTTGAGACCTGGGGGGTTTTCCAAGCTGGAAAGTCCAGTTATGCACACGCTGAGCCCGGACAGCCAGGGTGACACCCAGCCTTGCCAATATTTCAGCTTTTAGCATCACATAGTCTTTTGCTTGGTCAGGCTCTAGGTCATAGTAAGCCTTCTGCGATTCACCAGTTAACAGAGGAGCCACCAGTCCAGCCCACTGCTCCTCAGGCCACTTTTCTCTTTCAGCAGTCCTTTCAAATGTGGTCAAAAATACCTCTGGATCATCCTCTCCAGTCATTTTTGTCAATAAACGACTCACCCCAAAGGACGCGGTATTAGTGGGACGGCTTTCCTCACTGGTCTGCGGACGTTGCTGCATTACTGCTTCCATTTGTTGTAGTCTCTGCTCTTGCTTCTGTAACAGGTCTATGAAGCGGGCCTCAGATTGCTGCTGGGCTTGTTGATGAGCTTGCTGCTGGGCTGCAAGGCTCCTTTGCAAACCTGCATTTGTCTGCTGTTGATTGGCATTTGCTAGAGCCAGCTGTTTCAGTATCTCCTCCATGCTGGCTTAAAAAAAACTGCCACTGGTTCTCCACCAACTGTGAGGGGGTTAACTCGGTAGCGGGTGTGTGTGACCCCCTGGTTGGGCTCCCCACACAAAAACAGGGCCAGCAGACGGAGGTTGTGGTTTTCAAAATCAAAAGGTGCGGTTTATTTCTCTATGTACAGTGACAAAAACACAGCAAAGCCAAAAAGAAACATAAACAAAATAAATCCTGGTCCGTTTGACCTCTGACTAAACATGCAGGTTTCCTAAACTAACAACTGGGATCAGCCTGGTGCTGTCCTAGTCCCTAAGTCCCTGGTTTAGTAAAAGTCCAAACAAATAGCCACACAGGCTTTGCCTCACCGCACAGGGGTTCACTCTCCCTAGACAGTCCACACAGGTCTGGTTCCAGGCATGAGCAAACACCTAATGAATCTGGGAGTTTTTATAGAGGCCTTTAAATGAGCTGACAAGCTTCAGCTGGTCTCATCAACTCCCTGCCTGCACGACGCCCAGCCCTCTCCCTAGAGGTATGAGTCATCCATGAGCCCACTAGCCTCAGCTGGGCTTCATCAACTCCCTAGTTGTATAAGTCGGCATAAAGCCTGAATCTGGGAGAAATATATCTACCCCCCTGGATGCAACCAGGTGACTTTACCTTCCTGCTGTCACACATAGGTGTATTTGGCAACTCGAAGTTTCAGCTCCCTCCATACATTTTCTATAGGATTAAGGTCTGGAGACCGGCTAGGCCACTCTATGACCCTAATGTGCTTCTTCTTGAGCCCCTCCTTGGTTGCCTTGGCCCCCAAACATTATATATATATATATTTTTTTTTATTATTTTTTTTTTTTGCAGACACCGTAGAAAATAAAAATGGCGGTCGTTGCAATACTTTATGTCACACCGTGTTTGCGCAGCGGTCTTACAAGCGCACTTTTGTTTGGGGAAAAAATACACTTTTTTTAATTAAAAAATAAGATGACAGTAAAAGTCAGCCCAATTTATATTGTGAAAGACGATGTTACGCCGAGTAACTTGATACCCAAAATTGCGCTCCGCTCGTGGAATGGCGACAAACTTTTACCCTTAAAAATCTCCATAGGCAACGTTTAAAAAAAAAAAAATCTACAGGTTGCATGTTTGGAGCTACAGAGGAGGTCTAGGGCTAGAATTACCCGGGAACTAGGCAGCAACATACCAGGACCACGTGGCCTAATGGATAAGGCGTCTCACTTCAGAGGTAGAAGATTGAGAAGATCGAGGGTTCGAGTCCCTCCGTGGTCGTTCTCCGTGCTGCTTATCAACTTCTGTGGCCCCTGCTAATAGTTTGTGCCTTTACCCACCTCACCACCGGGCACCTTCACCCCCCTCACCCCTTCCTGCTGGGGGGCAGACTCCAGCCCTGTCACACCTTGACTGACAATTACTCAGTCACACAACAAATGAAATTTGTTTTTTAGACAAAGTTTTTATTTGGTGGTATTTGATCACCACTGGGGGGGGGGGGGGGGGGTTATATTTAGCTAAGTAAAAAAAAATACCAAACATTGAAAAAAAAAAGTTTTTCTTTGATTCCTGTTATAATTTTTTTTTTTTTTTAATAAATAATCTTTCTTCAAAAAATTTAGTCAAAGATGTATTCTGCTCCTTCTGTGAAAATCCCCCAAATCCGTGTTTATTATTTATCTGTAGGAAAGTTATAAATTCCACAACCAATAGATATAGAGAGGGGGGGGGGAAATGAGCGTCTCCCCTGCATATGGTGTACGTTTGCCCACTTACAAAGAAATGAAGGGTCTATAATTTTTATCATAGGTGTGTTTGGCAACTCGAAGTTTCAGCTCCCTCCATACATTTTCTATAGGATTAAGGTCTGGAGACTGGCTAGGCCACTCCATGACCCTAATGTGCTTCTTCTTGAGCCCCTCCTTTGTTGCCTTGGCCCCCAAACATTATATATTGTATATTTTTTTGCAGACACCCTAGAGAATAAAAATGGCGGTCGTTGCAATACTTTATGTCACACCGTATTTGCCCAGCGGTCTTACAGGCGCACTTTTGTTTAGGGGGAAAAAATACACTTTTTTGAATTAAAAAATAAAACGACAGTTACATAGTTAGTCAGGTTGAAAAAAGACACAAGTCCATCCAGTTCAACCATAAAATAAATAAATAATAATAGTAATAAAAATAAATAAATAAATAAAATAACAGTAAAAGTCAGCCCAATTTATATTGTGAAAGACGATGTTACGCCGAGTAACTTGATACCCAACATGTCACGCTTCAAAAATTGCGCTCCGCTCGTGGAAAGGCGACAAACTTTTACCCTTATAAATCTCCATAGGCGACGTTTAAAAAAATAAATAAAATCTACAGGTTGCCTGTTTGGAGCTACAGAGGAGGTTTAGGGCTAGAATTATTGCTCTCACTCTAACGATAGCGGCGATACCTCACATGTGTGGTTTGAACACCGTTTTCATATGCGGGCACTACTCACTTCTGCGTGCGTCGGGACAGGGTGCTTTAAAAAAAAAAAATAAGAAGAAGAATTTTTCTCTTTTTTTTGCTTTTTTATTTTTATACTGTTTTAAAAAAAAAAAAAATCACTTTTATTCCTATTACAAGGAATGTAAACATCTCTTGTAATAGAAACAAAGCATGACAGGTCCTCTTTATATTTACACCTAAATCCAATAAAAAACAAACAAAAAATAAATGTCGTTCTTCCACCCCAAACTGGCTCATCCATGTCTTTATGGACCTTGCTTTGTGCACTGGTCTGAATCTGACACTAACTGCCTCTGACATCACCAGTGACACCAATCCATTGATCAGTGATAATAATATGCACTGTCACTGTACTAATGACACTGGCTGGGAAGGGGATAACATCTAGGGGCGATCGGGGGGGGGGGGGGCGGTTAAAGGTGTGCCTAGCTATGTATAAATGTGTGCGGCTTTTACTAACTGATCTCTCAGTTTCTCATCCTTGCTTTGCAGGGAGAAGAAGCAGAGAGATCGTTCCCCTCTGTACAGAGCTCTGGGCTGTGATTGGACAGCCGATCAGGCAGGTCCCTGGCTGTGAATCATTGGCATGGACTTGCTGACAGGTTCCAGGGTTGGTGATCAGGTTTCCACACATCTCAGGAGGGATTTTGCTCCTCTCTTCTTTACAGATCTTCTCTAAATCCTGAAGGTTTCTTGGCATCTCGAAGTTTCAGCTCCCTCCATACATTTTCTATAGGATTAAGGTCTGGAGACTGGCTGGGCCACTCCATGACCTTAACCACTTGCTTACCGGGCACTTAACCCCCCCCCTGCCCAGACAAATTGTCAGCTTTCAGCGCTCTCACTCTTTGAATGACAATTGCGCGGTCATGCTACACTGTTATAATTTTTTCCCCACACATAGAGCTTTCTTTTGGTGGTATTTGATCACCTCTGCGGTTTTAATGTTTTGTTAAAAAAATAAAAAAGACCAAATTTTATAAAAACAAATACAAAACTGTTTTATATTTTGTTATAAAGATTTGCAAATGGGTAAATTTTTCTCCTTCATTGATGTACGCTGATGAGGCTGCACTGGTGGGCACTGAGAGGCGGCATTGGTGGGCACTGAGAGGTGACACAGAGGTGGCACTGGTGGGCATTGATAGGTGGCACTGAGAATTGGCACTAATAGGTGGCATTGATAGGTGGCAGTGATGGGCACTGATAGGTGGCAGTGATGAGCACTGGTAGGTGAGACTGCTAGGTGGCACTGATGAGGCACTGACTGGCACCACTGGTGAGCACTGATAGGTGGCAGTGATGGGCACTGATAGGTGGCAGTGATGGGCACTGATGGGTGGCAGTGATGGGCACTGATGAGCACTGGTAGGTGAGACTGATAGGCAGCACTGCTAGGTGGCACTGATAAGGGGAGGCATGGCCAACGACCGGGATGTGAGGACGTGCTTGGCCTGAGCTCCGTCCATGCCGCACACATCCTTCCTGAATCCTGCTGACCCGATCACCATCCAGGGGTCCCGTTTGTCCCCACAGCATCCAGGGAACCTTGTGCCCACCGGGAGATGGTCAAATACGGCCCACCGATGGAGGAAGCCTCAGGATCCGTCCCGCCACCGCTGCCATGCAAACCGAGGCAAGATGGCGCCGGTCTCCATGCTGCAGACACACACAGCCAGCCATCCTCCTTCTCCTCAGCGCTGAAACAGAAGCAGGCAGGGAAGGGTGAGTCACACTGTTCCCCCCCTGTTCTGAGCCCAGAGGATCCTTTCTTGCTCTCCCCGGCTGAGGACATTGCCCCTGATACCCCCAGCGAGGACACTGCTGATGCAGGCCCTGCAGAGCCATCCCTGTCCCAGATCATGGAGGCCATCCAGCACAGCCATGCTTCCCTGACCACCCAAATGGACTCCATAAAAACAGACTTATCCTTCCTAAAACAGGATGTCCATAACCTCCGCCACAGGGTGTCTAATGCTGAGTAGCGCATTAGTACGCTGGAGGATGAGACCCGTTCATTACAGGGCTCTGTTAGGGAGCTACGCCAGGCCCAGGATTACACAGCAGATAAGCTCACTGAAATGGAGGACCGTTTACGGAGGAGCAATTTACGTTTCCTGGGGTTCCCAGAGGCGGCTGAGGGTAGAATCCCGGAGGTTTTTATGGAAAGATGGCTAATCACCACATTCGGCGCTTCAACCTTTTCACCGTTATTCGCCATTGAACGAGCACACAGGGTTCCTATGCGCCCCCTCCCACTTGGGGCCCAGCCACGTGCCATGATCATCAAACTCCTGCACTTCAGGGACAGGGAGGCAATTCTTGGTGCTGCCAGAGAAAAGGGAAGGGTGTCCTTTAATGGGAGCGGAATTACTATTTTCCCTGACTTCTCTGTAGCTACACAAAAGCAGAGGGCCACTTTCCTGGCTATTAAACGCAGGCTCTGTGAGCATCATCTCCCCTATGGCATGCTATATCCTGCTCGATTGAGTATTGTCTACCAGGGCAAGGCCTACTTCTTCACAGATCCTAAGGAGGCATCTCACTGGGTGGATACCCTGGGACATCCTGAACGCCGGAATCAGAATCAAAGATCTCCTCCGCGCTGACATCGCACCTAATTTGTATTTCTTGTTAGCTGCATCTTGTGCCTTATGTGGCCTACGTTACCCCTTTCCAGCAGAGGACAGCTGAGGGGGGGTAGGAGTGGGCCTGGAAATCCTTACGCCTGTGATCATCTTGTTCCCCGCTTTCCAGTTATATTAGTGTAGCGGGTATTTGAATTTAGGGGAAGCATCTGGGTGGTAGTGTAACCCAGATGCACTGATTGCTAGGGAATCTGAGACCCTTTTATGGTTCTTGAAGGACTCTGGTGGTGTGAGGTTCCCTGCGGCCTACAGGTGGCGTTGTTGCCCAGGGTGGGGAACCCGCTGTGATGCAAAGGAAGAGGGGATAAAAGGGGCGGACGCCCTTACCACGGGTTTCAGAGTCTGGAGGACGCGGCCGCACCCAGGCACCTTCAGCTTGGGTGCTGGAGTTCCGGGCCCAGGTGCCCTTGACCTGGCCGGAGAAGGAGATCATCTCAGGCACCTTTAGCCTGGGGCTCGGTACTATGGCGAATGCCTGGGGCTTGGTACCTTCGACCGAGTTCCGCGAGGGTGGAGGAATCCGAGGGGGCCCTGATTCCTTGGGTGCCCGTGTCTGAGTTTGTGAGGACTGGTGAGCAGAACTTCTCTGGAGAGTCCGGCGCAGCATTGCTGGTGACAGAGAGGCCTCCGGTACCTCCCTTGGATGGATATCCTTCCCCTGACAGGGGCCGTGCTAGCGAAGGTAATTCATGTTCTATTTCACATAGTCAGTGGCAGTGACTATTCGCCACTGGTGACACTACAGTGGTTAGCTATATCAGGAAGGATTGTGCCTCGACCTACTCCCATTCTGTTGCAAAGGTCCCAACTGGACTGTGCTGTATGTTTATTCGCTGAGAAGAATAAAACTGTGTTGGACCTATTCAGTGTGTGGAACTCTGGTTACTAGGAGCAAAGGGGGAGTCAAGGACGGAGGAAAGGATTTGACTCTAGGACACCTACACAAAGCCCGATCTTTCTGGCCTTCACCTCCTCACTATGGAGGACATGGGCCGTGGTGTATCTCATCCCTCCCCCCGGTACTAACACCCCTAGACACAGACAGACAAGCTGAGCATGAGAAGGGGTGAGAGGGGTGAGGCCGCTACATTAAGATGGTGAACTACATTCCACTAACTCTGTTTGTTTCCTACTTGTTTGATCTGGATGACTGTTGCATTTTTTCCCTCAGACTCAGGGTTAACTAGCATACTTGTCCTGTGCGGACACGGACGGTGGCCTGCGTCTAAGGGACTTTAACGCTCCTCAGGGTTGGTTAGTTTGAGGTCTGTGTCATGACCCCCTGCTTTGCAGTTTGGGTTTTGGGAACAAAGCTCTCATATGTTTGGGAGCCGGGAGGGTTAGGGTGGGTGGAGATGTTTGGTATTTTTGTTTGAAGTTCTTCTTTTTTTGTGTCTTGTTTTCCAGTGCTGGTATTCATTTGTGCATGTCCCTCTACAGGCTGGTATAACTGTCCCTTATAATATGTATCTGATCGCCTTATTTCCTATACTCCTGTCTTGTTTTGTTGACCTGTTTTATGCCTTGCGCACTTCCCCTGATTCGCGGGACTTCGGGCCTTGCTTGTGTCCTGCGGGCCATGGGAAGTGGGATCGGTCAGTCATGTACTTTACGCCTCCCTATGTCTAAGCTACGTTTAGTGTCTTGGAATGTACGGGGGCTAAATTCCAAAGTGAAAAGATCTCTGATGTTTGACTACTTGGCACGCCACAATCCGCATGTAATCCTACTTCAGGAAACCCACCTCCAGGGCTCTAGAGTCATGGCCCTCAAGCGGGCAAAAATTGCCTACGCCCTCCATTCCACATACACCAGGGGAACCTCCATCCTAATAGCCAAATCAGCCCCGGTTAGTATTAAACATGTTAAACTAGATCCGCAAGGGTGTTTTGTCGTTGTTGTACTCAAACTTATGGGAAGACCATATAACGTGACTAGCCTGTATGCCCCTCCCCCTTCACTAAAATGTTTTTTGAAAGGGTTATGACCTCCATTCTGGCGATAGCAGAGGGTCCTTTACTAATAGCAGGTGACTATAATACAGTACTGGATAATTCCATAGACAGGTTACGTTGTTCTTCATTACCCCCCACTCCCCTGGGTTCCTTCTTAAATCAATTTGACTTGGTGGAGGCCTGGAGGTGGAAGCATGCGGACAGGAGGGAGTATTTGTAAGGTACCTGTGATAGGTAGTGTCCGAAGTGGAACTTGTGTGCTGAGGATTCAGGCGAAAACGTAGTCAGGCAGATTAGGTTGGCAACAGATCAGGCAAAACGGTACACAATCGAAATCCAGAGAGTGGTCAGGCAGGCAAAGGTCATACACAAGCTGGCAGTGAAGTACAAAATCAGCAGGCTAGAGAGTAGTCAGGAATTCAGGCAGAAGTTCAACACGAAAATCAAGATCAAAAAGCAGCCACAACACCCAGGGAGCTATTCCACACAAACGGGCGCTGAGAGATAGCATCACTTCCTTTTTATGGGCTGCTTTGATAGAAAATTGTCCACAGCTGGCAGCAGGTGGGGCTAGTGAGTCCAAGGCAATGCTTAATACTGAGAGGACATTTCCAAAAGTCTAGATCTGCTCCGTAGCACAACAGGTAAGGCTGCAGCTGTGGGACCAGGAAGATCCCGGTTCAAATACACCCAGGTACATGACAGGGCCCCCTCCACAGTGGACCCCTCCGGGGGCCTAGCGGGGCTTAGTAGGAAAGGAGGCATGGAAGTCTCGAATAAGAGAAGGGGCATGCAGATCTTTGGCTGGAACCCAGGAACGGTCTGTGACAGGGTATCCCTTCCAATGAACCAGATACCGAAGGCCACGACCCTGTCTTCTAGAATCAAGAATCTTGGAGATTTCAAACTCATTTTGTCCATCAACAAGAACAGGAGGAGGTAGCTGTTGCGTTCTGGAGTAGCGATTGAAAATTACTTTTTTGAGGAGGGAAACGTGGAACACAGGATGAATCCGGAGAGAGGAGGGTAATTTCAACCGATAGGAGACTGGCCCGACTCGAGCAATAATTCTGTAAGGACCAATGAATCGAGGGCCCAATTTGGTAGAAGGTTGTTTCAGTCTCACATATTTGGTTGATAGCCAAACTTTGTCCCCCACCACATATGGAGGTATATGGCGTCTTTGTTTGTTGGAAAAAAGTGCATACTTGCCTGCTGACTTCCGTAGTAATAAGCAAATCTTTTTCCAATGTAGCAGAATATTTTTCACCCGCTGATCTGCTGCTGGTACACCAGAAGAAGGCTGAAGTAGGGGAAAAGTCTGAGGGTGATAGCCTAGGGCTGCGTAGAATGGTGTGGTATGAAGAGCACTGTGCCAACGGGAATTAATGGCGAACTCAGCTAAAGGCAAATACTCAGACCAGTTGGAGTGTAAGGCATTGACATAATGTCGAAGATAGGTTTCTAGGGTCTGGTTCATGCGTTCGGTTTGACCATCTGTTTGAGGGTGATGTGAGGTAGAGAGTGAAAGCGTTACTCCCAGTTTCTTGCAGAACGCTCTCCAGAATCGGGAAACAAACTGGGATCCGCGGTCTGAGATGACATTGGTAGGTATGCCATGATATCTCACAATATGGGAAAGGAAGAGAGTAGACAGTGCTTCCGCTGTAGGTAATCCCGGGAGCGGCACAAAATGAGACATTTTGGAAAAGCGATCCACTATGACCTATATAGCAGTCATGCCCTCGGACTTGGGTAAGTCTGTAATGAAGTCCATAGGCAAATGGGTCCAAGGCTGACGAGGTGCCGAAAGTGGTTGTATAACAGTCCAGTAGGCAATGTACGGGGTACTTTATTAGCAGCACAAGTTAGACAGGCAGCCACATAGTCAGTAACATCCCTTTTCATATGAGGCCACCAGACATGACGCTGCAAGGTCTTAAGAGTGATGGTGACACCAGGATGACCAGATAACACACCATCATGTGCCCAGAGGAGTACAGGTTTTCTGAGGCTAGGGGCTACGAACAGGCGACCTGGTGGTATCTTCAAGCCTTGGGGAACATGATTCTGGGTTTCTTGTAACTGTTGGGAAAGAGCCGTAGAGATCTGTGTGACAATTTTGTGAGGTGGGATTATATACTGCTCGGTAGGTTGGTCTTCTTCAGAGGTAGCGAACTGTCTGGAAAGAGCATCGGCTTTCTTGTTTTTATGCCCAGGAACATAAGAAAGAACAAAATTAAAACGGAAGAAAAACAGAGCCCATCGAGCCTGACGTGAGTTCAAACGTCTTGCAGTCTGAAGATACAGTAGGTTTTTTATGGTCAGTGAGGATAGAAAAAGGTTTGGGAGCCCCTTCCAGAAGATGTCGCCATTCAGACAATGCCAATTTGATGGCCAGTAGTTCTCGATTCCCAACATCGTAATTCATCTCCGCTGGAGAAAACTTTCTAGAAAAAAATGCTACTGGATGGATTCTACCGGACTTAGGCTGTCTCTGGGAGAGCACGGCACCTGCTCCTACCTCAGAGGCATCAACCTCAACTATGTACTGGAGATCGGATTTGGATGCTGAAGAATTGGAGCTTTGCTGAACAGGTCTTTTAATTGCTAAAAAGTCGATTCTGCTTCTGAGGACCATACCTTGCAATTTGTAACTTCCTTAGTCATAGCAGTAAGGGGGGCCGCAATGGAGGCAAAACCTTTGATGAAGCGTCTGTAGTAATTTGCGAACCCTAGAAAGCTTTGGAGCCCTCTTAAAGTGGTCAGTTTGGGCCATTGCAAGACAGCGGAAAGTTTTTGAGGGTCCATTTGGAAACCGACAGCACTTATAATGTATCCAAGGAAAGGAATACGGCTTTGATGAAAAACTGCATTTCTCAATCTTCGCGTAAAGATGGTTTTCTCTCAGTCGTTGCAATACCTGCTTTACATGCGAGATGTGCTCTAGATGAGTCTTGGAAAAGATTAAAATGTCGTCCAAGTAGATGATCACAAAACTGTTGATGAAATCATGAAAAATTTCATTCATGAAACGTTGGAAGACAGCAGGGGCGTTACACAACCCAAATGGCATAACCAGATATTCAAAATGTCCATTACGAGTGTTGAATGCTGTCTTCCACTCGTCCCCGTCTTTAATTCGAATCAGATTATAAGCCCCTCGTAGGTCTAGCTTGGAGAAGATAACAGCCCCCTTAAGTACATCAAACAGTTCAAGAATGAGAGGCAAAGGGTAGGAGTCTTTTACGGTGATTTGATTTAACCCTCGATAGTCTATGCATGGTCGAAGACCCCCATCTTTTTTTTTCAACAAAGAAAAAACCTGCCCCTACTGGAGAAGAAGAGGGTCGGATAAAACCTCTTTCCAAGTTGTCTTTTATGTATTCCTCCATGGATTTTTGTTCAGGCAAAGACAGGGGATAGGTCTTTCTTTTGGGAAGAGGTGCTCCAGGAATCAATTTAATTGCACAGTCAAAAGAACGATGTGGAGGTAAAACCTCTGCCTTTTTCTTGCAAAATACGTCTGCAAACGCATGGTATTCATGAGGCAAGGTAGATGGGACGGCCATGGAAGCCAACATACAAGCAGAAAGTCTTTTGGGTTGAGACAAACAGTTTGAATGACAGAACGACCCCCAAGAGGTTAGTTCTCCATTTTCCCAATCAAAAGAAGGGTTATGTTGTTGTAACCATGGGTAACCAAGGATAACAGGCAGAAGTGGAGAATCAATAAGAGACAAGACAACTTCCTCTTTGTGGAGTACGCCTACCTGAAGGGTGATTGTCATAGTCTCAAATTTTACAATGCCATCTTCCAAGGGTTGTCCATTCACGGTGGTAATGTTCAGGGGTCTAGATTTTGGAACAAATGGAATATTATTTTTTTTAGCAAAAGTGTAGTCCAAGAATATTCCAGCAGCTCCAGAATCAACAAAAGCCTCACAGGAGACAAGTTTAGAGGGTAAATGGATAATTGCAGGAATGGTAATCTTGGTCTTGGAAGGATATACCTGTAAGGTCTAAGCCAGCTCCTCCAACACTGGTTAGACCCTGCCTTTTACTGGACGGGAAGGGCAGACAGATAATAAATGTCCTTTAAAGGAGTAGTAAAGGTACATGTTTTTTCACCTTAATGCATCCTATGCATTAAGGTGAAAAAACATCCGACAATACCGCCCCGCCCCCCCCCGAGCCCCCGTTTTACATACCTGGCCCCTCGAAAGTCCCGCGCTCGTCCCCGTCATCTTCTTTGGTTCTCAGCCTGGCCGCCGATTGGCTACACTGGATGGATTGAAAGCAGCGCAGCCATTGGCTGGCGCTGCTGTCAATCACATCCAATGACCCGGCGCGCCGGGGGGCGGGGCCGAGTGATACAGTCGGCGGCTATGGCCGCCACTGTATCACGGGAGCGCGCCCGCAATAACTCCACACCATGCGAGCTCGCTCGCATTATGGTGTGGAGTCCTTGCGGGGAGGAGCCAAGACAGCCGCCGAGGAACCCCAGAAGACCAGGATCAGGGCCACTGTGTGCAAAACGAGCTGCACAGTGGAGGTAAGTATAAACAGTTTGTTATTTTTTGGCAAAAAAAAGGGAAGCTTTAGTGTCCCTTTAAGTCCACAGTATAGGCATAGGCCCAATGCACACCTCCTTTGTTTCTCAGACTCAGGTGGAGACGGCTTACATCCATGGGTTCCACAGGTGCCTGGGGTTTAACTGAGATTTCAGGTTCTGGCTGAGGTGGTGCTTGGAAGTTAGGGGCCAAACGGTAAACTGGCCTAGGAAACTTGCGAGTTCTAAGTCTCTCTTGGCACCTTTCATGATACCGGACATCCAGACGAACACAGAGCTCTATGAGTTTCTCTAGGTCTTCTGGGGAATCCTTATAGACTAATTCGTCTTTGATGCGATCCGCAAGACCTTTTCAGAAGGCTGCACGTAATGCCCTTGAGTCCCAAGTAGTCTCAGCGGCAAGGGTACGAAACTCAATAGCATATTGTGCCACAGACCTGGTGCCTTGTTGCATGTCCAAGAGTGAGTACTCAGCTGCAGAAGCTCTATCTGGCTTGTCAAATACAGTCTGGAGAGAAGCCAGAAATTTGTCAGCGTCTTGCAGCACAGGATCATTGCGTTCCAGATAAGGAGAGACCCAGGCCAGGGCCTTCCCCTTTAACAAGGAAATTACAAAAGTCACTTTGGCAGACGAAGTGCTAAAGGTCCCAGGGTTGTTGCGGAAATGCAAACGGCAAACATTTAAAAAGCCTCTGCAGTCTTCAGTATCACCACCAAATTTGTCAGGCAAGGGAAGTTTGGGTGGTACAGAAGAGGCGGGTTGGATCGTAGCAGGAGTAGGATCCAGAGTCTGGACCGTTGCAGAGGAAGCAGGCAAACAAGATTTAAGCATAGTACAAAGTTCATCTAACTTGGCGTCCAGGGAAGAAAGATGCTGTTCATGAGCTCCAATCAATTGTCCCTGACGTGAAATCGCCTTAACAATCTCACCAGGGTCCACTGTCATTGTGGCCCGTTTGTAATGTAAGGTACCTGTGATAGGTAGTGTCCGAAGTGGAACTTGTGTGCTGAGGATTCAGGCGAAAATGTAGTCAGGCAGATTAGGTTGGCAACAGATCAGGCAAAACGGTACACGATCGAAATCCAGAGAGTGGTCAGGCAGGCAAAGGTCATGCACAAGCTGGCAGTGAAGTACAAAATCAGCAGGCTAGAGAGTAGTCAGGAATTCAGGCAGAAGTTCAACACGAAAATCAAGATAAAAAAGCAGTCACAACACCCAGGGAGTTATTTCACACAAACGGGCGCTGAGAGATAGCATCACTTCCTTTTTATGGGCTGCTTTGATAGAAAATTGTCCACAGCTGGCAGCAGGTGGGGCTAGTGAGTCCAAGGTAATGCTTAATACTGAGAGGACATTTCCAAAAGTCTAGATCTGCTCCGTAGCACAACAGGTAAGGCTGCAGCTGTGGGACCAGGAAGATCCCCGGTTCAAATACACCCAGGTACATGACAGTATTCGTGTCACTCTGAGTCACACGGTACTCTGTCTCGTATTGATTTGTGTCTGGTCTCGTCGGATCTGCTTTCCATGGTATCAGAGGTTAAATACCTCCCTAGGGCGATATCCGACCATTCTCCTTTGATGGTGGACCTCGCCCTGGGCCCCTCCTCCTCCTATCGGGTGTGGCGACTGAGCCCGCTGTGGTTGGGGGATGAGATTGTGGTGAACCAATGTATGACAGAAATCATACTGGCTACTTAATAAACAGAGTGCAACCATTCCAGTGGTATGGGATGCCTTTAAGGCCGCTACACGTGGCTCTTTTGCTGTGGCGGTTGGTCAGACACGCAAGGCCTCTATGTCCAAGTTGATGGATGCAGAGGGGGCTCTCAGGGAGGCAGAAGCCGCTTATACTGCGACTCCCTCTCCTGAGACACGTGCTGCCTGTAAGCATGGGTCCAGAGAATTGGACCTAGTGCTTTTGGAACGCACCCAGACGAAGCTGTTATACCAGAATCAGCGAATCTTTGAGTTTGGTGACAAGAACAGCCGTTTGTTGGCATATCTTTCTAAACCTGACTATCAACCGTGTAGCATATCCAGAATTAAGAGCGCAGAGGGCATAGTGGTAGAACAGAACAATGAGATCATGGAAGCCTTTATCTCCTTTTACTCCTCCCTATATGCTACTAGAGCTCACTACACGATTGTAGAATTGGATGACTATCTTGCTGATATTTTGTTGCCCAGACTTCAGACCCAGCAGGCGTCAGATCTTGACGCTCCTCTGATGACTGAGGAAATTGGGGAGGCTATCCAATCCTTTGCCAGAAACAAAACGCCGGGACAGGATGGGTTCCCCATCGAGTGGTATTTGCAATACAAAGATTTGCTTATACCCCATCTAAGCAGGGTGTATGATTTTGCTATGGAAACGGGACAGCTACCCCCCTCTATGTCGGAGGCATTGATTGTCCTCATTCCTAAACCACATAAGGATCACCTCCTATGTGAATCTTACAGACCAATATCACTCATCAACTCAGATGTTAAGATTTTGGCCAAGGTGCTTGCCCGGCGATTGAACACAGTTATTACTACCATTATTGGTGCGGACCAAACTGGGTTCATCCCTGGGCGATCGACCTCCATCAACCTGCGGAGATTGTTTACCAATCTTCAGGCCACTCATGCGGAAATGGGTTCCAGGGCGGTTCTAGCCTTAGACGCACACAAGGCATTTGACTCAGTCGATTGGCCTTATCTGCTGGAGGTCCTGGCAAAGTTTAGTTTTGGCGGTGCCTTCATCAGATGGGTCCAGTTGTTATATTCGAAGCCCACTGCTCGACTGAGGGTGAATGCAGCCATGTTTGATCCCTTTCCGATAAAGAGAGGCACCAGACAGGGGTGCCCTCTGTCGCCGTTGCTCTTTGCACTGGCGATAGAGCCCTTGGCAGCACTGATAAGATCTTACGGGGAGGTTGCGGGACTGACAATTGGGGGTCTGGAGGAGAAGGTGTCTCTTTATGCTGACGACATGTTGATCTATTTGTCGGACCCCCAGTCGTCTCCCCCAGTCCTGCTGGAGATTATTGGCAAGTGTGGGCATTTCTCCAGGTTCCGGGTTAACTGGGACAAGTCCATCCTATTTCAGATTGACCAGACAGACCCACCCAGGCTACCTTCCTCTTGCCCACTACAAATAGTCACCTCCTTCCGATATTTAGGGGTTCTGGTACAGCTCCCTATTACCTCTTATGCTAAACTCAATATAGACCCCCTTATAGGGAGAATGAAGACCACATTCAAAACCTGGGCAAATCTCCCACTTACCTTACTGGTCAGGATTAATATTTTTAAAATGATATTTCTGCCACGATTTCTGTATGTATTGGGTAATTCACCAATATATGTCACTAAGCTTAAATTTAAAGAAATAGACTCCATCCTTACTTCCTGTCAGGTCACCTACGGCCAGGTGACAGATGCACACCGTAGGGGGACAGGAGTGCACCGCAAGGTAGTGAACCCTATGGCTGACTGCTGCGGATAGGAAACTGGGTGGTTGTGGAAAGCGGGACCAGAGGAGCACAACCGGGATCCTATAGGAAGCTAGAGCCAAGATTCCCCAGGGCGCGGAGTCTAAGACCCAGCAGGTCTTCTCCAGAGCCTCTAGTGGTGAGGATGTTATGCTGCAGGCTGGGTCCAGGTCGCGGCCCCTAGAGTCTCCTAGCTCACGCCCCGTAGGATAAGGGGACAAGAGGGGAAGCAGCAGCACAAGATATAAGAGTAACGAATAACAAGCTGAAAGTCAAGGGCCACAAGCAGACAAGGATAACGAAAGACAAGCCGAAGGTCAAGGGTCACGAGCAAACAGGGATAGTCGGGGACAAGCCAATAACGTAACAGAGAGACAGACGTAGCACACGGCAGGCAGGAACCCAAACACACAATGCCTAACAAACACGTTGATCAGCAAAGCAGGCTTGCAGTGCACAGGTTAATATAGTGTTCTGTGATAGGGCCTGGGGTGGAGTCTGGCTGGGAGGAGATTATAAAGGAAGCCAGGTGAAGGGGGTCTGGTCTCTAAGATGAACACATGAGGAGGAAAGGTAAGATGGCAGACAGACATTAATGCATATCCATGACAGTACCCTCCCTCTTACGAGGCCTGCCCCTTCCCCGCCTGGGCCCAGGTTTGGAGGGAAACTTCAGATGAAACTCCTTTAATAGACGAGGTGCAAAGACCTCAGATGCAGCGATCCAAGACCTCTCCTCAGGACCAAACCAGTTCCAATGAACGAGGTACTGAAGAACGCCTTTACAAAGTCGGGAGTCCAGAATTTGACTGACCTCGTACTCATGATTATCCTCAGAGACAGGCGCCACGGTAGGGAGAGGACGAGAGAATTTATTGAGGACTAAAGGCTTCAGAAGGGCAACATGGAAGGCGTTAGTGATTTTAAGGCTCTTAGAAATCTGGAGTTTGAAACAAACTGGATTCAGTTTAGCAGTTACAGTGTATGGACCAATGAATCGTGGAGCAAACTTCAGAGAAGGAACTCGGAGCTTGATGTTCCTGGTGGAGAGCCAGACTTTGTCCCCTGGCTGAAGAGAAGGCGGTTTACGCCTGCGGCGGTCGGCAAAGCCTTTGAATTTTTCAGCAGCTGCCCGGAGGGAATCATGAACGTCACCCCGAACAGAATTGAGAGACTCCTGAACCGAAGCCAAAGCTGGAATGTCTGGAGAACAGGTCATGGGAAGAGGAAGTTGAGGGTGTTTTCCATAAACAGTGAAAAAGGGTGTCTTCTGCGAGCTGGTATTCACATGATTGTTATGGGAGAATTCTGCCCACGGAAGTAGAGAGGACCAATCGTCATGATGAGAAGACACAAAGGTGCGAAGAAAGACCTCTAACTCCTAATTAACCCTCTCAGTCTGTCCATTGGATTGAGGGTGGTAGGAAGAGGAAAAATCCAAGACAATATTGAGGGATTTGCAAAAGGCTCTCCAAAAACGAGACGTAAATTGGACTCCCCTGTCGGAAACAATATGAGAAGGAACCCCATGGAGGCGGAAAATTTCTCGAATAAAAATGGGAACCAAGGCAGGAGCAGAAGGAAGACCAGGAAGAGGAACAAAATGAGCCATCTTGGAGAACCGATCGATTACCACCCAAATGACTGTATTATTCTCAGACAGTGGGAGGTCAGTGATAAAATCCATGGCAATATGTGCCCAGGGCTCCTTAGGGATGGGCAAGGGCATGAGGAGACCAGCAGGAGCTTGTGTGGAGGATTTAGACTGAGCACAGACATGACAAGCCTTAACGTAGTCTTTGACATCTGAGCGGAGATTAGGCCACCAGTAGTGACGACTAATGAGTAAGAAGGATCGGAGGAATCCAGAATGACCTGCCACCTTGGAATCATGTCCCCAACAAAGGATCTTAGCTCTTAGCTCAGTGGGGACAAAGGTCTTACCAGGCGGAATCTTAGACTTCAGGGTGGTAGAGTGGGCAGCAATGCACGAGGTTGGAATGATCGGCTCAGGTTCAGGGGCGGACTCCTCGTCAAAAGTGTCAAATGACCTAGAGAGCGCATCAGCCCGACCGTTGCAGGAACCAGGTTTGTAAGTAATCGTGAAATTAAAATGGGCAAAGAAGAGACTCCACCTGGCCTGTCTAGGATTCAGACGTTTAGCATTCTGTAGATACTGTAAATTCTTGTGGTCAGTAAAGATCGTTATGGAGTGAGGGGAACCCTCCAAGAGATGACACCACTCCTAACGCCAATTTAATCGCGAGAAGTTCCCGATCACCGATGGCATAATTCCTCTCTGCCTGAGAATTTTTTTTGGAGAAGAACGCACATGGTTGACGTCTCTTCTCAAAGAATTGAAGAAGCACAGCTCCCACCCCCATTGAGGAAGCGTCCACTTCAATAAAAAATGCATCCCCAGGATTTGGTCTCCTCAAGAGAGGTCCAGAAACAAAGGCCTGTTTCAGGTCGTGAAATGCAGAGACAGCTTCGGGAGGCCAGTCTTTGGCATTCGCACCCTTCTTGGTTAAAGCGATAATAAGCGTGGCAATGGAAGAGTAATTCCTTATGAACTGCCTATAATAATTTGTGAAGCCAAGAAAGCGCTGTGTGGCCTTGAGGCTAGCAGGAAGAGGCCAGTTGGTAATAGCCAAGACCTTCGCAGGATCCATACGAAGACCCGAACATGAGACAAAGCACCCCAAAAACAGGACCTCAGAACATTCAAAGGAACATTTCTCCAGCTTGACATAGAGATTGTTCTCTCTAAGACGCTGAAGTACAGTGCGGACATGGTTTCTGTGGACGAGCAGATTTTCAGAAAAGATCAGAATGTCATCCAGATAGATGACAACAAACTGGTACAGCAGATCTCTGAAGATTTCATTGACGAAGTTTTGAAACACAGCTGGGGCATTACACAAACCAAAAGGCATCACCAGGTATTCGTAATGCCCGTCTCTAGTGTTGAATGCAGTCTTCCATTCGTCACCCTCCCGTATTCGAATGAGATTGTACGCGCCTCTGAGATCCAACTTGGTGAAAATGGAGGCACCCTTCAACCTATCGAATAGCTCAGATATTAAGGGTAAGGGGTATCGATTTTTAATAGTAACCGCATTTAAACCCCGATAATCGATGCAGGGTCTTAAGGTACCATCCTTTTTGGCAACAAAAAAGAACCCTGCCCCTGCAGGCGATGAGGATTTCCGGATGAAACCTCTCTCCAGATTCTCTGCGACATACTCCGACATGGCCTGGGTCTCTGGGATGGACAGAGGGTAGGTACGACCCCTGGGTAGAGTTGCTCCGGGGACAAGATCAATAGCACAGTCAAAAGACCTGTGGGGAGGAAGCACCTCAGCTGATTTCTTACAGAACACATCCCGGTAATCACTGTATGCAGCGGGAAGGTCAGAAGAAACAGAAGTGGTAGCAACCAGGAGTCTCTCTTTGGGGACCACCTTGAGAAGACATGACGAGAAACATGAGGGACCCCAAGCCAGGACCTGCCCAGAGGCCCAGTCCACATGTGGAGAGTGGAGCTGCAGCCAAGGAAGGCCCAATACAATGGGGGTAGAGGCCTTGGGTAGAATGAGAAAGGATATCCACTCCTGGTGGAGAATCCCTACCGACATCCTAATGGGTAGCGTCTGGAAGCGAATAGGGCCCCCTGGGAGAACAGTGCCATCAATTGCCGAGACTACCAATGGGGTAGCGAGAGGTGAAAGGGTAAGCTTCATAGAAGAAGCAGTTCCCCAATTCATAAAATTGCCGGCTGCCCCTGAATCCAGATATGCAAGGGTTGATTGAGGAGAAGTGCCTACATGAAGGAACACTGGCAGGAGAAGGCGAGAAGGTGATGTTTCAGGGTCCAATACTCCACCTTCCAAATGTATTAACCACTTAAGCCCCGGACCATTTGGTAGCTAGAGGACCAGAGGTGAATTCAGAATTTTGCACTGCGCTGCTTTAACTGTAAATTGTGTGGACATGCAATGTTGTACCCAAACGAAATTTGCGTCCTTTTCTTCCCACAAATAGAGCTTTCTTTTAATGGTATTTGATTGCCTCTGCGATTTTTATTTTTTGCGATATAAACGGAAAAAGACCGAAAATTTAGAAAAAAAATGATATTTTCTACTTTTTGTTATAAGAATAATCGAATAAACTCAATTTTAGTCATACATTTAGGCCAAAATGTATTCAGCCACATGTCTTTAGTAAAAAAAATGTCAATAAGCGTATATTTATCGGTTTGCGCAAAAGTTATAGCGTTTACAAACTAGGGTACATTTTCTGGAATTTACACAGCTTTTAATTTATGACTGCCTATCTCATTTCTTGAGGTGCTAAAATGACAGGGCAGTACAAAACCCCCCCAAATGACCCCATTTTAGAAAGTAGACACCCCAAGGAAATTGCTGAGAGGCCTGTTGAGCCCATTGAATATTTTTTTTTTGTCCCAAGTGATTGAATAATGACAAAAAAAAAAAAAAAAAATTACAAAAAGTTGTCACTAAATGATATATTGCTCACACATGCCATGGTTATATGTGGAATTGCACCCCAAAATACATTCTGCTGCTTCTCCTGAGTACGAGGATACCACATGTGTGGGACTTTTTAGGAGCCTAGCCACGTACGGGACCCCGGAAACCAAGCACCGCCTCCAGGATTTCTAAGGGCGCAAATTTTTGATTTCACTCCTCACTACCTATCACAGTTTTGAAGGCCATAAAATGCCAAAATAGCACAAAACCCCCCCAAATGACCCCATTTTGGAAAGTAGACACCCCAAGCTGTTTGCTGAGAGGCATGGTGAGTATTTTACAGCTCTCATTTGTTTTTGAAAATGAAGAAAGAACATTTTTTTTTTTTTCTTTTTTTTTTCAATTTTCAAAACTTTGTGACAAAAAGCGAGATCTGCAAAATACTCACAATACCTCTCAGCAAATAGCTTGGGGTGTCTACTTTCCAAAATGGGGTCATTTGGGGGGTTTTGTGCCATCTGGGCATTCCATGGCCTCCGAAACTGTGATAGGCAGTGAGAAGTGAAATCAAAAATTGACACCCTTAGAAAGCCTGAAGGCGGTGCTTGGTTTTTGGGGTCCCGTACGCGGCTAGGCTCCCAAAAAGTCTCACACATGTGGTATCCCCGTACTCAGGAGAAGCAACAGAATGTATTTTGGGGTGTAATTCCACATATGCCCATGGCATGTTTGAGCAATATATCATTTAGTGACAACTTTGTGCACAAAAAAAAAAATATATATTTTTTTTCCGCAACTTGTGTCAACATATAAAATATTCCATGGACTCGACATGCCTCTCAGTATATAGCTTGGGGTGTCTACTTTCCAAAATGGGGTCATTTGGGGGGGTTTTGAACTGTTCTGGCATTTTATACACAACATTAGGAAGCTTACATCCACTCTTCTAACCACTTGAAGACAAAGCCCTTTTTGACACTTTTTGTTTACATGAAAACATATTTTTTTTTGCATGAAAATTATGTTGAACCCCCAAACATTATATATATTTTTAAAGCAAAGGCCCTACAGAATAAAATGGTGGGTGTTGCATTTTTTTTTTCTACACAGTATTTGCGCAGCGATTTTTCAAACGCATTTTTTGGGGAAAAAATACACTTTTTTTAATTTTAATGCACTAAAACACACTATATTGCCCAAATGTTTGATGAAATAAAAAAGATGATCTTAGGCCGAGTACATAGATACCAAACACGACATGCTTTAAAATTTCGCACAAACACGCATTGGCGACAAACTACATACATTTTTAAAAGCCTTTAAAAGCATTTACAGGTTACCCCGTTAGATTTACAGAGGAGGTCTACTGCTAAAATGATTGCCCTCGATCTGACCTTCGCGGTGATACCTCACATGCATGGTGCAATTGCTGTTTACATATGACGCCAGACCGACGCTTGCGTTCGCCATTGGGCAAGAGCAGGGCAGGACAGGGGTGCTTTTTTTTTTTTTATTATTAATTTTGCTTTTTTATTTTATTTTTAAACTGTTGCTTCCATATTTATTTATTTTTATCACTTTTATTGTTATCTCAGGGAATGTAAATATCCCCTATGATAGCAATAGGTAATGACAGGTACTCTTTTTTGAAAAAACTGGGGTCTATTGGACCCTAGATCTTTCCTCTGCCCTCAAAGCATCTGACCACACCAAGATCGGTGTGATAAAATGCTTTCCCAATTTCCCAATGGCGCTTTTTATATCCGGGGGGGGGACATTCCCTCCCACTGCTTGTAAAAGCAGTCCAGAGGCTAATTAGCCACTAGGATTGCTTTTACATGAAAGCCGGCCGCTGGCTGAAAAGAATGATACCAAGATGATACCTAAACCCGCAGGCATCATTCTGGTATAAACATTCAAAGTCCAGCAACATAGCAGTACGTTGCTGGTCCTTGTTGGACATGTATTGTAATCTTTTTTTTCATGCAGCCTGTTGGCTGAACGAAAAAAAAAGATTGATCGGTGGGTATGCCCACCATTAGAATACCGCCCTTCATCCACCCACTTCTAATGATGGGCATACATGCACCATTTATATATGCCGAAGCATGGGGGCATCTTCTCGCAAAAGTTATGCCACGTACACATGGTCAGACTTTTCCACGGGCAAGCCTCCGTCGGAATTTCGACCGTATGTACGCGGCATTAGGAGCAAAATCGCTCCTCCGCTCCTGCTGCCCCAATGCTTCGGCATATATGCTTTTTTTTTTTTAACTGTGGTGGTGAAATTACCTCCTACAGCACTGGAGTCGCAGGGATCAGGCCTGTCTCTGCGAACGCTGCAGTTATGTGTGTTGTGTTTTGCAAGTGACAGTGATCGATCGATACTGCACTTCGGTGGCCTGGGCTGGACGGAGGGGCAAAACGCAGGTGCTAGCAGGTATCTGGGCTGATCCCGCTAACACTGCGTTTTTGGGAACCCTAAACTGCTGGGGACGCTAGTATAGATCTGATCAGATATTGAGCTGATCAGATACTATACCACTAAGGGGGGTGTATGCTTCACGCGTGGGTGTTAGCGTTACTGGCACTAACCTGACGCTGCCTGGGGTGTGACTCAGACCCTCTCTGACGCTAAAACCTAACTGATATCACCCGCCGGGCGATCAGGGGGTTAAACCTTTATTGGGTTATATACGGCGGGTGCCCTGACACTATAAAAAGCAAACTAACTAACCAGCGTCACCCGTAACACTTATATGATGATCACTGGTGAAAGGGTTAACTAGGGATAATTAGGGGGTTAAAACCTTTATTAGGTAATATATGGGGATACCTGACGCTATATAAAAACCTGACGGCGAACCTAAAAAAAAATTACTGGCTACCTATCGGCATCACCGACACTAAGACAACGATCATAAAAACGATTGCTTAGCGACAGTGGTGATAGGGGGTGAAAGGGTTACCTGGGGGTCGATCAGGGGGTTAAACCTTTATTAGATAATATATGGGGGTACCTGACGCTATAAAAACCTGCGGCGAACCTAAAAAAAATTACTGGCTACCGATCAGCATCACCGACGCTAAGACATCGATCAGAAAAATGATCGCATAGTGACGGCGGTGCTAGGGGGTGAAAGGGTTACCTGGGGGGTGATCAAGGGGGTTACACCTTTATTAGGTAATATATGGGGGTACCCGACGCTATAAAAACCTGCGGCGAACCTAAAAAAAATTACTGGCTACCGATCAGCATCGCCGACGCTAAGACATCGATCAGAAAAATTATCGCTTAGTGACAGTGGTGATAGGGGGTGAAAGGGTTACCTGGGGGGGCGATCAAGGGGGTTAAACCTTTATTAGGTAATATATGGGGGTACCCGACGCTATAAAAACCTGCGGCGAACCTAAAAAAAATTACTGGCTACCGATCAGCATCACCGACGCTAAGACATCGATCAGAAAAATGATTGCTTAGTGACAGTGGTGATAGGGGGTGAAAGGGTTATCTGGGGGGTGATCAGGGGGTTAAACCTTTATTAGGGGGGGTTAGGGGGCTACACTGGACCTAAGACTAAACTTTGGTGACACTTTTACAGTCACAAATGTCACTGATTGCAGTGATCACTAAATAAATGGTCACTGCAATCAGTGACACTGTGACTGGGGGCTGGGGGGTGATCTGGGGGTGTCTGGGGGGGCCTGGGGGGGGCGATTTATGTGCCTATGTGTCCTGGTGTCAGTGTAGTGTTGTGTGTACTAACCTGGCATCTTCTCCTGTACGGCGCTCGGTATATGTGAGCGCCCCAGGAGAGATGACATCACTTCCTCCTTCCTGGCAGGCAGGGGAAGCTCTCTCATTCGCCGGGAGCGATCGAGAGGGGGTGGCCGGAATCGAACGGCCGTCCCCTCATGTCGGATCGCTCCCGAAGGTAAAACGACCGCTCACTGTAAAGAAGGGGGGTCCGATCGGACCCCCCAACTATACAAAGGCAATCACGTATATATACGTGATTGTGCCTGTCGGTGCCATTCTGCTGACGTATATTTACAGTGGGCGGTCGTTAAGTGGTTAAGCCCGAGCGTTCCCCGGACAGAAGCGAGCAAAAGTCACGAAAATGACCCTTGCCCCCACAATAGAGGCACAAGCCTAGAGTTCTGCGCCTAGCACGTTCTTCGGGGGTTAGTCTGGTCCGGCCCAGCTGCATAGGTTCCTCAGCAGGCAGAAGATGCTCCACGGGATGAAGGGAGGGGAGCTCAGACTGGCTAGGACCCAGAGAGTGCTGGCATCTTTTTTCTAAGGACCTCTCTTGAAAACGAATGTCGATCTGATTGCATAACGTCCAGACCGACGGGAATGGCTCTTCCCGCTAATTCGTCTTTCACTCGGTCAAAGAGGCCATGTAAAAAGGTAGCGACCAGGGCCTCATTATTCCAGCTCAATTCAGCTGTGTGGATACGAAACTGAAGAGCATATTGTCCCACTGAACTAGATTCTTGGCGAAGACGTAAGACAGCACTAGCCGCTGAAGAAGCCCGAGCCGGCTCGTCGAAGATATTACGAAAGAGCTTCAAGAAGTCGGACAGGCTGGAAACCACCGGATCATTCCTCTCCCACAGGGGGGCAGCCCAGGCCAAAGCTTCACCGGAGAGGAGGGAAATGATATAGGCTACCTTAGCCCGGTCAGACAGGAAGTTTTGAGGCTGAAGCTCAAAATGAATAGTGCATTGGCTGAGAAACCCCCTGCAGGCCTTGGAGTCCCCAGAGAAATGGAACGGAGCTGGCAGTGTTAGTGAGTGTGTGGCTGCGACTGGTGCGATAGGTACAACCGCTGGTTGTACTTGAGGTTGCGGATTCGGGATTCCCAAGGAGGCCTGAAGCTGTTCGAATCGAGAAGCCAGATCCTGGAGGAATCGCATCACCTGAGTCTGATTCGATTCCTGGGTTTCAAGTCTGCGAACTATGCCCTGCAATGGATCATCCGCGGGGAGCGGCATGTCAGCCGGGTTCATGGCTGATCAAACTGTCAGGTCACCTACGGCCAGGTGACAGATGCACACCGTAGGGGGACAGGAGTGCACCGCAAGGTAGTGAACCCTATGGCTGACTGCTGCGGATAGGAAACTGGGTGGTTGTGGAAAGCGGGACCAGAGGAGCACAACCGGGATCCTATAGGAAGCTAGAGCAAAGATTCCCCAGAGCGCGGAGTCTAAGACCCAGCAGGTCTTCTCCAGAGCCTCTAGTGGTGAGGATGTTATGCTGCAGGCTGGGTCCAGGTCGCGGCCCCTAGAGTCTCCTAGCTCACGCCCCGTAGGATAAGGGGACAAGAGGGGAAGCAGCAGCACAAGATATAAGAGTAACGAATAACAAGCTGAAAGTCAAGGGCCACAAGCAGACAAGGATAACGAAAGACAAGCCGAAGGTCAAGGGTCACGAGCAGACAGGGATAGTCGGGGACAAGCCAATAACGTAACAGAGAGACAGACGTAGCACACGGCAGGCAGGAACCCAAACACACAATGCCTAACAAACACGTTGATCAGCAAAGCAGGCTTGCAGTGCACAGGTTAATATAGTGTTCAGTGATAGGGCCTGGGGTGGAGTCTGGCTGGGAGGAGATTATAAAGGAAGCCAGGTGAAGGGGGTCTGGTCTCTAAGATGAACACATGAGGAGGAAAGGTAAGATGGCAGACAGACATTAATGCATATCCATGACACTTCCTTTTTATGGAGAGGAGTAGTCAGGATTGCCAAGACCACCCTCCAGTTACCGGTACCCTGTCTCCACACCTATTATATTGCCTCACAATTAGCTCATGCACATTGGTGGTTTTTTCCTGAAGCCAACAACGCAGCCACTGCTTTGGAGGCTGCTATCCTTACCTTCTATGAATCCCTGCAGAACCTGATTTATCGTATGTCCCTTAGAGCAGCGGTCCCCAACCTTTTTGGCACCGGGAACCGGCTGTGTGCAAGTAAATTGTGCCAAGGCCCGGGGGGGGGGTCTCTGCGGGGGGTAAGAGATTTTTCGCAGGCAATTTGTCAGGGCAATGGCTGGTGTTAGTGCTTCAATCATTCTGGCACCATGGTTATTATGGTGTCAGGATGATTGAAACACATTATTTCTATCACTCCATTGTAATATAAAATTAAATAGTTCAACTCACCATAATGCCAAATCAGTGGGAGCCTTGAGCGTGTGACTTGGAACCATCGCTTGTCACTTGCCACGTCACCTGCCACCAGATGAGGATGTCATTTGCCACTATGCCTGCCACCAGATGAGGATGTCACTATGCCTGCCACCAGATGAGGATGTCACTATGCCACTATGTCTGCCACCAGATGAGGATGTCACTTGCCACTATGTCTGCCACCAGATGAGGATGTCACTTGCCACTATGTCTGCCACCAGATGAGGATGTCACTTGCCGCTCTCTGCCACTATGTCTACCACCAGATGAGGATGCCACTTTCCACTATGCCTGCCACCAGATGAGGATGTCACTTGCCACTATGTCTGCCACCAGATGAGGATGTCACTTGCCACGCCGCCTGCTAGCATCATGGAGATTGCCACAGTTACCTGGCGGCCACCCAAAAGAAAGCAGTTTGTCATTATATCATTTACATGTAAAATCAAGCCCCCAGCATTGCAGAGTACTCTCCTCAGCGCAGTAAAATAGCTGCCGGTGAAACACAGGCACATGCGAGGGAGAGATGAGAGTGAGGACGGGCGGTGAAAGACGACGTCATTCTCTCTCTTCTGGGTCGCGGCTGCACCCTCCGTGTAGAGCAGCCTTCGCAGCCCTGTAAGTAAGGGCAGAATAGCGGTGCGGGCAATGCGAGATAATGTCATCTCTTTCCCCCGCCACCGCACCACTGACAATACTGGTCTCCTCCGCGGCCCGGCAGCAGAGGCGCTACGGCCCGGCGTTGGGCCGCGGCCCACAGGTTGGAGACCTCTGCCTTAGAGGGCGGGAGGGTACGAGTGTCCTGGCAATGACTAGAAGGCTTATTAAGCTAACAAAACTACAGTCGTTCGCTGACAGTAATACTTACTCGCCGAACACTCCACTCTGGGGGAACCCGACTCTACCAGAGTTCTTCCGCAGATCTGACGGGGGATTCTGGTCGAAAAGGGGGGTAAAAACTATTTTGCTTTTATTCTCGGACAATGTGTTTCGTTCTTTTGATGAATTTCATCGAGATTACAATCTACCACGCACAGCTTACTTCCTCTACCTACAGATACGCCACACTGCAGCAACGCAGTTGGGTCTTCGCAACATATCCATTCAGCTCTCCCCACTGGAACGTATGTTGACCGACTTCTCTCACACCAAGCTAGTCTCTACATACTATAGGTCCCTTCTGCATTCCACGACCCAAAGGCTGAGCAAGACGGCTGCCAGCTGGAGAGCTGATATCCCTGAGCTGACGGAGGAAATCTGGCAGGAGCCTTTGCCCCTCCAGGTTCCCTCTGTCATCTCTTCTCATGACAAAGTAATACAAACTAAATTGTTATACAGATCCTACTTCACTCCATGCTTACTATTTAAACTGAATAGATTGCCCTCTGCATTATGCTCTCGATGCGGCATGGCTGATGGAACGTTCTTTCGTTTAATGTGGGAGTGTGCTCCGATCAGGCAGTTCTGGTCGGAGGTCACGGCCTTCATTAGTTCATTGACACAATTACCTAATGTCTGTAATCCTCTAAGGCAGGGGTCTCCAAACTTTTCAAACAAAAGGGCCACTTTATTGTCCTTCAGACTTTAGGAGGGCCAAATAAATGTCCCGGACCCAGCTCCAGTGAGAATAAATGTGGCCTCAGGGTTGGTGGACAGTAGGAGGAGGAGTAGGGCCCCTATCATTAGGAGGAATAGTATCCCATCATTGATATTAGTAGAAGAAATAGTGCCCCCTTGTTGGTGTCAGTGGAAGGAATAGTGCCCCAAGGGCCGCATAAAGGCCAGCAAAGGGCCACATCTGGCCCTCGGGCCGCAGTTTGGAGACCCCTGCTCTAAGGTGTTTACTGGGTTATATTGATGATGATACTATATCCGAGAATACACAAACATTTCTGAGAATAGTATTGTTTTATGCTAAGAAAGCAATAACCTTCCATTGGAAGTCTCCATCCTTACCCACTATTGCCTTCTGGCTCACAAATATTAACCATGCTGTATCATTATACAAACTGACATATGAGGCTAGAGGGTGTCCGAAAAAATTCAGGAAGGTTTGGGGCTACTGGGGTGATTCTGAGAGCACCGTCTCTCCTGCTCCTTAAAAATGTGACTGAATATTGTCTTCCTGATATATGCCAATTGTGTACCAGCTTTCTAAAAAACATTTTTTGCACTGTACTGGATTGGGTGATGTTCTCTCCATGTGTGTCTGTTTGTTGTCTATTGTATGTCTTGTTTAGAAAAAACGTAATAAAAAATTTACCTTTAAAAAAAAAAAATTGTAAATGTAATTTTTTTTTTTTGTAAAATGTATGTTTTTTTTCAATATGTATCTGAAAACAATTCTTAAAGAAACATCTGTTGTATATTTAATACAAATTGAAAGTTTAAAAAACAAAAAAAACAAACAAACAACCATGCTCCCATAAAACATGAAAATTATTCATTTCAGAATTCAATGTTTACGAATTATCATCTATCTCATCCCTGCAAAGCATTGTATCCATAGAGTGGCAGCTTGTTGTTGTGTCAATAAAGTTTTCCTAGGCAAAAAAACAGCAGTGGAGGTGTGCTGGATGCTCATTGGCTGGTTTGGAACACAGTGTGATGTCACGGTGTGGGGGGAGAGACTTGTTTATGCAGAGTAGGAGGCGGAGTCATTCAGTGGTGAGGAGCTGAGCTGAGCAGACGTGTGGAGCTTTAGCTGCTGGAAGCTGAATTTTTAGATTGCGATTTATAAAGGAGATTTTATTGTGAATCAGTTTATTGCGGATTCTGTGTGATAAGGTAAGATTTCCCTACATATTATTATTATTATTATTATTGTGTGTCATTCAGAGAAATCTGTTTTAGTGCCTAGAAGGATCTCCTCCCGGGTTCTGCTCTACACAACATAACTGACAACATAACTGACAGAGCTATTTTTAGATTTGACCTTTAAAATTAAGTTCAACTAAAGCCAATACATATATATATATATATATATATATAAAGTTTTTATTTGCATATGTATCACACTTACATGATTCAGATCATGATTTTTTTATTGCATTTTTTTTTTGTTGCATTTTTGTCATGTATGTATATTTGTATATTTGTCATATATACGTGACAAATATGCAAAAAAAATAATAATACAGGAAGTGTCTATCTTTTTGTTATATATCTATATATTTGAATATATTTCTAGTTAAAGTCAGTGAAATGCATCCCAGGGATTGAGATGACTGTAAATATTTACATATAAATAAATAAAGATAGATGGACACAGTGCTGTGAAAAAGTATTCCCCCCCTTCCAGATTTTTATTTATTTTTTTATTTTTTTCATATGTATCACACTTAAATAATTCAGATCATCAAATAATATTTAATATCACGCAAAGATAACCCGAGGAAATTCAAAATGCATTTTTTTTAAATGATTTTGTTTGTTAGCCAAAACAAAACAACAAAACTGACAGTTGGGAGTTCTCCTCATCTCCATGGCGATTTGACTGTTACACTCATCTCAATCCCTGGGATGCATTTCACTGATTTTAACTAGAGATATATATTCAAATTATATATATATATATATATATATATATATATATATATATATAAAGATAGACACTTCCTGTTTTTTTGTTTTATTTTTTTTTGCATATCTGTCATGTATGTATATATATAAAATTTACATGGAAATAAATAAAGATAGATAAACACAGTGCTGTGAAACTATTTTTTTTTGTTTATTTATTTTTTTGCATATTTGTCATATACATGTGTGCATATATATATTTATTTATATATGTAAAAATGTATATGAATATCTATTTTTATCCCCCCCCCCCAAAATTGGGCTTTTTTTTATCATTATTAATATTAAAGATAAACTGGCCCAAAATAGTAAAATATATATATATATATATATTTATATATATATATATACATACATACATATACATATACACATAAATAAATATATATATGCACACATGTATATGACAAATATGCAAGAAAATAAATAAACAAAAAAAAACATAAAGGGGCTAAATTATAATAGTAGCAATATATATATATATATATATATATATATATATATATATATATATATATATATTTAAATATATTTTATATTTATTTTGGGTTGTTCTTTGGTGATAAATATATATAGCAAAAAAAAATATATATATATATATATATTTTTGCTACTATTAAACTTTATCACCAAAGAACAACCCAAAATAAATTCTCCCGACGATCGCAGTGATGCCACATATGTGGGTGTTAGTCGGTGTTTGTACCCGGAGTGCGGCCCAGAAAGACACTGACACTTATGCTGGCCAGACATGCACTATATGAAAAATCGTTCAAACCCATTTTCGAAAAAAAAAAAAAAAAAATTCGGCCGTGAGAGCACGCGGTAGCGCCATCATATACCGACCAATGAATCGTTTAGTGGACATAAATGAATCAGTTTTTTTGTTCTTTTTTTTTTTTTTTTCGCATATACCGAGTGCGAACAGTTTGGACGGGGGAAACACATTAACCTTTCAGAACATTTCCAAATTATTATTTTTTTTTTTTATTTCCAAACTTTTTTTCGGCTCAAAAACGTCCTAACTGATTACCGATTTGTGCCCATTAACAGGCCCGAAAAACGAACGAACTGTCTAAATGACCGCTTTTTCGTATAGTGTAACGGCCAGCATAACTGACACTGAGGGATGCTGATTTTAAAAACATTTTTTATTTTATTTTTTTACTTTTATTTCACCCAAAATATGCTGATTGTGACCCTAACACTGGCAAACCTCCATCTTTTATTTTTTCCTTTTTTTTTTCTTTATTTCTTATTCTTTATTTTTAATTTTTATTAGATTTTTTTCTTCTTTTTTTATTTTTTACACACTTTGGTTTGGTTTGTTTATATTCTCCTCTCCTGTATATATACAATGTATCTAACTGTTCATTCTCCTGATTGCTTGATAATATATATATATAATATAAATACAATAGATAGATCATAGATAGATAGAAACGCATCATTCCTTTGGGCGGCGTTTATCTGGATTGTCGTAGAACCTGAAATCTTATTTTCTTCTCTTTCTTTAGCATTCTTTAAAGACTAATAGCCTCAGGATGATGAGAAGAACCAGCGACAGAACAGGAAGGACTTTCCTTCTACAACTGTTGGGAAGGTAAGTTTGAAAGCTCACTTTGGGGAAGATAGGGGGTCCTAGGGACCATTTTCACATTTTACAGCCCATTCATAAAATGCAGGTCATGGTGTGGAACCTGGCAAAGCCCCATGGAGTTCTCTTTGAGAGCTCTGTGATTGGAAGAGAGACTTTGATAGGTCACATGACCAGGCTTCCCTCCCAAACATTCTTTCCCCTCATTCATGCAGAAGAGTATCCCCCCCCACCCCACACCCACTGTACCTGCTCTCCCTTATAGCTCCTTGCTTCCTAACCACTAGGGTTGACTATGACCCAGGAGTGAGGAAGTCACTTCCTTAGTCATGTGACAGTGCCTAAGCCAAGGGATTGGCTGCTGGGTACTGTCACGGGTAAGCAGGGGACGGCCTTCTCCATATCAGGAGTCGGGGAGCTATGACGGTGGGTATACCAGGTTGGGGGTGCACCTAGCTGGCCCCACCCATGCTCAGAAAGGCCTCATGCACACAGACTTTGGTGGTTTAGAATTCCCCGGGGCGTAAAATACCCATTGGTTTCTTGTGCCTGCGGGACAACAGGTGACACCTACAGCTGCCCATAAAAGTGAATGGCGGTACCACGGCTGTACTAGTGGAAATGCCGATGCCCCTGTGCCGGCAGCCATATTGTATTTAATTGCTTCCAATGACAAAAACTTCAGAAAATAATCTTTTTTGTTTGTTTGTTTCTCCTACAGCTGTGATAGGGACAACGTGACATTCTACAACGGCCTTGACAACCGTAAACCGGTAGAAGAGGAAAGGCTAGCCAAGGAGAGGGAAGAAGAGGAAAGGCTAGCCAAGGAGAGGGAAGAAGAGGAAAGGCTAGCCAAGGAGAGGGGAGAAGAGGAAAGGCTAGCCAAGGAGAGGAGGGAAGAAGAAATGAGGGGCAAGGAGAGGGAAGACGAGGAAAGGCTAGCCAAGGAGAGGGGGGAAGAGGAAAGGCTAGCCAAGGAGAGGGGGGAAGAGGAAAGGCTAGCCAAGGAGGGGGAAGAAGAGGAAAGGCTAGCTAAGGAGAGGGAAAAAGAGGAAATGAGGGGCAAGGAGAGGGAAGAAGAGGAAAGGCTAGCCAAGGAGAGGGGGGAAGAGGAAGGGAGAGCCAAGGAGAGGGAGGAAGAGAAAAGGAGCTCTGAAGAGTTGGAGGAAGACGAGTGGAGTTCCGAGGAGTGGAGGTAAGTACACATTTTTCCTTGTAAGTCTTAGATTGTATGGCAAGCCCACAGTTTTATTTATGTAGAAGAGGGGGGGGTGGTGTCTAAGTCTTTGGGGCTGCTTTATAAATAATCTGCATAGCCCATTCGTAAAAATGTTGGTTGCCCACTTTGATGGCCCAGCAGCCAAGGCTTAAACAGTTTTTTTTTCTTTTGCTTCCAATAATAAAAATTTGGGAAAATTTATTTCTTGATTCTATTTCTCTTCCAGCAGTGACTCGGATGAGGTGGTGACAATAATGAACCAGGAAGAGCGAGAGAGGGCACTGGAGAGGGTGAGAGAGCTCTACCGGGAGAAAACTCATCAGCAGAAGGAGAAGGAGGAAAAACTGAAGAAGCTGATGGAGAAATGCCAAATGAAGAACAAGGAGAGGGAGGAGGAAAGACTGAAGAAGGAAGAGGAGGAGAAGACAACATGGAAGGGGAAGAAGAAGCGAGTGAAGAAGTGGCTGAGCAATGCTAAGAAATGTCTCGTGAACGCACTGAAAGTCAAATCCGACATTCCAGAGTGGGAAGGAGATAGAGGGGGCGACGTCACCATCAAAACCAAAATGTTATTTGGACCGAGGAAAGGGGAAGGGACGGAGCAAAGCCAGATTACCGGCAGGCAGAAAGTGTAAGTTATAAATTCAGTTTGAGTAAGATAGGACTTTGGAGATGGGCTAAGCCTTTGGGGCCAATTTATAAATTGGAACAAATATCCACATTTCACAGCCCATTCATAAAATATTGGCCACCTCGATGACCTTAGGACTTTGGCGATGGGCTAAGCCTTTTGGGGCCAATTTTATAAATAGGAAGAAATATCAGCAACCAAGGCTTAGAACTTATGAAGAATAATCCTCTATTTTTTATTTCTCTTACAGCAACATCATACATGACGGGATGCCGGTAAGGCGAAAGGAGAGAGTGTTCACCAGGGAAGAGATAGAGAGGTCCACGGTGCTCTACCAGGAGAAATTACAGGAGCGGAAGGAGAACGAGGAAAAACTCAAGAAGTTGATAGAGGACTATCAGCAGAAGCAGAAGGAGAAGAAGGAACAACAGAAGAAGGAAGAGGAGAACAAGAAGAAAGTGAAGGCGATGAAGAAGGAGATGAAGAAGCTGCTGAGGAAGTTGATGATTAGAGGGTTTGTGAACATCGTCAAAGGGAAGAAGTACAAGGTGCCACATGATGAGGAGGACCCCCTCTACTGGGCGTCACTGGTACGCCATGAAATGAGGGTGGAGATGGAGGCAAAGCTGACGATGGAAATAGACGAGAAGAAAAAGAAGAAGGAGGAAAAGAGAAATAAGAAGGAAAGGCTAGCCAAGGAGAGGGAGGAAGAGGAAAGGCTAGCCAAGGAGAGCGAGGAAAAGGAAAGGCTAGCCAAGGAGAGGGAGGAAGAGGAAAGGCTAGCCAAGGAGAGGGAGGAAGAGGAAAGGTGCTCTAAAGAAATTGAGGAAGATGAGTGGCGTACCGTGCAGTGGAGGTAAGTACACATTTTTCCATTGTAAGTCTTATGCCCCATACACACGATCGGGTTTTCCGTCGGAAAAACCTTGGATGGTTTTTCCGACGAAATTCCGCTCAAGCTTGGCTTGCATACACACGGTCACACAAAAGTTCTCTGAACTATCAACCATCAAGAACACGGTGACGTACAACACTACGACGAGCCGAGAAAATGAAGTTCAATGCTTCCGAGCATGCGTCAGAATTTTTTGCACGTCGGAATTGCTACAGACGATCGGAATTTCCGATCGGAATTTTTCCCGTCTGAAAAATTGAGAACCTGCTCTCAATCTTTTGCTGGCGGAAATTCCGACAGCAAAAGTCCGATGGAGCCTACACACGGTCGGAATTTCCGTCGAAAAGCTCACGTCGGACTTTTGCTGCCAGAAAATCCGACCGTGTGTACGCGGCATTAGATTGTATGGGAAGCCTAAAGTTCTATTTATGTAAAAGAGAGGGGAGGGGGGAGGTGTTTAAGTCTTTGGGGCTGCTTTATAAATGAGAACGGATATCGGCATAGCCCGTTTATAAAATGTTGGTTGGCCAATTTGATGGTCCGGCCCAGCAGCCAAGGCTTAGACTTTTTTTTTTTTTTTTTGCTTTCAATAATAAAAACTTGAGAAAATTAATCTCTTGGGTCTATTTCTCTTCCAGCAGTGACTCGGATGAGGTGGCGACAATAATAATAATGAACCAGGAAGAGCGAGAGATGGCACTAGGGAGGGTGAAAGAGCTCTACCTGGAGAAAATTCATCAGCAGAAGGAGAAGGAGGAAAAAATGAAGAAGTTGATGGAGAAATACAAAATGCAGAACAAGAAGATTGAGGAGAAAAGACTGAAGATGGAAGAGGAGGAGGAGAAGGCACGGAAGGTGAAGAGGGTGAGGAAGTGGCTGAAGAAGTGGCTGAACAATGTGAAGAAATGTCTCGTGAACGTAGTGAAAGTCGAATACGACGTTCGGGAAGGAGGCAGAGGGGGCGACATCCCCTGGAAAACCAAAACGTTATTTGGACCTAAGAAAGGGGAAGAAGACCAGATTACTAGCTGGCCGAAAGTGTAAGTTAGAAATTCAGTTTGGGTAAGGTAGAACTTTTGAGATGGGCTGAGTCTTTGGGACCAATTTATAAATAGGAACAAATATCCGCATTTCACAGCCCATTCATAAAATGTTGGCCACCTCGGTGACCTTAGGACTTTGGCGATGGGCTAAGTCTTTGGGGCCAATTTTATAAATAGGAACAAATATCCCCATTTCACAGCCCATTCATAAAATGTTGGCCACCTCAATGACCTTAGGATTTTGGCGATGGGCTAAGTCTTTGGGGCTAATTTTATAAATAGGAAGAAATATCAGCAGCCAATGCTTAGAACTTGTGAAAAATAATCTCTATTTTTTATTTCTCTTACAGCAACATCATACGTCGCTGGATGGCGGTAAGGCGAAAGGAGAAAGTGTCCGCCAGGGAAGAGACAGGGATGTCCATGGCGTCCTACTGGAAGAAATTACAGGAGCGGAGGGCGAATGAGGACAGACTGAAGAAGTTGATAGAGGTCTATCAGAAGAAGCTGAAGGAGGAGAAGGAACAACGGAAGAAGGAAGAGGAGAACAAGAAGACATTTAAGGCGATGAAGAAGGAGATGAAGAAGCTGCTGAGGAAGTTGACGATTAGAGGGTTTATGAACTTCATAAAAGGGAATAAAAACAAGGTGCCAGAAGATAAGGAGGACCCCCTCTACTGGGTGTCACTGGTACGCCATGAAATGAGGGTGGAGATGGAGGCAAATCTGGCGATGGAAAAAGACAAGAAGAGGGAGGAAAAGAGAAATGAGAAGGAGAAGAAGGCCAAGCGGAAGGCGGAAGCAGCGGAAAACCAGAAGACAGTGAAGGTGGGGAGGATGGAGCTCAGGAGGCAGCTGAGGGAGTTGTAAATGAGAGAGTTTGTGAACATCTTCAAAGGGAAGAAGTACAAGGAGCCGGAAGATAAGGAGGGACCCCCACTTACATGGGGGGAATTACACTACAGGGGATTTACAAAATTATCCCAGCATAATCACTGGGGGGTGGTTACACTGGGGGCATTTACACGGGGGGGCGATTTCACTACAAGGGATTTAAACGGTGGGGGGGTGATTCACACTGAGGGGATTTACACAATGGGAATTACAAAATGCCCCCAGCATAATCACTGGGGGGTGGTTACACTGGGGGCATTTACACGTGGAGGATTTACACTGAGGGGAATTACACTGGGGAGATTTACACGTGGGGAATTCCATGGGGGAATTACACAATGGGAATTACAAAATGCCCCCAGCATAATCACTGGGGGGTGGTTACACTGGGGGCATTTACACGTGGGGGATTTACACTGGGGAGATCTACACAGTGGGGAATTCCATGGGGCAATTACACTGGGGGGGGGTAAGTACTAAGGACTAAGTACTAACAATAATTTACAAAGCCATCCACAACTCGGCCCCCAGCTACATCACTAACCTAGTCCCAAAATACCAACCAAGCCGCTCTCTTCGGTCCTCCCAAGACCTCCTGCTCTCTAGCTCCCTCGTCACCTCCTCCCATGCTCACCTCCAGGATTTCTCCAGAGCTTCTCCCATCCTTTGGAACTCCCTACCCCCAATCTGTCCGACTGTCCCCTAATCTATCCATCTTTAGACGATCCCTGAAAACTCTTCTCTTTAAAGAAGCCTATCCTGCTTCTAACTAATACACTGTTTTACTTCCTCCATCAGCTCATCCCCCACAGCTATTACCTTTTTGTATCAATTGACCCTCCCTTTTTAGATTGTAAGCTCTAACGAGCAGGGCCCTCTGATTCCTCTTGTACCAAATTGTAATGTAACTGTAAAGGTCTGCCTTTATTTTGTTAAGCACTGCGCAAACTGTTGGCGCTCTATAAATCCTGTATAATAATAATCTGTACGCGACGTTAGCGAGATCAGCCCAGACACCTGACGGCACCTGCTGTGAAAATGTGGAATAGACTCCCCCCAGAGGTGGGTCTGGCCAGATCAGTAGATTGCTATAAGAAAGGTCTGGATAATTTCCTAGGTGTACATAATATAACTGGGTACTGACATTTATAGGTAAAGTTGATCCGGGGAAAATCCGATTGCCTTTCGGGGGATCAGGAAGGAATTTTTTCCCCTGCTGTAGCAAATTGGATCATGCTCTGCTGGGGGTTTTTCGCCTTCCTCTGGATCAACTGTGGGTATAGAATTGGGTATATGGGATTGTACGATATTTTTTATTTATTTAAACCTATAACGGTTATAAAAAAAAAGAGCATATATGCCGAAGCATGGGGGCAGGGGTGGAGGGGCGATTTGCCCCTAACATTAGGGGCGGATTGCCCCCACGCTTCGGCATATCCTTTTTACTCTATTTTTGGCACAGATTGTTGTTGTTTTAATGAGTTAAGGTTTTATTGTTGCCATTGTTTGCTTTTCAAGCACACCATTCAGCTGCAGCACGGATTTATTTATTTTGACAGCAACAGCGTTTGCTCTCACAATACATAAATCAGCGACTCCAGCGCTGTAGGAGGTGATTTCACCACCACAGTTCAAAAAAAGAACGGAGCATGTATGCCCATCATTAGAAGTGGGTGGATGCAGGGCGGTATTCTAATGGTGGGCATAACCACTGATCAATCTCTTTTTTTCGTTCAGCCCACAGGCTGCATAAAAAAAAGAACATAACAACAAGGACCAGTGACATACTGGTATTGAGTAGTTATGAGTGGTTATACCGGAATGATGCCTGCAGGTTTAGGTATCATTTTGGTATCATTCTTTTCAGCTGGCGGTTGGCTTTCATGTAAAAGCAAACCTAGCGGCTAATTAGCCACTAGACTGCTTTTACAAGCAGTGGGAGGGAACGCTCCCCCTCCCAATGTTTTCCATGTTTTTTTCTGGCTCTCCTGTCTCACCGGGGAACCCAAGAATACAGCCGGTGGTTCCGCCAGCTGACCATAGAGCAGATTGAAGACTAGAATGGCTACACTCATCTCTATGGCCTAAGAAACTGGAAGTTACGAGCATTTCATTACTTCGGTTTCGCTGGATATAAACAGCACCATTGGGAAATTGGTGTAGCGGGGTGTTCAATTTAGGGGAAGTGTCTGAGTGGTAACCTGGCTCAGACACATTAAATTGATAGGACTCATGGACCATTTTTGTTCTCAGGGGTTAATGCTGGTGATGTGTTCCCTGTGGGTGGCGCTGCCATTCTGGGCCAGGGTTGAACCGCGAGCGCAGTGCTGTGCCTTTTGTGTCCCCTCTTGGCAGCCGTACAGTGGGGCGGGGAACCTGCTGTGCATGCTGGGAGAGGATATAAAAGGGGCAGACATCTTCTGAGAAGGGTTCGTCCACGCCCAGGCACCTTCAGCCTGGGTATGTGTGGTTAGTTCACGCCCAGGCACCTTCGGCCTGGGTGTGTGTCGTCTCCAGGTGCCCTAGGCCCGGTGGCCTTGTTCCGGTTCCACCTCAGGCACCTTTAGCCTGGGGTGAGGTACTACATCACCGTTCCTGTCCGCCTGGGCACGGAGGCCCAGGAGTTGCAGTAACGGCCCGGAGCCCAGCAGCCTTCGGCTGGGGTCGGCAAGGGATCGAGGAGTCCAGGGTGCCGCCTTGGGAGGGGACCCGCACCCTAAGAGAAGGGAGGATGGGTTCCGAGGGACCAGTGCTTTGGACACGGTGAAGGAAGAGGTCTGTTGACTCTCTGGGGGGACGTCTTCTCCCTGAAAGGGGCTATGTCCTAGGAAGCTTCATCAGGTCAGTGGCAGTGACCTTGTTCGCCAGGTCAGTGGCAGTGACCTTATCCACAAGGTCTGTGGCAGAGACCAACCTCATGGTCTGTGGCAGAGACCATGCGCCAAAACTGTTTGAGACATTCCCTGTGATAACAATAAAAAAGAAAAAAAAAAGAAAGGAACAGTGTAAAAATAAAATAAAAAAGCAAAATAAATAATAACAAAAAAAAGCACCCTGTCCCCTCGCGTTTGCACGCAAAGGCGAACACAAGCGTCGGTCTCATGTCATTTGGGGGGGTTTTGTGCTATTTGGGCATTTCATGGCCTCTGAATTGTGATAGGTAGTGAGGAAGTGAAATCACTATTTTACTCCCTTAGAAAGTCTGAAGGCGGTGATTGGTTTTCGGGGTCCTGTACACTCTGATGTAAGGGGGTCTGTGCGGGCTCTGATATAAGGGGGTCTGTGCGGACTCTGATGTAAGGGGGCTCTGTGCGGACTCTCATGTAAGGGGGCTCTGTGCGGACTCTCATGTAAGGGGGCTCTGTGCGGACTCTCATGTAAGGAGAGCATCAGCGTTTGCTCTCATGATACGTAAATCAGCGACTCTAGCGCTGTAGGAAGTGATTTCACCACCACAAGTTAAAAAAAGAGACCGTATATGCCGAAGCATGGGGGCAGGGGTGGAGAGGTGATTTGCCCCTAACATTAGGGACGGATTGCCCCCATGCTTCGGGATATATTTTTTACTCTTTTTTTTGGCACAGATTGTTGTTGTTTTATTGAGTTAATGTACGCCATTCAGCTGCAGCACGGATTTATTTATTTTGACAGCAACAGTGTTTGCTCTCATGATACGTAAATCAGCGACTCCAGCGCTGTAGGAGATGATTTCACCACCACAGTTAATAAAAAGAACGGTGCATGTATGCCCATCATTAGAAGTGGGTGGATGCAGGGCGGTATTCTAATGGTGGGCATAATCACCGATCAATCTCTTTTTTCGTTCAGCCCACAGGCTGCATGAAAAAAAAAAAAGAATATTACAACAAGGACCAGCGACATACTGGTATTGAGTAGTTATGAGTAGTTATACCGGAATGATGCCTGCAGATTTAGGTATCATCTTGGTATCGTTCTTTTCAGCCTGCAGTCGGCTTTCATGTATAAGCAATTCTAGCGGCTAATTAGCCGCTAGATTGCTTTTACGAGCACACTACATTACCAAAAGTATTGGGACGCCTGCCTTTACACACACATGAACTTTAATGACATCCCAGTCTTAGTCCGTAGGGTTCAATATTGAGTTGGCCCACCCTTTGCAGCTATAACAGCTTCAACTCATCTGGGAAGGCTATCCACAAGGTTTAGGAGTGTGTCTATTGGAACTTTGACCATTCTTCCAGGAGAGCATTTGTGAGGTCAGGCGGGGGGCCTAAGCCCAGAAGTAGGCAGCAACGTACCAGCAGAGATAAGAAGGACCATGTGGCCTAATGGATAAGGCGTCTCACTTCAGAGGTAGAAGATTGAGAAGATTGAGGGTTCGAGTCCCTCCGTGGTCGTTCTCCGTGCTGCTTATCAGCTTCTGTGGCCCCTGCTAATAGTTAGTGCCTTTACCCACCTCACCACCGGGCACCATCACCCCCCCCCCATGACTCCAGCGCTGTAGGAGGTGATTTCACCACCACCAGTTAAAAATAAAAGAGACCATATATGCCGAAGCAGGGGTGGAGGGGTGATTTGCCCCTAACATTAGGGGCGGATTGCCCCCATGCTTCGGAAAATATTTTTTACTCTTTTTTTGCCACAGATTGTTGTTGTTTTATTGAGTTAATGTACGCCATTCAGCTGCAGCACGGATTTATTTATTTTGACATCAACAGTGTTTGCTCTCATGATACGTAAATCAGCAACTCCAGCGCTGTAGGGGATGATTTCACCACCACAGTTAATAAAAAGAACGGTGCATGTAAACCCAGTAGGCAGCAACGTACCAGCAGAGATAAGAAGGACCATGTGGCCTAATGGATAAGGCGTCTCACTTCAGAGTGAGAAGATTGAGGGTTCGAGTCCCTCCGTGGTCATTCTCCGTGCTGCTTATCAACTTCTGTGGCCCCTGCTAATAGTTGGTGCCTTTAGCCACCGGGCACCTTCACCCCTCACCCCTTCCTGCCGGGGGCCGGACTCCAGCCCTGTCACACTTTGACTGACAATTACTCAGTCACACAACAAATTCCATTTTTTTTTGGAGACAAAGTTTTTATTTGGTGGTATTTGATCACCACTGAGGGGGGGGGGGGTGTTATATTTAGCCAAGTAAAAAAAAATCTTTGATTCCTGTTATAATTATATTTTTTTGAATAAATAATCTTTCTTCAAAAAAATTATTAAAAAATTTATTCTGCTCCTTTTGTGAAAATCCCCCAAATCTGTGTTTATTATTTATCTGTAGGAAAGTTATAAATTCCACAACCAAGAGATATAGAGAGGGGGGGGGTGGGAAATGAGCGTCTCCCCTGCAGATTGTGTAAGTTTGCCCACTTACAAAGAAATGAAGGGTCTATAATTTTTATCATAGTGTGAGGGGGTTAACTCGGTAGCGGGTGTGTGTGACCCCCTGGTTGGGCTCCCCACACAAAAACAGGGCCAGCAGACGGAGGTTGTGGTTTTCAAAATCAAAAGGTGCGGTTTATTTCTCTATGTACAGTGACAAAAACACAGCAAAGCCAAAAAGAAACATAAACAAAATAAATCCTGGTCCGTTTGACCTCTGACTAAACATGCAGGTTTCCTAAACTAACAACTGGGATCAGCCTGGTGCTGTCCTAGTCCCTAAGTCCCTGGTTTAGTAAAAGTCCAAACAAATAGCCACACAGGCTTTGCCTCACCGCACAGGGGTTCACTCTCCCTAGACAGTCCACACAGGTCTGGTTCCAGGCATGAGCAAACACCTAATGAATCTGGGAGTTTTTATAGAGGCCTTTAAATGAGCTGACAAGCTTCAGCTGGTCTCATCAACTCCCTGCCTGCACGACGCCCAGCCCTCTCCCTAGAGGTATGAGTCATCCATGAGCCCACTAGCCTCAGCTGGGCTTCATCAACTCCCTAGTTGTATAAGTCGGCATAAAGCCTGAATCTGGGAGAAATATATCTACCCCCCTGGATGCAACCAGGTGACTTTACCTTCCTGCTGTCACATACCCCCCCCCTCTTGTTTTAACCTTGGGGTTGGAACACCAGCAATCAGGCATTCATGTACTTGAGACAAAGCATCCACATTCCCCATTTGAACGCCAGGGCGATGCTTTACTGTGAAGTTGAATTCCTGTAGGGCCAGGAACCACCTATTCACTCTTCTATTTGTCTCCTTGTTTTGAGCCATCCACTTTAACGGAGCGTGATCCGTAACCATGTCAAAGTGCCTACCTAGCAGATAGTACCGAAGGGAATCTAGAGCCCACTTCACCGCTAAACACTCCTTTTCAACCGTGGCATAATTTACCTCATGGGACTTCAACTTCCTGCTGAGGTAAATGACTGGGTGCTCTTCCCCGTTCCAGACCTGGGACAATACTGCTCCTAACCCCACATCTGACGCATCACTTTGTACGACAAAGTCTTTAGAGAAGTCGGGTGAGTACAACACTGGCTGGCTACATAAGGCTTGTTTCAAGAATTGGAATGCTGCCTCAGCCTCGGGGGTCCATTTAATCATGACCGACCCTTTCCCTTTCGTCAGGTTGGTTAGGGGCACAGCCTTAGAAGCAAAGTGGGGAATGAAGCGCCGATAATAACCCGCGATTCCCAGAAAGGCCCGTACCTGCTTCTTGCTGTTGGGACGTGGCCAACTCTGGATGGCCTCGACTTTGTTGAGTTGGGGTTTTATCACTCCCCTGCCAATGGTGTACCCAAGATATTTGGCCTCCTCCTGCCCAATGGTACACTTCTTGGGGTTAGCCGTAAACCCCGCTTCCCGGATAGAGTCTAGGACTGCTTGCACTTTTGGCAGATGTGAGGCCCAATCTGTGCTATGGACAATTACGTCATCCAGGTAAGCCGCAGCATACTTCCGATGGGGCCTCAGTATCTGGTCCATTTTCCGCTGGAATGTGGCCGGCGCATTCTGTAACCCGAACGGCATTCTCTTATATTGGAACGCCCCGTCTGGGGTTACAAATGCGGTTTTCTCTTTGGCCGACTTGGCCAGGGGAATTTGCCAATACCCTTTTGTGAGGTCAAGAGTCGTCATGTATCGGGCTGTTCCCAGCCGGTCGATCAACTCATCTATACGTGGCATGGGGTAGGTGTCAAATTTTGTAACTTTGTTCAACTGACGAAAATCGTTACAAAATCGCCAGCTCCCATCCGGTTTAGGCACCAACACAATGGGACTAGACCAATCACTTTGGGACTCCTCTATCACCCCTAAGTTCAGCATTTTCTGTACTTCCTCCCGTATTGCCTCCCGTCGGGCCTCTGGGATCCGATAGGGTTTTAACTTCACCCTTTCACCGGGCGGGGTAATAATATCATGCTCTACCCCAGATGTTTGTCCCGGCAGCTCAGAGAACACCTCCTTGTTGCGAAGCACAAACTCCTTAACCTCCTGTTGTTGGGGTTGTGACAAGGTGGCTGCTATTCCAACCTCCGGAATCACGCAACCAGTTTGAGCTGGTGACCAAGTTTCTGCGACTAGGGACTCTCTATCCCTCCAGGCTTTCAACAGATTAACGTGATATATCTGTTCGGGCTTTCGCCTTCCTGGTTGTCTGACCTTGTAATTCACTTCGCTCACTTTTTCCATTATCTCGTAGGGGCCTTGCCATTTGGCAAGGAATTTACTTTCAACCGTAGGGACAAGTACCAATATCCTATCCCCCGGGGAAAAGGTACGGGTCTTTGCTCCACGGTTGTACACTCTCTGCTGTGCCAACTGCGCTTGGGCCAAATGTTCCTTCACGATGGGCATTACCTGTGCAATTCGATCTTGCATCAGGGCGACATGCTCAATCACACTGCTGTGGGGAGAACTCTCACTTTCCCAAGTTTCCTTGGCAATATCCAACAGCCCATACAGTAACTCAAAGGGGGAGAATCCCGTAGAGGATTGGGGCACCTCCCTAATAGCAAACATCAAATAAGGAAGTAGACAGTCCCAATCCTTTCCATCTCTATCCACCACTTTCTTCAACATTTGTTTTAGGGTTTTGTTGAATCTTTCAACCAGCCCATCGGTTTGGGGGTGATACACAGATGTACGCAATTGCGTCACTTTGAGCAATTTACACAGCTCTTTCATAACCCGGGACATAAAGGGTGTACCTTGGTCCGTAAGCAGTTCTTTACAAATACCCACCCGGCTAAAAACAAGAGATAGCTCTTTGGCTATGGTTTTGGCCGAGGTATTTCTGAGAGGGATCGCTTCTGGATAACGGGTGGCATAGTCCATTATAACCAATATGTACTGGTGCCCCCTAGCGGACTTGATTATAGGACCTACCAAATCCATTGCGATTCTCTCAAACGGGACCTCAATGATGGGTAGAGGGACCAGCGGGCTACGGAAATGTGGCATCGGGGCCGACCTCTGACACACAGGGCAGGAGGAACAATAATTTTCTATGTCCTTCATCACCCCAGGCCAATAGAATCTCTGTAATACCCTCTCTCGGGTTTTCTCTGTCCCCAGATGACCTCCAAGAATGTGCCCATGGGCCAACTCCAACACCAACTTCCTGTAAGGTTTGGGCACCACAAGCTGCTCAACGGTTTCTTCTGCCCTTTTTGCCACCCGATACAGTAGGTCCTTCTCTACGCTGAAGTATGGGTAAGTGCAGGTATTATCTGGGTTCACTAACTCGCCATCTATTTCCACTACGTTTTCCCGTGCCTTTATTAGGGCGGGGTCTTTTAACTGTTCTGTGGCAAAATTTTCCCTGTGAACCTCCAGATCAGAAAACTCCACAGACGGTAGGTTTTCGTCTGAGGAGGTGGGCTCCTCTCCAGTTTCTTGAGTCTCCCCTGCCAATACTGACAAGGGAAATTCTGGAGAGTCCTCACCACTCTCAGAGGAGTTCTGGCTATCACATTCCTGGTGCATAGGGGCACCAGTGGGGGGCTCAGGATCATCCCACAGTTCCCAGAACTTCGGAAAATCCCTTCCCACAATGGCATCATGCGGTAATTGAGATACTAACCCCACTGGATGAGAGAGGGTACCTTTGGGGGTCTCGAAACACACTGTAGTCACTGGATACTCTCGGGTGTCCCCATGCACACAAATAACAGCTACCTTGCTATTCCCAGAGACCTCTGTTTTAACTAATTCAGCCTTTATCAGGGTCACAAGGCTACCTGAATCCAGTAATACCACAACATTTCTACCATTAATACACATTTTGCATAAATGTTTCTCAGTTCCCCGAATGGCAGTGCATGCGACTGTCGCACACAGCGACTGACGTCTGTCCATCAGAAAGTCACATTGCATGGGTTCCTCCACAACCGGGCAATTTGCTGCAATATGTCCCGCTTGCCGGCAGCGGTAGCAAACAATCCATTTGGCTGCCTCTTGAGCCCCTGACTTCCCAGGCTGTTCTCGCCAAACTTTGGGTAGAGCTCCCACCCTCTCACTCTCTCCACCCTCACCCCTTGGAATCCTCTTATCCGCCCCTGGGGATGGTCTGGTCTTAGGGTGGAAAGTCCGAGAGTCTCTGGAAGAGGCCGTCAGGTTCTCTGTAGCCAAGTATTTCTCTACACGATCCACAAGACCACTGGCCGTCTCTGGGTCTCCATGGCTTACCCACTTTTGGATGGCAGTAGGAAGAGCTCTCAAAAACCGATCCATTACAACACGTTCCACAATCTCTGGTGCGGACAAAGTCTCTGGCTGTAGCCACTTCCTGCTCAGGTGAATGAGATCATACATTTGAGACCTGGGGGGTTTTCCAAGCTGGAAAGTCCAGTTATGCACACGCTGAGCCCGGACAGCCAGGGTGACACCCAGCCTTGCCAATATTTCAGCTTTTAGCATCACATAGTCTTTTGCTTGGTCAGGCTCTAGGTCATAGTAAGCCTTCTGCGATTCACCAGTTAACAGAGGAGCCACCAGTCCAGCCCACTGCTCCTCAGGCCACTTTTCTCTTTCAGCAGTCCTTTCAAATGTGGTCAAAAATACCTCTGGATCATCCTCTCCAGTCATTTTTGTCAATAAACGACTCACCCCAAAGGACGCGGTATTAGTGGGACGGCTTTCCTCACTGGTCTGCGGACGTTGCTGCATTACTGCTTCCATTTGTTGTAGTCTCTGCTCTTGCTTCTGTAACAGGTCTATGAAGCGGGCCTCAGATTGCTGCTGGGCTTGTTGATGAGCTTGCTGCTGGGCTGCAAGGCTCCTTTGCAAACCTGCATTTGTCTGCTGTTGATTGGCATTTGCTAGAGCCAGCTGTTTCAGTATCTCCTCCATGCTGGCTTAAAAAAAACTGCCACTGGTTCTCCACCAACTGTGAGGGGGTTAACTCGGTAGCGGGTGTGTGTGACCCCCTGGTTGGGCTCCCCACACAAAAACAGGGCCAGCAGACGGAGGTTGTGGTTTTCAAAATCAAAAGGTGCGGTTTATTTCTCTATGTACAGTGACAAAAACACAGCAAAGCCAAAAAGAAACATAAACAAAATAAATCCTGGTCCGTTTGACCTCTGACTAAACATGCAGGTTTCCTAAACTAACAACTGGGATCAGCCTGGTGCTGTCCTAGTCCCTAAGTCCCTGGTTTAGTAAAAGTCCAAACAAATAGCCACACAGGCTTTGCCTCACCGCACAGGGGTTCACTCTCCCTAGACAGTCCACACAGGTCTGGTTCCAGGCATGAGCAAACACCTAATGAATCTGGGAGTTTTTATAGAGGCCTTTAAATGAGCTGACAAGCTTCAGCTGGTCTCATCAACTCCCTGCCTGCACGACGCCCAGCCCTCTCCCTAGAGGTATGAGTCATCCATGAGCCCACTAGCCTCAGCTGGGCTTCATCAACTCCCTAGTTGTATAAGTCGGCATAAAGCCTGAATCTGGGAGAAATATATCTACCCCCCTGGATGCAACCAGGTGACTTTACCTTCCTGCTGTCACACATAGGTGTATTTGGCAACTCGAAGTTTCAGCTCCCTCCATACATTTTCTATAGGATTAAGGTCTGGAGACCGGCTAGGCCACTCTATGACCCTAATGTGCTTCTTCTTGAGCCCCTCCTTGGTTGCCTTGGCCCCCAAACATTATATATATATATATATTTTTTTATTATTTATTTTTTTTGCAGACACCGTAGAAAATAAAAATGGCGGTCGTTGCAATACTTTATGTCACACCGTGTTTGCGCAGCGGTCTTACAAGCGCACTTTTGTTTGGGGAAAAAATACACTTTTTTTAATTAAAAAATAAGATGACAGTAAAAGTCAGCCCAATTTATATTGTGAAAGACGATGTTACGCCGAGTAACTTGATACCCAAAATTGCGCTCCGCTCGTGGAATGGCGACAAACTTTTACCCTTAAAAATCTCCATAGGCAACGTTTAAAAAAAAAAAAATCTACAGGTTGCATGTTTGGAGCTACAGAGGAGGTCTAGGGCTAGAATTACCCGGGAACTAGGCAGCAACATACCAGGACCACGTGGCCTAATGGATAAGGCGTCTCACTTCAGAGGTAGAAGATTGAGAAGATCGAGGGTTCGAGTCCCTCCGTGGTCGTTCTCCGTGCTGCTTATCAACTTCTGTGGCCCCTGCTAATAGTTTGTGCCTTTACCCACCTCACCACCGGGCACCTTCACCCCCCTCACCCCTTCCTGCTGGGGGGCAGACTCCAGCCCTGTCACACCTTGACTGACAATTACTCAGTCACACAACAAATGAAATTTGTTTTTTAGACAAAGTTTTTATTTGGTGGTATTTGATCACCACTGGGGGGGGGGGGGGGGGGGGTTATATTTAGCTAAGTAAAAAAAAATACCAAACATTGAAAAAAAAAAGTTTTTCTTTGATTCCTGTTATAATTTTTTTTTTTTTTTAATAAATAATCTTTCTTCAAAAAATTTAGTCAAAGATGTATTCTGCTCCTTCTGTGAAAATCCCCCAAATCCGTGTTTATTATTTATCTGTAGGAAAGTTATAAATTCCACAACCAATAGATATAGAGAGGGGGGGGGGAAATGAGCGTCTCCCCTGCATATGGTGTACGTTTGCCCACTTACAAAGAAATGAAGGGTCTATAATTTTTATCATAGGTGTGTTTGGCAACTCGAAGTTTCAGCTCCCTCCATACATTTTCTATAGGATTAAGGTCTGGAGACTGGCTAGGCCACTCCATGACCCTAATGTGCTTCTTCTTGAGCCCCTCCTTTGTTGCCTTGGCCCCCAAACATTATATATTGTATATTTTTTTGCAGACACCCTAGAGAATAAAAATGGCGGTCGTTGCAATACTTTATGTCACACCGTATTTGCCCAGCGGTCTTACAGGCGCACTTTTGTTTAGGGGGAAAAAATACACTTTTTTGAATTAAAAAATAAAACGACAGTTACATAGTTAGTCAGGTTGAAAAAAGACACAAGTCCATCCAGTTCAACCATAAAATAAATAAATAATAATAGTAATAAAAATAAATAAATAAATAAAATAACAGTAAAAGTCAGCCCAATTTATATTGTGAAAGACGATGTTACGCCGAGTAACTTGATACCCAACATGTCACGCTTCAAAAATTGCGCTCCGCTCGTGGAAAGGCGACAAACTTTTACCCTTATAAATCTCCATAGGCGACGTTTAAAAAAATAAATAAAATCTACAGGTTGCCTGTTTGGAGCTACAGAGGAGGTTTAGGGCTAGAATTATTGCTCTCACTCTAACGATAGCGGCGATACCTCACATGTGTGGTTTGAACACCGTTTTCATATGCGGGCACTACTCACTTCTGCGTGCGTCGGGACAGGGTGCTTTAAAAAAAAAAAATAAGAAGAAGAATTTTTCTCTTTTTTTTGCTTTTTTATTTTTATACTGTTTTAAAAAAAAAAAAAATCACTTTTATTCCTATTACAAGGAATGTAAACATCTCTTGTAATAGAAACAAAGCATGACAGGTCCTCTTTATATTTACACCTAAATCCAATAAAAAACAAACAAAAAATAAATGTCGTTCTTCCACCCCAAACTGGCTCATCCATGTCTTTATGGACCTTGCTTTGTGCACTGGTCTGAATCTGACACTAACTGCCTCTGACATCACCAGTGACACCAATCCATTGATCAGTGATAATAATATGCACTGTCACTGTACTAATGACACTGGCTGGGAAGGGGATAACATCTAGGGGCGATCGGGGGGGGGGGGTTAAAGGTGTGCCTAGCTATGTATAAATGTGTGCGGCTTTTACTAACTGATCTCTCAGTTTCTCATCCTTGCTTTGCAGGGAGAAGAAGCAGAGAGATCGTTCCCCTCTGTACAGAGCTCTGGGCTGTGATTGGACAGCCGATCAGGCAGGTCCCTGGCTGTGAATCATTGGCATGGACTTGCTGACAGGTTCCAGGGTTGGTGATCAGGTTTCCACACATCTCAGGAGGGATTTTGCTCCTCTCTTCTTTACAGATCTTCTCTAAATCCTGAAGGTTTCTTGGCATCTCGAAGTTTCAGCTCCCTCCATACATTTTCTATAGGATTAAGGTCTGGAGACTGGCTGGGCCACTCCATGACCTTAACCACTTGCTTACCGGGCACTTAACCCCCCCCCTGCCCAGACAAATTGTCAGCTTTCAGCGCTCTCACTCTTTGAATGACAATTGCGCGGTCATGCTACACTGTTATAATTTTTTCCCCACACATAGAGCTTTCTTTTGGTGGTATTTGATCACCTCTGCGGTTTTAATGTTTTGTTAAAAAAATAAAAAAGACCAAATTTTATAAAAACAAATACAAAACTGTTTTATATTTTGTTATAAAGATTTGCAAATGGGTAAATTTTTCTCCTTCATTGATGTACGCTGATGAGGCTGCACTGATGGGCACTGAGAGGCGGCATTGGTGGGCACTGAGAGGTGACACAGAGGTGGCACTGGTGGGCATTGATAGGTGGCACTGAGAATTGGCACTAATAGGTGGCATTGATAGGTGGCACTGATAGGTGGCAGTGATGGGCACTGATAGGTGGCAGTGATGAGCACTGGTAGGTGAGACTGCTAGGTGGCACTGATGAGGCACTGACTGGCACCACTGGTGAGCACTGATAGGTGGCAGTGATGGGCACTGATAGGTGGCAGTGATGGGCACTGATGGGTGGCAGTGATGGGCACTGATGAGCACTGGTAGGTGAGACTGATAGGCAGCACTGCTAGGTGGCACTGATAAGGGGAGGCATGGCCAACGACCGGGATGTGAGGACGTGCTTGGCCTGAGCTCCGTCCATGCCGCACACATCCTTCCTGAATCCTGCTGACCCGATCACCATCCAGGGGTCCCGTTTGTCCCCACAGCATCCAGGGAACCTTGTGCCCACCGGGAGATGGTCAAATACGGCCCACCGATGGAGGAAGCCTCAGGATCCGTCCCGCCACCGCTGCCATGCAAACCGAGGCAAGATGGCGCCGGTCTCCATGCTGCAGACACACACAGCCAGCCATCCTCCTTCTCCTCAGCGCTGAAACAGAAGCAGGCAGGGAAGGGTGAGTCACACTGTTCCCCCCCTGTTCTGAGCCCAGAGGATCCTTTCTTGCTCTCCCCGGCTGAGGACATTGCCCCTGATACCCCCAGCGAGGACACTGCTGATGCAGGCCCTGCAGAGCCATCCCTGTCCCAGATCATGGAGGCCATCCAGCACAGCCATGCTTCCCTGACCACCCAAATGGACTCCATAAAAACAGACTTATCCTTCCTAAAACAGGATGTCCATAACCTCCGCCACAGGGTGTCTAATGCTGAGTAGCGCATTAGTACGCTGGAGGATGAGACCCGTTCATTACAGGGCTCTGTTAGGGAGCTACGCCAGGCCCAGGATTACACAGCAGATAAGCTCACTGAAATGGAGGACCGTTTACGGAGGAGCAATTTACGTTTCCTGGGGTTCCCAGAGGCGGCTGAGGGTAGAATCCCGGAGGTTTTTATGGAAAGATGGCTAATCACCACATTCGGCGCTTCAACCTTTTCACCGTTATTCGCCATTGAACGAGCACACAGGGTTCCTATGCGCCCCCTCCCACTTGGGGCCCAGCCACGTGCCATGATCATCAAACTCCTGCACTTCAGGGACAGGGAGGCAATTCTTGGTGCTGCCAGAGAAAAGGGAAGGGTGTCCTTTAATGGGAGCGGAATTACTATTTTCCCTGACTTCTCTGTAGCTACACAAAAGCAGAGGGCCACTTTCCTGGCTATTAAACGCAGGCTCTGTGAGCATCATCTCCCCTATGGCATGCTATATCCTGCTCGATTGAGTATTGTCTACCAGGGCAAGGCCTACTTCTTCACAGATCCTAAGGAGGCATCTCACTGGGTGGATACCCTGGGACATCCTGAACGCCGGAATCAGAATCAAAGATCTCCTCCGCGCTGACATCGCACCTAATTTGTATTTCTTGTTAGCTGCATCTTGTGCCTTATGTGGCCTACGTTACCCCTTTCCAGCAGAGGACAGCTGAGGGGGGGTAGGAGTGGGCCTGGAAATCCTTACGCCTGTGATCATCTTGTTCCCCGCTTTCCAGTTATATTAGTGTAGCGGGTATTTGAATTTAGGGGAAGCATCTGGGTGGTAGTGTAACCCAGATGCACTGATTGCTAGGGAATCTGAGACCCTTTTATGGTTCTTGAAGGACTCTGGTGGTGTGAGGTTCCCTGCGGCCTACAGGTGGCGTTGTTGCCCAGGGCGGGGAACCCGCTGTGATGCAAAGGGAGAGGGGATAAAAGGGGCGGACGCCCTTACCACGGGTTTCAGAGTCTGGAGGACGCGGCCGCACCCAGGCACCTTCAGCTTGGGTGCGGGAGTTCCGGGCCCAGGTGCCCTTGACCTGGCCGGAGAAGGAGATCATCTCAGGCACCTTTAGCCTGGGGCTCGGTACTATGGCGAATGCCTGGGGCTTGGTACCTTCGACCGAGTTCCGCGAGGGTGGAGGAATCCGAGGGGGCCCTGATTCCTTGGGTGCCCGTGTCTGAGTTTGTGAGGACTGGTGAGCAGAACTTCTCTGGAGAGTCCGGCGCAGCATTGCTGGTGACAGAGAGGCCTCCGGTACCTCCCTTGGATGGATATCCTTCCCCTGACAGGGGCCGTGCTAGCGAAGGTAATTCATGTTCTACCTCATATAGTCAGTGGCAGTGACTATTCGCCACTGGTGACACTACAGTGGTTAGCTATATCAGGAAGGATTGTGCCTCGACCTACTCCCATTCTGTTGCAAAGGTCCCAACTGGACTGTGCTGTATGTTTATTCGCTGAGAAGAATAAAACTGTGTTGGACCTATTCAGTGTGTGGAACTCTGGTTACTAGGAGCAAAGGGGGAGTCAAGGACGGAGGAAAGGATTTGACTCTAGGACACCTACACAAAGCCCGATCTTTCTGGCCTTCACCTCCTCACTATGGAGGACATGGGCCGTGGTGTATCTCATCCCTCCCCCCGGTACTAACACCCCTAGACACAGACAGACAAGCCGAGCATGAGAAGGGGTGAGAGGGGTGAGGCCGCTACATTAAGATGGTGAACTACATTCCACTAACTCTGTTTGTTTCCTACTTGTTTGATCTGGATGACTGTTGCATTTTTTCCCTCAGACTCAGGGTTAACTAGCATACTTGTCCTGTGCGGACACGGACGGTGGCCTGCGTCTAAGGGACTTTAACGCTCCTCAGGGTTGGTTAGTTTGAGGTCTGTGTCATGACCCCCTGCTTTGCAGTTTGGGTTTTGGGAACAAAGCTCTCATATGTTTGGGAGCCGGGAGGGTTAGGGTGGGTGGAGATGTTTGGTATTTTTGTTTGAAGTTCTTCTTTTTTTGTGTCTTGTTTTCCAGTGCTGGTATTCATTTGTGCATGTCCCTCTACAGGCTGGTATAACTGTCCCTTATAATATGTATCTGATCGCCTTATTTCCTATACTCCTGTCTTGTATTGTTGACCTGTTTTATGCCTTGCGCACTTCCCCTGATTCGCGGGACTTCGGGCCTTGCTTGTGTCCTGCGGGCCATGGGAAGTGGGATCGGTCAGTCATGTACTTTACGCCTCCCTATGTCTAAGCTACGTTTAGTGTCTTGGAATGTACGGGGGCTAAATTCCAAAGTGAAAAGATCTCTGATGTTTGACTACTTGGCACGCCACAATCCGCATGTAATCCTACTTCAGGAAACCCACCTCCAGGGCTCTAGAGTCATGGCCCTCAAGCGGGCAAAAATTGCCTACGCCCTCCATTCCACATACACCAGGGGAACCTCCATCCTAATAGCCAAATCAGCCCTGGTTAGTATTAAACATGTTAAACTAGATCCGCAAGGGTGTTTTGTAGTTGTTGTACTCAAACTTATGGGAAGACCATATAACGTGACTAGCCTGTATGCCCCTCCCCCTTCACTAAAATGTTTTTTGAAAGGGTTATGACCTCCATTCTGGCGATAGCAGAGGGTCCTTTACTAATAGCAGGTGACTATAATACAGTACTGGATAATTCCATAGACAGGTTACGTTGTTCTTCATTACCCCCCACTCCCCTGGGTTCCTTCTTAAATCAATTTGACTTGGTGGAGGCCTGGAGGTGGAAGCATGCGGACAGGAGGGAGTATTTGTAAGGTACCTGTGATAGGTAGTGTCCGAAGTGGAACTTGTGTGCTGAGGATTCAGGCGAAAACGTAGTCAGGCAGATTAGGTTGGCAACAGATCAGGCAAAATGGTACACGATCGAAATCCAGAGAGTGGTCAGGCAGGCAAAGGTCATACACGAGCTGGCAGTGAAGTACAAAATCAGCAGGCTAGAGAGTAGTCAGGAATTCAGGCAGAAGTTCAACACGAAAATCAAGATCAAAAAGCAGCCACAACACCCAGGGAGCTATTCCACACAAACGGGCGCTGAGAGATAGCATCACTTCCTTTTTATGGGCTGCTTTGATAGAAAATTGTCCACAGCTGGCAGCAGGTGGGGCTAGTGAGTCCAAGGCAATGCTTAATACTGAGAGGACATTTCCAAAAGTCTAGATCTGCTCCGTAGCACAGTAGCTCCGGTGGCCTTGTTCCGGTGAGGTACTACATCACTGTTCCTGTCCGCCTGGGCACGGAGGCCCAGGAGTTGCAGTAACGGCCCGGAGCCCAGCAGCCTTCGAATGGGGTCTGCAAGGGATCGAGGAGTCCAGGGTGCCGCCTTGCGAGGGGACCCGCACCTTAAGAGAAGGGAGGATCTGTTCCGAGGGACCAGTGCTGTGGACACGGTGAAGGACGAGGTCTGTTGACTCTCTGGGGGGATGTCTTCTCCCTGAAAGTGGAGGCACAGGCTGCATGAAGGCTGCATAAAAAAAAAAGAATATTACAACAAGGACCAGCGACATACTGGTATTGAGTAGTTATACCGGAATAATGCCTGCAGGTTTGGTATCATCGTGGTATCGTTCTTTTCAGTCGGCTTTCATGTATAAGCAATTCTAGCGGCTAATTAGCCGCTAGATTGCTTTTACGAGCACACTATACACACTATGTTACCAAAAGTATTGGGACGCCTGCCTTTACACACATATGAACTTTAATGACGTCCCAGTCTTAGTCAGTAGGGTTCAATATTGAGTTGGCCCCGCCCTTTGCAGCTATAACAGCTTCAACTCATCAGGGAAGGCCATCCACAAGGTTTAGGAGGGTGTCTATGGGAACGTTTGACCATTCTTCCAGGAGAGCATTTGTGAGGTCGGGGGGGGGGCCTAAACCCAGAAGTAGGCAGCAACGTACCAGCAGAGATAAGAAGGACCATGTGGCCTAATGGATAAGGTGTCTCACTTCAGAGGTAGAAGTTTGAGAAGATTGAGGGTTCGAGTCCCTCCGTGGTCGTTCTCCGTGCTGCTTATCAACTTCTGTGGCCCCTGCTAATAGTTGGTGCCTTTACCCACCTCACCACCGGGCACCTTCACCCCCCCTCCCCTCCTTCCTGCCCAGGGGGCCGGACTCCAGCGCTGTCACACTTTGACTGAAAATTACTCCGTCACACAACACAATACAAATGTTATAAATGGAGTAAAATAAGTATTTGACCCTCTTAGTAGTTGGTGAGGAAACCCTTGTTGGGAAGCACAGAGGTCAGACATTTCTTGTAGGTTTCCACACATCTCAGGAGGGATTTTGGGATGGGGGGGGGGAGATTAGGGTTGGTGATCAGGTTTCCACACATCTCAGGAGGGATTTTGCTCCTCTCTTCTTTACAGATCTTCTCTAAATCCTGAAGGTCTTTTGGCCGTCTCTTGGCAACTCAAAGTTTCTGCTCCCTCCATAAACTTTCTATAGGATTAAGGTCTGGAGACTGGCTGGGCCACTCCATGACCTTAACCACTTGCTTACCGGGCACTTAAACCCCCCTCCTACCCAGACAAATTGTCAGCTTTCAGCGCTCTCGCTCTTTGAATGACAATTGCGCGGTCATGCTACACTGTTATCATTTTTTTCCCACACATAGAGCTTTCTTTTGGTGGTATTTGATCACCTCTGCGGTTTTAATGTTTTGTTAAAAAATAAAAAAAAAGACCAAATTTTATAAAAAAAAATACAAAACCGTTTTATATTTTGTTATAAAATTTTGAAAATGGGTAAATTTTTCTCCTTCATTGATGTACGCTGATGAGGCTGCACTGATGGGCACCGATAAGGCGGCACTGGTGGGCACTGAGAGGCGGCATTGGTGGGCACTGAGAGGTGGCACTGGTGGGCATTGATAGGTGGCACTGAGAATTGGCACTAATAGGTGGCATTAATAGGTGGCACTGATGGGCACTGATAGGTGGCAGTGATGGGCACTGATGTGTGGCAATGATGAGCACTGGTAGGTGAGACTGATAGGCAGCACTGCTAGGTGGCACTGATGAGGCACTGACTGGCACCACTGGTGAGCATTGATAGGTGGCAGTGATGGGCACTGATAGGTGGTACTGATTGGAAATGACAGGTGGCACTGGTGGTCACTGACAGATGGTACTAGTGTGCACTAATGAGGCTGCTGTGCCTCTTCCACTGGGGACCGTTGTGCCTTGCACAGGAGCCGGTGATCTATTGACGTCCTCCCGGTAATTGGGGTCCGCGCTGTAGCCGTCATTCGGCTATAGCGCGGGCCCTTAGTGGTTAATGTGCTTCTTCTTGAGCCACTCCTTTGTTGCCTTGGCGGTATGTTTTGGGTCATCTGGAAGCCATAGTCCAGTCTAAATCATGTGTCCGGGTTTCAGCAGAGTTGCCAACATTGTAAAAAAAAAATGTATAGGGACACTTTTTTGGGCTGTAGACGGAGTCTTGTTATAATTAGGGGGTGGGGAATGTGTTTGTAGGCGTGGCGTAGTAATAAAAAGAAAAATGCGGCGAGAAATAAAAGTGGTTTACGCGACATAGGGGGCGTGGTTTAGATGGGCATGGCTCAAAAAGGGGTGTGGTTAGAGTCTGAGATGAATGAGGGATGGAGAAAGAAAGGGGGACAGGGGGTGAGACAGAGAGAGAAGGAAAGAAAGAAAGAGGGATGGAGGGACAGCCGGCCCAGATCCTTCACCACAATAGAAATATGTGTATTCCATAAAGTTTAACAAATCAGCAGATAAAGATCCTCCAAACACCTGGTGTTGGCGCTTCAATCATCCCGGCACCATGTTTGTTATGGTGTCAGGGTAATTGAAGTGCATTATTTCTATTATTACATTGTTATATAAAATAAAATAGTTCAACTCACCATAATGCCGAATCAGTGGGACCCCTGAGCGTGTTACCTGCCGCCAGATGCCATCAGGTGTCCCCAGCAGAGTCCCTCCTTACATCAGGTGCCCCCAGCAGAGTCCGTCCTTACATCAGGTGCCCCCAGCAGAGTCCGTCCTTACATCAGGTGCCCCCAGCAGAGTCTGTCCTTACATCTGGTATCCCCAGTGGAGCCTCAGTCCCTATGTCAGTGTCCCAAGCAGAGCCGCCATCGTTACCCCCCCCTGTACATAGTTACCCCTCTCCCCCTAGTTACCCCCCTGTACATAGTTACCCCCCTGCACATAGTAACCCCCCTGTACATAGTAACCCCCCCTGTACATAGTTACCTCCCCTGTACATAGTAACCCCCCCTGTGCATAGTTACCCCCCCTGTACATAGTAACCCCCCCTGTGCATAGTTACCCCCCCTGTACATAGTTACCCCCCCCTGTACATAGTTACCTCCCCTGTACATAGTTACCTCCCCTGTACATAGTTACCCCCCCTGTGCATAGTTACCCCCCCTGTACATAGCAACCCCCCCTGTACATAGTTACCCCCCTGTACATAGTAACCCCCCCAGTACATAGTTACCTCCCCTGTACATAGTAACCCCCCCTGTGCATAGTTACCCCCCCTGTACATAGTAACCCCCCCTGTGCATAGTTACCCCCCTGTACATAGTTACCTCCCCTGTACATAGTTACCTCCCCTGTACATAGTTACCCCCCCTGTGCATAGTTACCCCCCCCTGTACATAGTTACCCCCCTGTACATAGTAACCCCCCTGTACATAGTTACCTCCCCTGTACATAGTAACCCCCCTGTGCATAGTTACCCCCCCTGTACATAGTAACCCCCCTGTGCATAGTTCCCCCCCTGTACATAGTTACCCCCCCCCTGTACATAGTTACCTCCCCTGTACATAGTTACCTCCCCTGTACATAGTTACCCCCCCTGTGCATAGTTACCCCCCTGTACATAGTAACCCCCCCTGTACATAGTTACCCCCCCTGTACATAGTAACCCCCCTGTACATAGTTACCTCCCCTGTACATAGTAACCCCCCCTGTGCATAGTTACCCCCCCTGTACATAGTAACCCCCCCTGTGCATAGTTACCCCCCCTGTACATAGTTACCCCCCCCTGTACATAGTTACCTCCCCTGTACATAGTTACCCCCCTGTGCATAGTTACCCCCCCTGTGCATAGTTACCCCCCCTGTACATAGTAACCCCCCGTGCATAGTAACCCCCCCTGTGCATAGTAACCCCCCCTGTGCATAGTTAACCCCCTGTACATAGTAACCCCCCTGTGCATAGTTACCCCCCTGTACATAGTTACCTCCCCTGTGCATAGTTACCCCCCCTGTACATAGTAACCCCCCTGTGCATAGTTACCCCCCCCTGTACATAGTAACCCCCCCTGTGCATAGTAACCCCCCCTGTGCATAGTAACCCCCCCTGTGCATAGTTACCCCCCCTGTACATAGTAACCCCCCTGTGCATAGTTACCTCCCCTGTACATAGTTACCCCCCCTGTACATAGTTACCCCCCCTGTGCATAGTTACCTCCCCTGTACATAGTTACCTGTCAAGTAATTTTGGACCGACTCTCGTTACAAGTCAAGATATTTTATTGCATATGCAAGAGAAATGGTTAAATGTATATCTTCTGCTTCAGAGATCCATTTCTGCCTGTCATAGATTCACATTCAGCTTTTATAACCCTTAAACCTTCCCTTTTCCTGCTCGTAACGTCCTGACCATGTATAATTTCAACCTTTATTCTGACGTTAGCAGGAAATAGGGAAATATCCTTTTTCAGCCAACACCTTATGACAGGATATTTCATACAATGGATACATAAATTATCTCATGGTTCGCAGCCCATATTTTGACAGATGTAAGAGTCAGCACATCTTTGCACAATAGAATATGGTCATATGACTTATTCCAGTAATTAGGGTTATTAGAGCTTATTCAGCATATTTAAGTATTAATAGAGTTATATAAAGCAAACATTTTAACTTTAGAAGATATAGTCATATTAATATGCATATTCATAGTTGACATTTAAAGTATAATTTCTAATTTCTCTAACAGCTGCTCCCTTTTATACTTATAATGTCAATAATTCAAATATCCAGGTTCTTTATTTTACCAGGTATTATCATTTAGACAAATAAGTCTTTTGAAAGGACTGTAAGTTCATCTTCATCAGGTTCCGGGTATAGTTCAGTGTTGTTCTGAAAAAACATAGTCTTTGTTAGTGATGTGTCAATCAGTCTTTGAAGAATTCCTCTAATACAAGGAATGCAGCAACATCCACACAGCGTAAGGACCGTGGCTGCCATGACAACAGAGATGAGCAAACCTTTTGCAAGATCACCCCATTTACCAAACCATTTTTCAAAGAGTCCTGTTAAGGGGTTCTCTACACCAGAGTTCTCAGTTAGTTCCTGGGATAACATTTGTAGGCCTTGCAAAGCCTTGGTGATACTTCCATCAGGTGCCGTATTATTTGGAATAAAAGTGCAGCAGAAGGTGCCGAACATTTCGCATACCCCGCCCCTTTCTGCCAGCAACATATCCAATGCTATACGGTTCTGCCACGCTGTCAAAGAGGTGGCGTCCAATTGTGCTGCTATACCTTTGATAGCATCTCCGGTGTAATTCACAAACCTCTGCTGGTTGTAGTAAATGTAGTTTATCCAGTCGACATTCTTATTGGGCTGTACCCATAGGAAGAGTGAGGTGAGTCCTGCTGTTACTTGATTCTGTGCTTTAAATTCATCCGGAACTCCTCGTGGAACACCTATTGAGTCTATATATACCTGGTTGTCAAAATGATTCTGGACACTTAAGTCTCTTAAAATAGTGTTTACCTGGTAGTCTCATCAATTTATTAGTCATAGGAACAATATAAAAGGGAAGCAACAGGCGGGTAAGGGCACAACTACCCTCCCATCTAGGTGGCAGTCTGAGCCTTAGTTTCTTGTCCCCACACAGCCACCAAACATCAGCTAGTTGCCGTTTCTGTTCCTGAAACCATTTTAGTTGATACTTAATGTCTGTAGTTGATGTTATGGTCGCACAGTATTCAGGAGATAGAGTGCCAACCTTTGTACCATCCTTATCTTTGTTAGAGAAACTAGAAAAATTTCCTGGTAATGCTTGTAGTGAAGGGGGTGTACTTTGCATTTTAGTTTTAGGGTATCTCTTTTTCTCATTTGCACATTCAGACCCAGTAATATTTTCTGAAAACAGTCTTATTATGCAAGCTAAATCTGTTTCCTCTTCAGGGAGAGGAATGGTAGCTAGTTGTGGTCTTGGGTTTGCACAAGAAATACAATCACTTAACCCCTTAGATTGAGTTGTGTATCTGACCCATTCTATCCACTAATTTTTGTCTCCAAATCCTGTTTCTATACTTAATTGTTCCTTGTAAGTAAAATCTGTTTTAAACAAAGAGGTATTAAGTTGAAACTGAGTTGGCTCGGGGGCTGGGGTGTTCTGACCAGGGGTTACAACCTAAATAGTGATTCTCCCTAGTAGGTCAGATATTGTACCATATACCAATTAGTTGTATTGTTTAGTTTACAAAATTGGAGCCATTGTTACTGTAAATCAGCGCAGGGATCCCTTGTCGTGGAATCACCTCTTTGATTAGTACTTTGGCTACTGACTGTCCATCCGTGTGCGCCATAGGAAAAGTTTCCACCCACTTTATAAACCTGTACACAATAACCAGACAGTACTTATTCTCACATTTGTTCAATTCAATAAAATCCATGCATATTGTGTGAAAGGGATAAGGGGGTTGTGGGAAATTACCCCTTAAGGCTCTTAGGGCACCTTGTGCATGGTATCTGTTACAAATCGGATATGTGAGACAAAATTTTCAGAGTAGTTTTGTAAACCCATATGTTGTGTACACCCAGTACCATCCCTCCTTTTGAGGTATGGGCCTACCCATGACTCAATAACACAGCATACGTGAATAGTGAAGTAGATAAGTTAGGTTTACCTTCTGTACATGTGTATATACCTTTGACCAGTGTTGACCCTGTATATAACCACTTTGATTTTCACCTGCCGGTGATGTTTTCTGCATTTCTGATAACCATGTTTCATCAATAGCTCTCTGTACCTCATCATTTACTTGGGAAACTGTATATGTTTGTCATTGCTGTCCTTCAGAAGCTTCCTTTGCTGTCTTGTCTGCTAGTGCATTCCCTAGGGTAATTGGATCTGTTCCCTTTCTATGTGCCGCACATTTACAAATAGCCACTTGTGCTGGTTTTTGTACATATTCTAGAAGGGCAAGAATGAGATCTCTGTGTGATCGGTTTCCCATGGCAACGTAATCATACCCCTTTTTTCCATTGCTGGGCAAATATGTGTAGAGAAAGCGTATTGGCTGTCAGTATAAATATCTATTTATTTTTCCCTTCCCCTAGACTGCAGGCCCTTGACAGGGCTATAATGTCAGCTTGTTGTGCAGAATAGGAACTGGGAAAAGGTCTAGCTTCAATGACCTGGTCATGTGTTACTATAGCATAAGCCGTTTGATTTATCGTTTTTTCTACACGACCCATCAACAAAAAAGGTAATGTCAGCATCTAGAAAGGGAACATCAGTGAGATCCTTCCTAGGGAGTACCCGTTCATCAATTTTGAGCTGCACAATCATGTGGATCCCCATCACCAGGTGTTGGCATTAGTGTAGCAGGATTCAATGTAGTACACTTCTTGATTGTAACGTGTGGTTGTCCCAGAAGTGTAGTCATACATGATAAATGCCTGACTGGAGATAAATAGGAGATTCTGTCTTATAGTAAGATCACCTAAATAACATGTGAGACCTTTAAGTACCAGGGGTGGAACAATACTATCAATGCAGATGACCGTATGGCCAATGAGGCTGCTACTACAGCTTGTACACAGTGGAGCAAATTAGTTAAGTAAAATGCAACTAGTTTGTGTTCGTTCTCATAAACCTGAGTGAGAGCAGAAGTCATGTACCCCTCTTTACAATCTACAGTCTGCTAAAGGGTTTCTACTGTAATTGGGTAGGCCAAGCACAGTAGAACCCACAATGAGGTGCTTCACCTTTGTAAATGCATCCTCTGCTTGCACATTCCACTGGATGGAACCTTTTGCAGACATTTGTGTACCATAGATGAGATCAGAAAGAGGCACCACCTCCGTAGCATAATTAGCTATCCATGCTCTACAAAAATTTGCCATGCCAAGAAATTACATCATTTCTTTATTTTTACGTGGTTTGGGGGCTTGAAGGATGGCCTCTTTTCGGATCTCATCTGGATGTCTGCCTTTTTGAGATATAATGTAACCCTGGTATTTCACCTTGTTTTTCAAAAGTTGTATTTTATTTTGCTAACCTTGTGACCTTGTTCTGCGAGGAAATGCATCAGAGCCAAGGTGTCAATTTTACATTGTCGCTCCAGAGGAGCCGCTACCAGAATGTCATCCACATACCAGAGAATTTGACTCCCACTGGGAGGTACAACTCGAGACAAAGCATTGAACATTTCTTGTGAGTTTTCCTTTGTACATAAGTGCAAACCAGAACTGACTGTCTGTCTTAATTAGCCCTACGTCTGTCTTTCCTTTTGATCACAAGAAATCGGGGATGTCTTTTAAGGCATCCCCTTCCCCTTTGGTCAAAAAGTGTCAGTCACTGTCTTTTGTCAAAACTTCAATCACGCAAGTTCTGGTTGTACATTCAACAAACCACGCTAATCTGTACCTCTGATTCCCTCTGGATTTCAGTTCCTCATCTGTTAATTTGACCCAGTCTGTGATAAGTTCTCCCAGCTCATGCCATGATACCTCAGAGTTCCGCGTGACCGAAACATGAGGTACAGTATCCTGCCTGTATATTTGCAGAATAGGCTGTGGTAGGAGACAAGTAGCCATGTTATTTCCTTCCTTATCACAGTACAGGTATCTTAAGAGCACTTCAGTGTTAGTGCAACTCATTAACTGTTTCTCATAGGACCTATCAGGCCCAGTGGTCCTTTTGTAGTAGATAGTGCAATAGAGGTTCGTCTGGACCTTGTACCTTTCCTCACAGGCTCTTCAATTATTTCTGTCAGGGTTTTGGGCATCTTTAATCCCTCAGTTTGTAAATCCAAGCTGTACCAGTATCAGGGCTCATTATCCACAGCTGTGATTTGTTTTTCACACAGCCGATGGGCTTTGAGGCCCCCCTCCACTGGTACGACAGAAATATCAAGAGCATGCAACATGTCTCTACCCAACGAATTAACAGGACATTTAGTTGACATTACTATTTTACACTGAGCCTTTTTACCTGTCTGTGGATTTTCCACAGTAAGGCCTTCAGACACAGCCTCCTGGTGCATCAACCCATTTGCAGATTTTACATATACTAAACCTTTTCCCTTTACCCCTGGTGGCATATCCAGCGGGTGTATCAGGGTCCTACAAGCCCCAGTGTCACAGAGAAATGTTACCCAACTACTCTTTGCAACCCAGGTTATTTCTGGCTTGGCTTCAGCATGCAAACAAGTTTCAACATTACACACATCCAAAATATCAGATTCTTTCCCATCCTTCTGCTTCTCTCTCTGCAGACACACTTTTACCATACAGGAAACACTCCCCCCTCATCCTTTTCTTTACTTTCTTTTTTGGTTGGAAGTGCCCCTCAGCATGCCTTTGCATACTTGATTAGCACCTAGAGTCTGCAGATCCTATGGTTAATCGTGTGTTCGTTAACAAAACTTGATATAAGGACTAGCAGCCCCTTCAGGATTGCATTCTTTAGCTGTTGTTCATATGGGCTATCGTTCACTTGATCTACTTGGATTTCTATCCCAGAGTGGTTATTAAAATTCTTCTTTATCCTAACAATGAAATTATCCACTGTTTCCTCTTCTCCCCATATACACTGATTTATAATGGACCAGTCGACTTGACGTATCCATCTATCCTCTCTCTATCTTTGCTATAAGAGCATTTCTTCTGTTTTTGAGTGCTGCATCATCCTGAGGCAACACCCCTCCCTGGTTGTTTAATGCACTCCAATCTCCCACTACATGATGCCAGTCAGGTCCCAGTACCTGTCTGGTGACCTGCTCTATTTCCCTCACATTGAGATGATAGCTAGCAACCATTCCCATGATACCATCCCTGAATTGAGCTATGTGGACCTTGGGATTGCTGTAAGGAGGGTCAGCGGGGTAACTTGTTGCATACCTCTGTCCCATCTGGTGGTGGGGACTGCAGGTCTGCAATAGGGAATTGGGAGCGGGTGGTGAAGTCAGAGGGGGAGCAGCGTCTGTCGGTGGGATTGGAGAGTCCTCTAAAGGGTGTGTAGGGGCTGTCGGGTGCATTAGGTTTGTCGCATTTTGTTCAGTCAATACTTGCTGCACTAAACTTCGGAGGACGGTCATATTATTGTCCTCCTCTTTGTCTAAAAACATAGTCTTTTTATGATTTTTTTTTATGATTTTAACCTACAGTTAGCCTCCTCAAGCCATTTCTTTGCCTGGGGAAGACCTAATTTATTCTGTTTCCTTATTTTTCTTTTCTTTTTTTTTTTTTTTTTATATATATATATATATATATATATATATACACATATATATACACATACATACATGCCGGCATAATTTTTATTTATTTTTTAAGCTTTCTACACAACACAGTATTACACAACAATCCTTATTTAAAAATGCATCAAAATCATACTTTGTTTTTCATGTCTTAAGGAGTTTCACATTCTCTTTGTCTAGACTACACATATACTTTGCATCATCATTCAAACCATCAGACTTTCCATGGATCATACTCATTTTAACGTGCACACGGAGTTTTTTTTGTAAGGTCTTCTCACACTGACACAATACCTGCACACAGTATCTTATCACTTCTGCAGCTACTCACAAACTTTCTAGTCGTGACATATCACTTCTAGATTATTGATCTTGTGTGCTGCTATAATACTGGTGTCTTGTCTTCTTACTTAATGTTTTATTCATTTATAGGGAGAATGAACAGAATTACAAGGCGAACGTAAATTCACCTGACTGGTCAACCCCCCCTGATCAAAACATTAATATTTCAGTAAACTGTAGGGAGCATGAACAGAATTACAAAAGAGACTTAATTTCTCTCGACTGTTGTTCCCACACTTTATCAAAACATTAATATTTGTTGATTCAACGGTATTTATAAATGCCTGTACAGGTTTTTTACACAACATACGAGGCTGGCTGAGCGCAAGGGCTCGTCAAATTACCTCTATTTGTTACCTGGAAATCTATCAGGCCATACCTTTGTATCAACAGGGGTTCATGTTTTTGATGTAGGAATATTTATGTGTCCCCCACGGGAATTCCTGCAGTTTACAAGGCTGTCAGGACCTAGGTCCTTTGTCGACAAATTTCCTTTATCTGCACCCGGGTATTGGAATGGGACCATACTCCTATATCAAAGGGATTTAAACTACGGACGTATCTACTTATATTCCCTCAACTTGGATAAAGCAAAACATATACACAACAGATAAACATTCAATTAATCTCTATATTAGATGTATGTAACAAAATCCCTTAATTCATTAAATCCCTAATCACATTTAGGCCTAAAAGTATAATATAATAAATGAAAATATCTTACCTTGCCCCGAGAGCGGTCTCTTGTGCTGATCCGGTAAGTCGCTGCCCGGGAGGCACTAGTTCAGTGAGCCGGCCTCTGTTAACGTCAAATTTAAGACGGAGGACTTACAGTTTTTTGCTGTACGGACATCGGTTCACTGGGTTGTTGGCTAGTGCTTTCCAGGAATTTGGACTTCCGGCTCGAAGGACCAAAATGTCAAGTAATTTTGGACCGACTCTCATTACAAGTCAAGATATTTTATTGCATATGCAAGAGAAATGGTTAAATGTATATCTTCTGCTTCAGAGATCCATTTCTGCCTGTCATAGATTCACATTCAGCTTTTATAACCCTTAAACCTTCCCTTTTCCTGCTCGTAACGTCCTGACCATGTATAATTTCAACCTTTATTCTGACGTTAGCAGGAAATAGGGAAATATCCTTTTTCAGCCAACACCTTATGACAGGATATTTCATACAATGGATACATAAATTATCTCATGGTTCGCAGCCCATATTTTGACAGATGTAAGAGTCAGCACATCTTTGCACAATAGAATATGGTCATATGACTTATTCCAGTAATTAGGGTTATTAGAGCTTATTCAGCATATTTAAGTATTAATAGAGTTATATAAAGCAAACATTTTAACTTTAGAAGATATAGTCATATTAATATGCATATTCATAGTTGACATTTAAAGTATAATTTCTAATTTCTCTAACATTACCCCCCTGTACATAGTTACCCCCCATGTGCATAGTTACCCCCCCTGTGCATAGTTACCCTGATTGTGCATAGTTACCCCCCCTGTACATAGTAACCCCCCAGTACATAGTTACCTCCCCTGTACATAGTTACCCCCCCTGTACATAGTTACCCCCCGTGCATAGTTACCCCCCCGTGCATAGTTACCTCCCCTGTACATAGTTACCTCCCCTGTGCATAGTTACCCCCCCTGTGCATAGTTACCCCCCCTGTGCATAGTTACCCCCCTGTACATAGTTACCCCCCCTGTACATAGTTACCCCCCTGTACATAGTTACTACCCCCCCCCCCCTCTGTACATTATAGTTACATCGCTGGCCCGGGCTCTGTACACCGAGAGGGACAAGGGCAGAGCAGAGCAAACTCCACAAGCGGCGCCGTGTGTTCAGTGGAGAGGGGAGGGGCCGATCCGTGCAGCTAACCCCCGGCTTCAGAATTGTGAAGAGAGAAGCCGATTCATTGGCTGCACGGATCGAGCCCCCTCCCGTCTCCACTGAAAACATGGGGAAAGAGATATCGCAGCCATTTTGTTGGAGCCAGAACTGCTGCAGAGCCAAACATTCCCAATTTCCCTGGACAAAAAAATCCCGAATTGGGACAGCCTCCGATCGGCACGAGGGTCCCAAAATCGGGATAGTCCTGGAAAAATCGGGACTGTTGGCAACTATGGTTTCAGGCAGTCCGAAACCTGGACGCATCCTTCCAAACCCGAACTGTCCTGGTGAATCCCGGACAGGTGGCAACCCTAACCCCAAGAACAGGAATTGTATTTTGCCATGACACTGAGCACCCACCCTATCTGCACAGTGGTTTCTCCCTCACCCCCTATCTGCACAGTGGTCTCTCCCTCACCCCCTATCTGCACAGTGATCTCTCTCTCACCCCCTATCTTCACAGTGGTCTCTCCCTTCACCTCTATTTGCACAGTGGTCTCTCCCTCACCCCCTATCTGCACAGTGGTCTCTCCCTCACCCCCTATCTGCACAGTGGTATCTCCCTCACCCTCTATCTGCACAGTGGTATCTCCCTCACCCTCTATCTGCACAGTGGTCTCCCCCTCACCCCCTATCTGCACAGTGGTCTCTCCCTCACCCCCTATCTGCACAGTGGTATCTCCCTCACCCTCTATCTGCACAGTGGTATCTCCCTCACCCTCTATCTGCACAGTGGTCTCCCCCTCACCCCCTATCTGCACAGTGGTCTCTCCCTCACCCCCTATCTGCACAGTGGTCTCTCCCTCACCCTCTATCTGCACAGTGGTCTCTCCCTCATCCCCTATCTGCACAGTGGTATCTCCCTCACCCCCTATCTGCACAGTGGTCTCTCCCTCACCCTCTATCTGCACAGTGGTCTCTCCCTCATCCCCTATCTGCACAGTGGTCTCTCCCTTACCCCCTATCTGCACAGTGGTCTCTCCCTCACCCCCTATCTGCACAGTGATCTCTCTCTCTCACCCGCTATCTTCACAGTGGTCTCTCCCTTCACCTCTATTTGCACAGTGGTCTCTCCCTTCACCTCTATTTGCACAGTGGTCTCTCCCTCACCCCCTATCTGCACAGTGGTCTCTCCCTCACCCCCTATCTGCACAGTGGCCCCGTCCGCAATGCTTTTTCTGTGCCCACAGAATGGACGAAACCATTCAATAAATGGGGGTATTATAATAGTGTTGATATTATAAAGAAAGGCGAATGGTGTCGGTATGGCGGTGGTGCGGTGTGAGGAAATTGGGTGATGGGAAGTGATTACTAAATAGAGGCTCTGTATCTGAGCGCCAGAGTCATCTCACCCCTCCCCCCCGCTTTCATAGTGAGCTCGTCCAGAGCGCCGTGACGGTGAACGCGGGGCGGGCAGTACCATTGTCTGAAGAGGGGGGTCGTTTAGTATAACAGGCGGCGGAGCTGTACGAGCCGGTTTCGGTCCATAGAATAATAATCTCCCCGGTGACAGGAAGCGGATGGTGTGCGGATCCCCCCGGGGGGGAGAAGAGGGGCTCCGGATGTGAGCGGTGCTCTCCCCCCTCCCGGCGGCGGGGATGGTAGAGTCCGGCCGGCTTCCGGTGCGCTGGCGGCGGTTTCCGGTTTTTGTGCGGTGGAGCGGTGAGGCCGGAGAGATGTCCGGACACTGAGCCCTTCCCCCTCCCCCTCCTCTTTCCCTCTCATGGCCGCCGACCAGGACAAGCTGGACGGACTGACGATACCGGGCCGGAGAGCCAAAGCCGGTCAGATATCCCGGGGGGGAGGGAAAGGTGCATGAAGGAAAGGAGGAGGGGGGGGGGGGGTGTTATTATATAAGAGGGGGGGGGAGGGGGTATAGAAGGTGATGGGAGGGGTACATGGATAAGGGAAGAGTATGGAGAGGGGTGTGTAGGGGGAAGGTATGTGAATGAGGGGGGGATAGTTGGGGACAGTGAGGATGAATGGGGGGGGGGGGTTACTGGAAAAGGATGGAATATGGGGTAAATAGGTGGGAGGGGATTGTAAGGAGGGGGGGCTATTATAAAGGAAGGTATGAGAAGGGGGTTAGTTGGGGCAATGTAGTTGAGGAGGGGGCGGTATATAGGGAGAAGGTATGTGAATGAGGGGGGGGGATAGTTGGGGACAGGGGGGAGGGTGAGGGATGTATATGAGGGGTAAGGGGTACATGGGAGATTGTGTGTGTGTGTATATGGGGTGTACTGAGGGGGTGGGGGTTAGAGAATGGGGGGGGTTACTGGAAAAGGATGGAATATGGGGGGGGGGTTTGGGGAGATTGTGTGTGTATATGGGGTGTACTGATGGGGGGGGTATATAGGTTGTAGGGAGGGGGGGTTATTATAGGATAAGGTAAGAGAGGGGGTTAGTTGAGTTGGGGCAGTGTAGGTAAGGGGGGTGGGGTATCGGGAGAAGGAATAAGAAGGGGGGGTATAGTTGGGGAAGGGGGGGGGTAGAAAGATGTATATGGGGGAGGGGTACATGGTTGATTGTGTATATGGGGTATACTGAGAGGGGGTGGTATAGTTGGGTAGGGGGGAGGGGGGGTGTCTTTAGGAAGATGTGTATATAGGGGGGGTGGGTACGTGGGAGATTGTGTTTATGGGGTGTAGTGAGGGGGTTATAGAATGGGGGGGGTTACTGGAAAAGGATGGAATATGGGGGGGGTATATATATTGGACGGAGTTTTAAGAGAAGGGGGTTAGTTGAGTTGGGGCAGTGTAGGTAAGTGGGGGGGGGGTATCGGGAGAAGGTATAAGAAGGGGGGGTATAGTTGGGCAGTGTGGATAAGAGGGAGGGGGTGTCTTTAGAAAGATGTATAGTGTGGTGGAGGGGTACATTGGAGAGTTTGTATATGAGGTGTACTGAGGGGGGGTTATAGAATGGGGGGGTTATTGGAAAATGGAATATGGGGGGGTGTAAATAGGTGGGAGGGGATTGTAAGGAGGGGGGTTATTATAGAATAAAGTAAGAAAAAGGGGGGAGGGATTTTTTATAAAGGAAGGTATGAGAAGGGGGGGTTAGTTGGGGCAATGTAGTTGAAGGGGGGGGTGTATAATAGAGGGTATGGGGGGGGATATAGGGAGAAGGTATATGAATGAGGGGGAGATAGTTGGGGGGAGGGGTGTCTGTAGGAAGATGTATATGGGGGGGGTACATGGGGTGTACTGAGGGGGGGAATCAAGGATGAGATCAGAGGAAGAAGTGATGGGTTGGGGGGGATGGGTCATGGAGGAGTGAAAGGGGAGGGGCCAGATAGGAGGTGGGGGTGTGATGAGGGTCTACAGCAGCCGTTCTCCCCCAGGGATCCTGTGGCTGAGTGGCCCCTCCCCCTTCTCCTCCTCCTCCTCCCCCGGTGGTGCTGGTGAAATTCTGAGTCCGGTAGAGGCAGCGATGTGACTGCGGGGTGTCATTCCGGACACCACATTGAGGGGGCGCTCTTCCCACCACCGCTATGAAAAGAGGGGGTTCTCTCGGTGATCCCCGATACTCTGTTCCTAGGAGGGGTGACCTGAGAGGCCGATCTATAGAGACTTCCTCAGGGGGTCGGAAGGAGAGTTTTAGGGGGAGGGGCACATGGTTTGGGGGGAGGGTAATGACCTTACTACTTTGAGTGGCAGGTCTGGAATACGGAGTAGAGGGGAAATCTTCCATCGGGGACATTTCTTCTCACTTCCGGTCCTGAGTCTCCAGAACAGGAAGTGAAGGGAAGCCTCCCCGCTGGGTCTGACCCCCCCCCCCCCCCCCCATGAATGATACTTGTGGCGGTGGGCGTGTCTCCGGCGGCGTGCTGATTGTCCCGCCTTCTCTTCCAGGTTTGCAAATGAAGAGCCCGGAGAAGAAACGTCGCAAGTCAAACACTCAGGTATGGAGTCCACTTTTGTCTTCCCGGCCCCTCCCCCTACAGGGGCGGAGTCATGCTACCCGTGTATTCTGTCACCTGTGTGTGAAGTGACCTCTGGAAGCTGCACGGGTCACAAGCCGCTTCTGGGGGGGGGGGGGAGACCTCCATGGAAAGGACGTTACCGCCCCCCAGAATGGCAGCTTCCATCAGAGCCTAACACAGGGGGATCCGTATTGTGACAGGCCCGCCTACCAAAGGTATCTGGGGGCTACAATACACCCCCCCCCCCCATATATATAGTAGTGGCCAGTGGAGCTCCCCCCCCCCATATCCATGAGTGGCCAGCAGAGCCCCCTCCCCCCCCCCAAAAACTCACCCTTTATATCCAGGAGTAGCCAGCAGGGACCCCTTCCCCCAATATCTTAACCCACCCCCAACCCCCCCCTTTATATCCAGGAGTAGCCAGAAACCCCCCCCCCATCTCCCCCCTGCACACCTTGTATTTAGTAGTGACCAGCAGATACCCCCTCCCCCTTATATCTAGAAGTGGCCAGCAGAGTCCCCCCACTCCTATATATCATACCCCACCCCAAACCGCCCACCCCTTATATCCAAGAGTAGACAGCAGAAGCGAGCGCCCCCCTCCATATATACCCCCACCCCTTATATCTAGGAGTAGCCAGCAGAGCTTCCCCCCACCCCTTATATCCAGTAGCATGTAGCTTTATGCATTTCATCATGTGTGATGTCTGGGACGTAGTGTTTTAGCGGTGTAGTAAGCATGTAACGCTACTCGTTTTGTAATACGTGACGTCTTCTGGGGCATAGTGTATTAGTGGTGTAGTATTTAGAGCTACGCATTTCATCATACATGACATCCTCCAGGGCATAGTGTAGTAAGCATGTAGCTATGCATTTCGTCATGTGACGTCCTCCGGGGCATAGTGTAGTAAGCATGTAGCTATGCATTTCGTCATATGTGACGTCCTCCGGGCCATAGTGTATTAGTGGTGTAGTAATATGTAGCGCTACACGTTTTGTCATACATGACGTCCTCCAGGGCATAGTGTAGTAAGGGTGTAGCTCTGCACGTTTCGTCATGTGTGACGTCTTCTGGGGCATAGCGTATTAGTGGTGTAGTAGTATGTAGCGCTACACGTTTTGTCATACATGACGTTCTCCAGGGCATAGTGTAGTAAGGGTGTAGCTCTGCACGTTTTGGTCATGTGTGACGTCTTCTGGGGCATAGCGTATTAGTGGTGTAGTAGTATGTAGCGCTACACATTTTGTCATACATCACGTCCTCCAAAGCATAGTGTAGTAAGGGTGTAGCTCTGCACGTTTCGTCGTGACGTCTTCTGGGGCATAGTGTATTAGTGGTGTAGTATGTAGAGCTACGCATTTCATCATACAAAACGTCCTTCGGGGCACAGTGTAGTAAGCATGTAGCTCTACACATTTCGTCATATGGGATGTCCGCTAGGGCAGTGGTAATCAACCCTGTCCTCAGGGCCCACTAACAGGCCAGGTTTGCAAGATAACTGAAATGCATCACAGGTGATATAATTTGCTGCTCAGTGATTGCAGTATTCTAGTCTGCATCTCCCCCAAGGTAATACATAAAACCTGGCCTGTTAGTGGGCCCTGAGGAAAGGGTTGATGACCACTGCTCTAGGGCATAGTGTAGTAAGCATGTAGCTCTACACGTTTTGTCATGTGTGACGTCTTCTGGGGCGTAGTGTATTAGTGGTGTAGTATGTAGAGCTATGCGTTTCATCATACATGACATCCTCCAGGGCATAGTGTAGTAAGGATGTAGCTCTACACGTTTCGTCATATGTGACGTCCTCCGGGGCATAGTGTAGTAGTGGTGTCCAATCCCTTCAAAAGGTTTATATTCAGAGCCGCCGTTCCCTCGGATCTGACCACCCCGGAGCTCCGGTTCTTCATCCTACCGTCAGGTTTGTTTGGGACTTCATAGAGATGAGATTTGGGACGTTTATTACAGTATAGATGGTTGGCTTTCATCTGGGTAGTGTCAGCCTGGGCCATTGTTCCTGGATTGGCCTGTAGATGGCGCAGCATCACTGATCACCTCATTAGCGTCCTCAGCGCGCCAGTACTGTGGCGCGCTCAGTGTTGTTTTGGATGATTTTGTTCCGCCTATTTCTATGTGATCTGTGGTTGACTCTTTCCTGTCTTGTTTCAGGGGCCATCCTACTCTCACCTCTCGGAGTTCGCCCCGCCTCCAACCCCGATGGTGGACCACCTGGTGGCTTCCAATCCCTTTGAGGATGACTTTGGAGCTCCGAAGGTCAGCGCCGCTGCCGGCGGCTCTCCGTTCATGAACAACCCCGTCCCCTTCGGCAGCTACCGCATGCAAGGTGGAATGCCGCACCAGGTACCCCCAGGATATCCAGGAGGGCCCCAGCCAATCAGACGCCAGCATCCGCCCTTCCCACCCAACCAGATGGGCCCCGGGTTCGGCATGCCTCAGAACCCCAACTACGGCCAACCTGGAAACATGAACTTCTCCAACCAGCCGTTCAACCAAGGCATGGGACAGAGCTTTAGCCCCCCCGGTGGGCAGATAATGCAGGGGCCAGTTGGGGGATTTGGCCCTATGATGTCCCCCACCATGGGTCAGCCTCCCCGCGGAGAAATGGGGCCGGGTCCCGTATTAAACTCTCCCACCGGTCCACCTTTCACTCAAAGATTTGGCTCACCTGGTCACCCCTTCGGACAGCCATCAATTCAGAGGCCGAGCCTTCCTCCCAACGCCAGTCCGTACCATGGGGCCGACCAAAACTTCCCTCCATCGGTGGAGGACCACAACAAGAACTTAAACCCTCCCAGCAACACCTTCAACCAAGAGCAGCACGTCGGCTCACCGTCAGCCGTCAACGGCAATCAGCAAAGCTTCACTCCCAACAGCGCCCCCCGCGGAAACAGCAGCACGCCGGAGGTCAACAACATCCCCCCACCCAGCAAACCCACTGGGAACTCTGGGCACCAACCCCCTCCAGGACTTGTTTATCCCTGCGGGGCGTGCCGCAACGAGGTCAACGACGACCAGGACGCCATCTTGTGCGAAGCCTCTTGTCAGAAGTGGTTCCACCGCGAGTGCACGGGGATGACCGAAAGTGCCTACGGTCTGCTGACGCGGGAGGCCTCTGCTGTGTGGGCGTGCGATTACTGCCTGAAGACCAAGGACATTCAACCCGTGTACATCCGCGAACCAATGGGGCAACTGGTGGCCGCCAACGATGGATGAAGGGGACGGTACAGGCCCCACAATCTGGCTATTCTGAGCCTTAACGACTGGCACCCTCCAGCGGGAAGGGGTGTGGCTCGGACCTTCCTTGTCCGGGAGGAACGTAAAGTCGCTTGTGTCACTGAGTCTGTGTTCACCACTCAAACAGCGAGGGGTCGTTGTGAAAACATACATCTATCCTAGCTGGTGGGCCTCCCCCCCCCTGCCAAAGTCCACCTTGGTCTCTTCCAGTGCTTGTACCACATCTATCATAGTTGGTGCCACCCCTCCCCTGGAGTCCACCATGGTCTCTTCCAGTGCTATACCTGCATCCATCACGGCTGGTCCCATCCCTTCAAGAGTCCACCATGGTCTCCAGTGCTTCTACAGCATCTATCATGGATGGTGCCACCCCTCCCCAAATTCCATCATGGTCTTCTACTGCTTGTAGTGTATCCATTGCAAGCTGGTGCCACCCCTTCAAGAGTCCACCATGGTCTCTTCCAGTACTGTACCTGTGTCCATCACAACTGGTGCCACCCCTCCCAAAGTCCACCATGGTCTCTTCTAGTGTTTCTACCGCATCTATCATGGCTGGTGCCACTCTTCCAGTGCTGTACCCATGTCCGTCACAGTTAGTGCACCCCTTCCCAAAGTTCACCATGGTCTCTTCCAAAGCTTTAACTGCATCCATCACAGCTGGCGCCACCCCTCCCGGAGTCCACCATGGTCTCTTCTAAAGCTTCATTTTATTTTGTACAGGTCAAGAAAAATACTTTTGCTTGTTGGTATTCTTCTGTATGGTCAGCCGTTATCAGTATATGGTGGTATATTTCTACTTATCCTTGGGGGGGGGGGGGGGTGTGGTCACGTCTTGAGTTTTTCACATGTTGGGCATGCTGGGTGGTCCCACAAAAAGAACCTGATCTTGCCTAAAGGTTATTCTGTTTAATATTAGACTTCACCTGTTCATTGCAGACTTGTGTTTGTTAGCAATCGTGTGTGTTTTTAATAAGTATCACTACAGCTTTATCATGGTTGAATCCCCCAGGGGACGAAGTGCGTGGAGGATTTGGGCCCGTTCTGATTGGTGGTCACATTGCCCAATAAGAGTGCATTGGTTTCTGGCTGTCGGCTCCGCCCCAGGCTGGAGCCCAATTTATGGGCATTCCTATAAGAGGGCAATAATAGCACTCTAGCAAACCCACTCTTCTGTGCATTCTTTATCTGTCTCCACCCCAAACAAAATTCTCCTCCTGAGCAACTGGTTGGACGGTGGTTGGGGGGAAGGCTGGCTCACTGTTGACCACGCTAGTTCAGCAGCTCCAGCACTAATCGGAACCCTCCATGCACTTGGGCCCCGGGGGGGGGGGGGGGGGGATTTAGCAGTTTTTAAGCTTTGCTGGTACTTCTTTAAAGCTCGTCTTACACGTCACAATCATATTGTATAACCACTAACTAAAAACTCAACCTAAGTTCTCCAGGTTGTTTCTAAATTTGGTGGACCTTCCACTACATAGGTGTCGGTAGATCTAAAGGAGATTGTATGGCCATAGAGCAGGGGGTGTCAAACTCAAATTCATCGGGGGCCGCATCAGCAGTATGGTTTCCCTCAAAGGGCCGGTTGTATCTGTAGGACTATGTATCTACTCTTTATTATCATTGCGCTACGTAGAGAGTGGAGGCAGGGCCGCCATCAGGGGGGTACAGGCAGTACACCTGTAAGGGCCCGGATGAGCCCCCCCTTTTTTTTTTTTTTATTTCTTTTTTTTTGTAAGGGGCCTAGAGGTCCCCAGGGCCCCGGATGGCAACCCACCCCCCCTTTTCTTTTTTTTTTTTGTGTTCGTCAGCACCCAAACCCCCCCCCCCCCCCCCCACCTCAACAATTTGTGGCGGCAACACCCCCCCCTGCTTCTCAATTCATGGCACCCCCCCATTGTCAATTTGCGGCATCCCCCCCCCCCCCCGCTGCGCTTCTCAGTTCGCGGCTGCAGCAGCACCCCCCCCCCCCCCCCCCGGTTCTCTGCCCCAAAAATCCTGATGGCGGCCCTGAGTGGAGGGGTCAGGATTGCGCTATGTGGAGGGGTCAGGATTGCGCTACGTAGAGAGTGGGGGGGTCAGGATTGCGCTACCCAGGATTGCGCTACGTAGAGAGTGGGGGGGGGTCAGGATTGCGATACGTAGAGAGTGGGGGGGTCAGGATTGCGCTACGTAGAGAGTGGGGGGGTCAGGATTGCGTTACGTAGAGAGTGCGGGGGTCAGGATTGCGCTACGTAGAGGGTGCGGGAATCAGGATTGCACTATGCAGTGTGCAACATCTCATTTCCACCCCTCCTCCTGGGTTCTGACATCTGCACCCATCACACTCCTCCCATCCCCCCCCCAGCTCTGCACACTTCTGCCTCCACAGCCCCCCCCCCCCAAGTTTCCTCACATCTGTACTCTCTCTTACCTTCCTACCTGCTGAAGCTGTCAGCAATCTCTGCCACTATGCTGGGCTGACTGCGCATGTGCTCAGCTCGCAAAAAAGCTGGCGTCGCTGGAGGGACTGAGGCGAGGGAGCGGAGACAGAGAAGAGGGGGAGATGTTTACTCTTGTTCTTATGGAGACCGGTCGCGCCTGCGCTAATACAAACACGCGCCACTCGTGGGACCGAGGAGGAGGATGTTTTCCCTTGTTGCCTGGGATACCTGGCAGAAAAAAATGAAGCGGTGAGAAAGAGGTAGAGGCTGCTGTGCGGGCCACATAAGGCCTGGTGGGCTGGATTCGGCCCGCGGGCCTTGTGTTTGCCACCTGTGCCATAGAGGGTCAGCAAAGCTGACCATACACTATACCAGTGGTTCCCAAGCTCAGTACCCCCAACAGGCCATGTTTTCAGGTTTTCCTTTATCTTGCACTTGTACTCCAAATCAGATTCGATGGCTTGGTATTTTGGACAGCTAAGAGAAATTCCCAAAACCTGGCCTGTTTGGAGGTACTGGAGGACAGAGGTTGAGAACCACTGCACTATACAATCTGATTGTACAATCTCCTTTAGATCTACCACCAGCTGTGTAGTGAAAGGGCCTGGCCTGATGTGATGCTAATTGAATAGGATTGTAAAGGTAAACCTTGCTGAAAGGGTACATCTTGCTATAGGTGTAGGCCATTTATGTACTGCCTGAACCCTGACTGAAAAACTCCCATCAACTTTGCTAGGATGTTGCTAAGACCCCCCCCTCACCTGCGCGCTCTCTTCTGTGGCAGTAGCTCTGAGCTCCATGAATGGCGATGACCGTATACCACACGCGTGTGTGTTTGAGAGCTCGCTCCTGTAATGGTGAGCAGTAACGGCTGGGAGTGTCTTAGCAACGTCCTAGCAATAAAGCCAGACAAGATGATGCCATCTCTGGGAGTTTTTTTTGGCCAGGCTTTGTATATAAATGACCTAAACCACCTATAGCATGGACATTATCCAACTTTAGTCAAAGCTGCAAATTATGTTACCTACAGGTGGCCTGTACCTGCAGAGGCAGTTTTTTGGTGAACTACTCCTTTTTAGGTGTGGTTACAATTTTTGCACCTTCATCAGTCTTAACGTTTAGAGGTTCCAGTAATCATGTTCAAAATATAAATATATATTTTATCTGTTATAAGCAGTCTGTTGTTCTTGGCCACGCTGAATATTATCTTTGCACTTACTGAGCGCTCTTGGCGGATGGCATGTGGCCCTTCTATTTTTATTTTTTTGGTGGGAGGTGTTGATTTGGCCATGGCGGTTTTCCTCGATTGACTGTAATTCATGACCAAGTGATGAGCTTCCTCCTGAATTTCACTCCCCGTGTGACCAAATCCACCTCTTGCACTGCTCGCCACCTTTTCTGTGGTATATCTCCAGTATACGGTTCTGATAGTAAACTGAATGAACGTGTTTATGGATTTCCAGGTTTATGTAAAAGAATTTTAAGAACATCCCATGGAGAATTTTCTAGACCTTCAGTTGAATCGGTGTTGAAGATACTAAAAGTAAATGGTTGGGGGGCATATTTTTAAGCACACAGCTGACTTTCTCTACTACGATTCGACTACATAGTCTACCACGACTGGTCTACGACTCGACTGCATAGTCTACCACGACTCGACTGCATAGTCTACCACGACTCGACTGCATAGTCTACCACGACTCGACTGCATAGTCTACCACGACTCGACTGCATAGTCTACCACGACTCGACTGCATAGTCTACCACGACTCGACTGTGACTGGACTACTACGACTCGACTACATACCCCCCCCCTTTAAGTGAACTTACTTTACGTACACTCGCGAGTACGTACTTCTCGCGCAGCCGCAGTATGACTTGGAAGAGGCGGAGCTGTTGCCAGTGAAGAGGCAAAGTTCCCACCAGCCATGCCTGCCTGCCCAAAGTTGCTGCCTAAAAGTAAGTGGATTACTGCACAGTACTGTAAACTTCACCCCCTGACCCCCCCACCCCTACAGCCCATGGTCCTCCACTATATGCCCTACCCCCCCCCTACAGCTCCTGACACCCCACTACAGCCCCTGAACCCCCAGAAGTGAAAAAGGTATTGCTTCACTTCAAGTACATTTTCATTTTACATACATGCTCTGGTCCCATTGTGTACTTAAAAAGTGGGGTATGCCTGTCTACTACAACTGGACTACGACTCGACCACATGGTCTACTACAACTGGAATATGACTCGACTGCAACTGGACTATGACTCGACCACATGGTCTACCACAACTGGACTATGACTCGACCACATGGTCTACCACAACTGGACTATGACTCGACCACATGGTCTACTACAACTGGACTATGACTCGACCACATGGTCTACTACAACTGGACTATGACTCGACCACATGGTCTACTACAACTGGACTATGACTCGACCACATGGTCTACTACAACTGGACTATGACTCGACCACATGGTCTACTACAACTGGACTATGACTCGACCACATGGTCTACTACAACTGGACTATGACTCGACCACATGGTCTACTACAACTGGACTATGACTCGACCACATGGTCTACTACAACTGGACTATGACTCGACCACATGGTCTACTACAACTGGACTATGACTCGACCACATGGTCTACTACAACTGGACTATGACTCGACCACATGGTCTACTACAACTGGACTGTGACTCGACCACATGGTCTACTACAACTGGACTGTGACTCGACCACATGGTCTACTACAACTGGACTGTGACTCGACCACATGGTCTACTACAACTGGACTGTGACTCGACCACATGGTCTACTACAACTGGACTGTGACTCGACCACATGGTCTACTACAACTGGACTGTGACTCGACCACATGGTCTACTACAACTGGACTGTGACTCGACCACATGGTCTACTACAACTGGACTGTGACTCGACCGCATGGTCTACTACAACTGGACTGTGACTCGACCGCATGGTCTACTACAACTGGACTGTGACTCGACCGCATGGTCTACTACAACTGGACTGTGACTCGACCGCATGGTCTACTACAACTGGACTGTGACTCGACCGCATGGTCTACTACAACTGGACTGTGACTCGACCGCATGGTCTACTACAACTGGACTGTGACTCGACCGCATGGTCTACTACAACTGGACTGTGACTCAACTGCATGATCTACTACGACTCAACTACATAGTTTACTAGAGCTCTTCAATCAAAATAAAAGCATTCCTGGCCTTTCCAGGCACCTGCCGGAGACTCCACCCCCTCTACAGACACTCCACCCGTATGGGGTTTGCACACTACCTCACTTTTAAAAACCTGCAACCCTAATGGTGAGGCTGCCGGGATGTGCCGCCTGGAATTTCACTCTCCTTCATGTGAATACTTGTGAATCTGCTTTTGCATTACGGTCTGTGCATCCCCCCCCGAATCCGTCCTTTGTACCCCCCCACCAGGGATTATGCACTTATTGAACATAGTACTGTTGTTTCCCCTCCCGAGTGGACTATAAGCCAGGACTTGGAGAACAATCAGCTGAATGGGGGCGCAGGACTTTTACTGCTATATAATAGTGGCGCCCCTTGCTTGCTGCCTGGATTCCCTCCATGTAAGTGTCCGTTATTTCTATGAATGGCGGGGGGGGGGGAGGTGGCAGCAGCAGCAGCGAGGTCTTTTTTTGTATTTCCAGCTGTGGATCTTGTGTGTACTGCTGGTATAAGCGGTTTCCATAAAATATGTGATGGTACGTCTCTGGGTCTTATTTCTCAACGTCTGGGATGAGTCATTGCCATAAATATGAGATATTCAGTAGACATGTTGGTAGATTGCTGAACCCAAGGGTGGAAAGGATAGGTAACAGAACAACCAGCCACACTCTGGTGAAATCAATAAATAAAACAGCTTTATTGTTCCAGACGAGATCACAGAAGGTCCACTCCGACCCTTCTCACTCTGAGGCGTTTGACCTAGAAAGGGCTTACTCCTGGAGGATCTGCTACGACTCAATGTAGTCAATGATTCAATATCTACTTTGAATTGCATAGTCTACTCTACGTAGTCTATTATGGTCTCCAGTATAATTCTGCGTAGTCTACTATGATCTTTGCATGCAACTCTATGGCTTTACATGGTGTACTACATTCTCCACCATGACTCTGCATGGTCTACTATACTTTACTCTGACTGCATGGTCTACGCCGCTCTCCACCACGGCTTTGCATGCTCCACTTCGATCTCCACCACGACTCCACATGCCATACTTCGATCTCCACCACGACTCCGCATGACCTACTTTGATCTCCACGACTCCGCGTGCCCTACTTCGATCTCCACCACGACTCCGCGTGCCCTACTTTGATCTCCACCACGACTCCGCGTGCCCTACTTCGATCTCCACCACGACTCCGCGTGCCCTACTTCGATCTCCACCACGACTCCGCGTGCCCTACTTTGATCTCCACCACGACTCCGCGTGCCCTACTCCGATCTCCACCACGACTCCGCGTGCCCTACTCCGATCTCCACCACGACTCCGCGTGCCCTACTTTGATCTCCACCACGACTCCGCGTGCCCTACTTCGATCTCCACCACGACTCCGCGTGCCCTACTTCGATCTCCACCACGACTCCGCGTGCCCTACTTCGATCTCCACCACGACTCCGCGTGCCCTACTTCGATCTCCACCACGACTCCGCGTGCCCTACTTCGATCTCCACCACGACTCCGCGTGCCCTACTTCGATCTCCACCACGACTCCGCGTGCCCTACTTCGATCTCCACCACGACTCCGCGTGCCCTACTTCGATCTCCACCACGACTCCGCGTGCCCTACTTCGATCTCCACCACGACTCTCTGCGTTCACCACCACGACTCCGCATGCCCTACTTTGATCTCCACCACGACTCTGCATGACCTACTTTGATCTCCACCACGACTCTGCATGACCTACTTCGATCACCACGGTTCTGCATGGTCTACTTCAGTGGTTCTCATCTCCTATCCGTCTACTTCAGTGGTTCTCATCTCCTATCCTCAGGACCCACTAACAGGCCAGGTTTGCAAAATAACTGAAATACATCACAGGTGATATAATTTGCTGCTCAGTGATTGCAGTATTCTAGCCACTTGGTGCCCAGAGGCCATCATCTGATGTCCTGGGCTTTGTGGTGGTGTATCTGAATGATGGGTGAAGCTACAGGCATCATTCGGATATCATGTTGTTGATATAGGATATGAACGCCCTGGATAACCTCCATCACCACTGCGCCAATGAAAAAACGTGAAATAAACTAAAGCTGCCACTTCGTGAATAAATATTTAAAACAGAAAAAAAATTAACTCGAAACAATCTAAGTAAGGTAAGAAAATTGCAGCGCTACTAAATAACTATGATACAAAAAAAATAATGCAGTAACATATAAACTCAATAACACCCCGTGACAAGTGAAAAAAGTCCATAAAATAAATTGACAACGTGGGGCATAAACATTCAAATCCGAACACATCCCATTTAACCACGTAAGCCCCGGACCAATATGCAGCATAAAGACCAGGCCCCTTTTTTGCGATTCGGCACTGCGTCGCTTTAACTGACAATTGCGCGGTCGTGCGACGTGGCTCCCAAACAAAATTGACGTCCTTTTTTTTCCCACAAATAGTTTTCTTTTGGTGGTATTTGATCACCTCTGCGGTTTTTATTTTTTGCGCTATAAACAAAAATAGAGCGACAAAATGCAATATTTTTTGCTATAATGAATATCCCCAAAAAATATATAAAAAAAAAATTTTTTTCCTCAGTTTAGTCCGATACGTATTCTACATATTTTTGGTAAAAAAAACAACGCTATAAGCGTTAATTGATTGGTTTGCGCAATAGTTATAGCGTTTACAAAAATTAGGGGTAGTTTTATGGCATTTTTATAAAAAAAAAAAAATGTTTTGCTAGTAATGGCGGTGATCAGCGTTTTTTTTTTCCCCATGACTGCAACATTATGGGGGGACACATTTTTGGGACCAGTGTCATTTTTACAGCAATCAGTGCAATAAAAATGCACTGGGATACTGTAAAAAATGACCCTGGCAGTGAAGGGGTTAACCACTAGGGGCGCTGAAGGGGTTAAGTGTGCCTAAGGGAGTGATTCTCACTGTTAGGGGGCGTGGCTACGAGTGACACATCACCGATCTCCGCTCTGATTACACAGAGCGGAGATCGGTGTCAGTAGGCGAGCGGGGAGATGTTGTGTTTACACTAACATCTCCCCGCTCCATCCCTCCGTGAGACGTTCGTGGGGATCCCCTCGGTCCGACTCACGGGGATCACTGCAGGGTCGCGAGCGCTCCGCCGGGGGCGCGCGTGCGACCACGTGGCAGGCAGTTAAAGGGAACGTACAGGTACGTGATTGTGCTTGTACGAGCCATTCTGCCGACGTATATATGCCGTGAGCGGTCGTTAAGCGGTTAATATATATCAAAAGAGAAGGACAAGGGTGTAAATCCCTGGGATTTTTAACGTTGTTCACTTACTAGAGATAGAAATACAAAGTATTAAAAGTTTTAACATGTTTATTTATAAAGGTAAAAAACAAGCAATGATGAAAAACCAGCCATGTTGGGTACAAGACGTGGCCATAAGCAAAGATAACTGCACTCCGATTGCTCTACTAGTTTCGCTCAGATGAGCTTCCTCAGGAGCTTTCGATGTTTAGAGCAGATAGATGCTGCAAATTACAAGACACAAAACAATGGATGGGCAGCAAGTTAGTGTTGTATGATACAGAATCACACAAAAAAAATCAGAAAACTATATATATATATATATATATATATAATGTTGGTCATGTTAACCAAACCGACAATATAGAATTATATAATACATCAAAAAAGGACATCAAATTGTAATATTAATTGGTAATGGTGATTTGAAAAATGAGAATGCCCCTGGAAAAAGGGAATGGGAAATCCGAACACCACCCACTGACTAGGGACGCGGCTTCTGTTCAGACAACATACCGGTATTGTGAGCCAGGACTCTGGAGTGTGGTGAGATTTTACCAACTGAGCACACCCCTCAGGTCCATTGTGGCCGCAGAGCCAACTAATCACTGATGTTTGCTGTGGTTTTTATTTGAAGCTGATTTTTAATGTTTACATGTGAGTTCAATGAATGAAGTGTTGCTGTGATTTTGAATTAAACTGGCGGTACAATTTTACACTATTGGAGCACTTCTTTTGTTTTTATATGTGCAATATCGAGAATTATCACGGTGTTCCAGTTGAGATTCGTTTCTCCATGGGTGGGATCTTACACAAGCGATTTAGCCTAACACGAGCGTGAAAGGCAAATCCATTTGGTGAGTGCGTTTTTCAGAGGGGAGTTGTCACGGCACGGTGGTGTGGTGGAAGATTTACAGAAACAAGGAAATTTATTTCATCAGTTTTGTCATTTATTTTATGGACTTTTTTTCACTTGTCACCTGGTGTTATTGAGTTTATATGTTACTGCATTATTTTATTAGTATCATAGTTACTTAGTAGCGCTGCAATTTTCTTATCTCACTTAGATTGTTTCGAGTTACCGTATATACTCGAGTATAAGCCGAGTTTTTCAGCACATTTTTTTTGTGCTGAAAATGCCCCCCATCGGCTTATATTCGAGTCTGTGTCCATCTTCAACTTTGTGCGCCTGATCCTGGTCAAACTTGGCACACATGTAGCCCCACTCTTCCTCTATAAGTGTGCAAAGATTGTTGTCCAGGGGACCTACGGCCGGGGAGCACCGATTTTTCAAAGCCGGGCACCCCTTCCATAGACTCCTATGTTAAACGGTCATTTCTCCAGTGATTTTGGGGACCCGGTACAGGCTGGCCGTAGGTCCCCTGGACCCCAAACTTGGAACACATGTAGCCCCACTCTTCCTCTATAAGTGTGCAAAGCTTGTTGTCCGGGGAGCACCGATTTTTTCAAAGCTGGGTACCCCTTCCATAGACTCCCATGTTAAACGTCAGTCTAGTCACACAGCGCCGGAGATCAGGTAGGGAGATTGGGTACAGTGATGCATGGACACAGTGAGGAAGAGTGATGCATGGACACAGTGAGGAAGAGTGATGCATGGACACAGTGAGGAACAGTGATGCATGGACACAGTGATGCATGGACACAGTGAGGAACAGTGATGCATGGACACAGTGAGGAACAGTGATGCATGGACACAGGGAGGCACGGACACAGTGAGGAACAGTGATGCACGGACACAGTGATGCACGGACACAGTGATGCACGGACACAGTGATGCATGGACACAGTGAGGAACAGTGATGCATGGACACAGTGAGGAACAGTGATGCATGGACACAGTGATGCATGGACACAGTGAGGAACAGTGATGCATGGACACAGTGAGGAACAGTGATGCATGGGCACAGTGATGCATGCACACAGTGAGGCACAGTGATGCATGGGCACAGTGATGCATGGGCACAGTGAGGCACAGTGATGCATGGGCACAGTGAGGCACAGTGATGCATGGACACAGTGAGGCACAGTGATGCATGGGCACAGTGATGCATGGACACAGTGAGGAACAGTGATACATGGACACAGTGATGCATGGACACAGTGAGGAACAGTGATGCATGGACACAGTGAGGCACAGTGATGCATGGACACAGTGATGCATAGGCACAGTGAGGAACAGTGATGCATGGACACAGTGATGCATGGACACAGAGAGCCACAGTGATGCATAGACACAGAGAGCCACAGTGATGCATAGACACAGTGATGCATAGGCACAGTGAGGAACAGTGATGCATGGACACAGTGATGCATGGACACAGAGAGCCACAGTGATGCATAGACACAGAGAGCCACAGTGATGCATAGACACAGTGATGCATGGACACAGTGAGGCACAGTGATGCATGGACACAGTGATGCATAGGCACAGTGAGGAACAGTGATGCATGGGCACAGTGATGCATGGGCACAGTGAGGCACAGTGATGCATGGACACAGTGAGGCACAGTGATGCATGGACACAGTGAGGCACAGTGATGCATGGGCACAGTGATGCGTGAGGCACAGTGATGCATGGACACAGTGAGGCACAGTGATGCATGGACACAGTGAGGCACAGTGATGCATGGACACAGTGATGCATGGACACAGTGATGCATGGACACAGTGATGCATGGGCACAGTGATGCATAGGCACAGTGAGGCATGCAGATGGACACCCTAGGCTTATACTCGAGTCAATAAGTTTTCCCATTTTTTTTGTGGTAAAATTAGGTGCCTCGGCTTATACTCGAGTATATACGGTAAGTTTCTTTTCTGTTTTAATCATTCAGATATCTGCATTTTCAGCTCAGCGAATCCCTACCCCATAAGAACGATCATAGCGGCTGTTCCTCTGCCTCCGGTGCTTCTACCGACTTCCCGCTGCGATCGGTGAGTCAGAGAACGGATCCGCCAGATGCTGATCATAGAGATTTCCGGCGGACCAGATGGTCGCCGGAGTCTCTATGATCCTCGGAGGCCGGGCGCGATGTTATGACGTCACGCCCGGCCTCTGCATTAAAAAAAAACGCGCCGCCTCGGCTGGGAAGCGGTGATCGTGGTTTTTTTGTTCGTTTTTTTAGGCTTCCCAGCCTAGAGGTGAGATGTGGGATCTTATTGACCCCCCCATATCTCACTGTAAAGAGGACCTGTCATGTTATATTCCTATTACAAGGGATGTTTACATTCCTTGTAATAGGCATAAAAGTGATCACGTTATTTTTAATTTTTTTTAAAGTGTCAAAATAAAAACATTTAAGTGCTCGCACGCAGAAGCGAACGCATATGTAAGTCCCGCCCACGTATGAAAACGGTGTTCACACCACACATGTGAGGTGTCGCCGCGAACGTTAGAGCGAGAGCAATAATTCTAGCCCTAGACCTCTTCTGTAACTCTAAACATGTAACCAGTAAAAAAAAATTAAGCTTCGCCTATGGGGATTTTTAAGTACCCAAATTTGCCGCCATTCCACGAGCGTGCGCAATTTTGAAGCGTGACGTGTTAAGTATCTATTTACTCAGCGTAACTTCATCTTTCACATTATGCAAAAGAATTGGGCTGACTTTACTGTTTTTTTTCTAAAACATGAAACTGTTTTTTCTTCCCAAAAAAAACCACGTTTGAAAAATTGCTGCGCAAATACCGTGCAAGATAAAAAGTTGCAATGACCGCCATTGTATTCTCTAGGGCAGTGATGGTGAACCTTGGCACCCCAGATGTTTCGGAACTACATTTCCCATGATGCTCAACTACACTGCAGAGTGCATGAGCATCATGGGAAATGTAGTTCCAAAACATCTGGAGTGCCAAGGTTCCCCATCACTGTTATAGGGTCTCTGCTAAAAAAAAAAAAAACATACCGTATATAATGTATGGGGGTTCTCTATCATTTTCTAGCAAAATAATTATGATTTTTACATGTAGGAGCAAAATGTCAGAATTGGCCTGGGCCTGAAGTGGCTAGTCTGCATCTCCCCAAGGTCATCTTAAAATTTGGCCTGTTAATGGGTCCTGAGGACAGGAGTTGGGAACCCCTGGTCTACTACGATCTCCCCTATAACTCTGCATGGTCTACTACAGGGGTGCCCAACCAGTGGCCCGCGGAGCCCTTTGATGTGGCCCACGACCTCCTGCTCTGGGATAGAATAGAATAATGTTATTAAAGGTAAATTTATTACTAAAATCGCAGTGTATATCTGGTTACTGGGCTGCTTTCAAACTGATCCACAGGTGCAGAGAAGTGCACCTGTGGGTTACCTGCGCTGAGTCATAGACTTCTATTACCTGCGAGTTTGGTGTGCTAAGAGTAGAGTGGGCTCTCCACCCACTTCACTCATTGTGGCCCACGACCGGTTACCAAGTCGCTTAAGTGGCCCTTGCTCTTCAAAAGGTTGGGCACTCCTGGTCTACTATGATCTCCACTACAACTCTGCATGGTCTACTATGATCTCCACTACGACTCTGCATGGTCTCCTATGATCTCCACTACGACTCTGCATGGTCTACTACGATCTCCACTATGACTCTGCATGGTCTACTACGATCTCCACTACGACTCTGCATGGTCTACTACGATCTCCACTACGACTCTGCATGGTCTCCTATGATCTCCACTACGACTCTGCATGGTCTACTACGATCTCCACTACAACTCTGCATGGTCTACTATGATCTCCACTACGACTCTGCATGGTCTACTACGATCTCCACTACGACTCTGCATGGTCTACTACGATCTCCACTACGACTCTGCATGGTCTCCTATGATCTCCACTACGACTCTGCATGGTCTACTACGATCTCCACTACGACTCTGCATGGTCTCCTATGATCTCCACTACGACTCTGCATGGTCTACTACGATCTCCACTATGACTCTGCATGGTCTACTACGATCTCCACTACGACTCTGCATGGTCTCCTATGATCTCCACTACGACTCTGCATGGTCTACTATGATCTCCACTACGACTCTGCATGGTCTACTATGATCTACACTACAACTCTGCATGGTCTACTACGATCTCCACTACGACTCTGCATGGTCTACTACGATCTCCACTATGACTCTGCATGGTCTACTATGATCTCCACTACGACTCTGCATGGTCTACTATGATCTCCACTACGACTCTGCATGGTCTACTATGATCTCCACTACGACTCTGCATGGTCTACTATGATCTCCACTACGACTCTGCATGGTCTACTATGATCTACACTACAACTCTGCATGGTCTACTACGATCTCCACTACGACTCTGCATGGTCTACTATGATCTCCACTACGACTCTGCATGGTCTACTATGATCTCCACTACGACTCTGCATGGTCTACTATGATCTCCACTACGACTCTGCATGGTCTACTATGATCTCCACTACGACTCTGCATGGTCTACTACGATCTCCACTACAACTCTGCATGGTCTACTATGATCTACACTACAACTCTGCATGGTCTACTACGATCTCCACTACGACTCTGCATGGTCTACTACGATCTCCACTATGACTCTGCATGGTCTACTATGATCTCCACTACGACTCTGCATGGTCTACTATGATCTCCACTACGACTCTGCATGGTCTACTATGATCTCCACTACGACTCTGCATGGTCTACTATGATCTCCACTACGACTCTGCATGGTCTACTATGATCTACACTACAACTCTGCATGGTCTACTACGATCTCCACTACGACTCTGCATGGTCTACTACGATCTCCACTACGACTCTGCATGGTCTACTATGATCTCCACTACGACTCTGCATGGTCTACTATGATCTCCACTACGACTCTGCATGGTCTACTACGATCTCCACTACGACTCTGCATGGTCTACTACGATCTCCACTACGACTCTGCATGGTCTACTACGATCTCCACTACGACTCTGCATGGTCTACTACGATCTCCACTACGACTCTGCATGGTCTACTACGATCTCCACTACGACTCTGCATGGTCTACTACGATCTCCACTACGACTCTGCATGGTCTACTATGATCTACACTACGACTCTGTATGGTCTACTATGATCTCCACTACGACTCTGCATGGTCTACTATGATCTCCACTATGACTCTGCATGGTCTACTATGATCTCCACTATGACTCTGCATGGTCTACTATGATCTCCACTACGACTCTGCATGGTCTACTATGATCTCCACTACGACTCTGCATGGTCTACTATGATCTACACTACAACTCTGTATGGTCTACTATGATCTCCACTACGACTCTGCATGGTCTACTATGATCTCCACTATGACTCTGCATGGTCTACTATGATCTCCACTACGACTCTGCATGGTCTACTATGATCTCCACTACGACTCTGCATGGTCTACTATGATCTACACTACAACTCTGTATGGTCTACTATGATCTCCACTACGACTCTGCATGGTCTACTATGATCTCCACTATGACTCTGCATGGTCTACTATGATCTCCACTATGACTCTGCATGGTCTACTATGATCTCCACTACGACTCTGCATGGTCTACTATGATCTACACTACAACTATCCATGGTCTACTATGATCTACACCAGTGTTTCTCAACTCCAGTCCTCAAGGCGCCTCAACAGGTCATGTTTTAAGGATTTCCCTCAGATGAAACAGCTGTGGGAATTCCTAAAGCAGTTAAACTGATCAAATAACCTGTGCAAAACAATGGAGAGCCTGAAAACATGACCTGTTGGGGCGCCTTGAGGACTGGAGTTGAGAAACACTGATTTACACTACGACTATGCATGGTCTACTATGATCTGCAGTACGACTCTGCATGGTCTCCTATGATCTCCACTACAACTCTGCATGGTCTACTATGATCTGCACTACGACTCTGCATGGTCTCCTATGATCTCCACTACGACTCTGCATGGTCTACTATGATCTCTAAATGCACCTCTATAACTCTGAATGTTCAGCTTTGATCTACACTATGACTCTGCATGGTTTACTTTAATCTCCACCATGACTGTGCATGGTCTACTGCACTCTACACGGTCTACTGTGATCGCCTACATGCAACTTTGCATGATCTACTACGGTCCTCTGCCACTAAGCCCTCTTGCGTGCAATGTGTCAGTCATAAGGCTCGGGGCGGGCCACTTGTGATCTTGTCAAGAACGATGATGCTTTACTATGTGCTGATCTCATGGAAGTGTAGCTGGGTCATCTGTTTACTGGCTGTTGGGAGTGTGGAAAAGCTCCAATTGGCCGGTACTGGTTTCCATGGCCTCTCCTGGTGTTATTTGTAGGACAGGGGCTTGAAGTCAACGGTTTTGAGGCGGCTCTCTGACAACCGGGGTATCCTTGGGGGTCACTCGAGTAGGGGAGGTAGTGTCCAAAGGGTGGGAGCACCATTAAGGCGATTCTAGTAATCCTGTGTAGCACATGGCAAGAGGTCAAAAGAGTAAACCAACATGGTTCAGGGGGTTGGAGACTACTGTTTATCAGGAATTAAGTATTACCAGTAAGTGAAAAGGAGACAAGTGTTACTAATGTGGTTCGCTGGTCCGGCAGCAATGACTTTTCTCCTTACTTCCAGCGCTTAAAGTGGAACTAAACCCTCCTATCCTTTACAACCAAGGAAGCTGCCATCTTAGCCTCGGTTTGGTCTGCAGTCGTCATGGTGCTGCACATGATATGACACCGGCCATTTGATGGCTTTGACAGTTCAGTGGAGAGCCCCAGGGCCGTCTTAATAGCATCATGGGCCCCTGGGCAAAGTAATGCCCTGGGGCCCCTACCAGCTTGCCCCAATTTACACACCTACTTTCAAGAAATAAAGTATAAATAGTTAATAGAATTACACACTTATTCATTAGTACTTTAAATAAAATCGATTTTACAAAAGGAAAACATTCCATGAATCAAAAACTAGTCAACACAAAGGGCGCAGTACAGGGGGGGGGGGGATGCAGAAGGGCACAGTAGAGGGGGGGGGGGTCAGGAGGGCACAACACTGGGATCAGAAGGGCAGAGTATAGGTTCTGGGACGCTTTCCGGGACACGACCCTATCGGGACAGTTTAATCAAAAGCATGACTGTCCCAGAAAATCCGGGACAGTTGGCAAGTAAGATGTAATGCAAGATTATTGTGGGGCCCCCCATGTACCTGGAGCCCCTGGGCAGTGCCCAGGAGTGCCCTTGCATTAAGATGGCCCTGGAGAGCCCTCAGCCACAGCCTGAGTAGAAAAGCCTGTCTCAGGGCGGAATGCTGCAGAGGAGGACCCTTTTCTTCTCAAGTTGTGGCTGGTTTCTAAAGATTTTGAAAACTTTTATTTTTAATGCTCCATAGAAGTTTAGCTGATTCAGGATCTCTTTAATAACCCCCCCCCCCCCCCCGCAGGTGTACATACTCACTATCAGTACTGTAGGGAGCCCGGTGTGAGATGAGTCACATCAGTCTAGAAGTATAGAAGGAACTGAGCTATCTCCCTTCCCTGGTGGGACAGCACAGAGCCAATTACAAGGGAGGAAGAGGAGTGAGTCACATGCTCCTCCATACAGCTCAGGGCCAATCACACTGGAGGAAGGGGAGTGTGTCACATGCTCCTCCATAGGGCTGGGAAAAAAATCGATTCAATTTAAAAATCGAGTTGTTAGGTCAAATCGATTCAAATTATCCAAAAATCAATTTTTTTGATTTCCCCCCCCCCCCAGGACCGACACTAAGAAGGGCCGCCGTGGACTAGGCCGAAGCCACTGCCTCTCCTAAAAACTCCTGCCACAGCTCCTCAGGACCGGCGCAGTGGGCCAGATGCCGCGGGCTAGGCTGAAGCCGCTGCCTCTCCTAAAAACTCCTGCCCACAGCTCCTCAGGACCGGCGCAGTGGGCCGGATGCCGCGGGCTAGGCTGAAGCCCCGGCCTCGCCTAAAAGCTCCTGCCCGCAGCTCCTCAGGACTGGCGCAGTGGGCCGGATGCCGCGGGCTAGGCTGAAGCCCCGGCCTTGCCTAAAAACTCCTGCCCGCAGCTCCTCAGGACCGGTGCGGTGTCCATCAAAAAAAATAAATCGATTCAAATCGTAAATCGAGTTTTTTATAAAAAAATTGCAGATTTTTTTAGGGGAAAAAATCGCCCAGCTCTACTCCTCCATACAGCTCAGGGTCAATCACACAGGAGTAAAAAGAAAAAAGTTGCGCTAAATAAGTGACAAATTAATAGTATAGTGAATAAGGTGAATAAACATAAATCAATAAGCACACCAGTTTGTAATGATGTAAGATATACAGTGATAGATGTGACTGAAAATAATCCTGATGATATATAATGTCCATAAACCACTAGTAATGTCCATCAACGAAACCAAGTTCATGTGAATGTGTGTAACCAATATAAATCCTCCACCGTGACGGGTATGATCCAGAGTAAGTTGTACACCAAGAACAAGTGCAGTATAGGACAGCCTCCACCAGTAAAAATGCTGCCTCTTACCGAAAAAGATGGATCCCTTGTCACAGGGGATCAAAGAACGCCTGTGGCTATTCCCCAGCCAGGGGTATGGGGCATACAGCGTCTGCGGGATGGCGTCTCTGGGCAGATGATCAACCACTCACATGGATAGAACCCAAGGTCCCCGTAAATAAAGAAAGGGGTGGACAAATAGTGTAAAACCTTTTACACATTTATTTATAAAAAACTAATGCACACTTACAGTTATGCAGAATAAACGAGCGTGTAAATAGCAGGCCGGCTTCAAAGAAAATGCAGCCCGTATGTCTCCGGGTAGCGTGGGCGCGATGACGTCAGAACGTGGCTCCTCCCTACGCGTTTCGTCATCAACAGACGTGTTCACGGGATAGACCGCAGACCATTAGGCCCCTTTCACACTGAGGTGTTTTTACCGCGTTTTTGCGGTAAAAATAACGCTGTAAAAATGCCTGAAATAATCCTGCCCCAGCATACTCAATGTGAAAGCCCTGAGGGTAAAATCGTGGTAAAAACACATAGGCGTTAGCGCTATTTTTAACGCTATCGCAGTAAAATCACGGTAAAAACGCGGTAAAAAATCGCGGTAAAAACGCTGTAAAATTGCAACGCCTCAGTGTGAAAGGGGCCTTAGTGTAAAACCAGTCTTAGGCCCCTTTCACTCGATCGGTCCAATCGAGTGAACACGTCTGTTGATGACGAAACGCGTAGGGAGGAGCCACGTTCTGACGTCATCGCGCCCACGCTACCCGGAGACATACGGGCTGCATTTTCTTTGAAGCCGGCCGGCTATTTACACGCTCGTTTATTCTGCATAACTGTAAGTGTGCATTCGTTTTTTATAAATAAATGTGTAAAAGGTTTTACACTATTTGTCCACCCCTTTCTTTATTTACGGGGACCTTGGGTTCTATCCATGTGAGTGGTTGATCATCTGCCCAGAGACGCCATCCCGCAGACGCTGTATGCCCCATACCCCTGGCTGGGGAATAGCCACAGGCATTCTTTGATCCCCTGTGACAAGGGATCCATCTTTTTTCGGTAAGAGGCAGCATTTTTACTGGTGGAGGCTGTCCTATACTGCACTTGTTCTTGGTGTACAACTTACTCTGGATCATACCCGTCACGGTGGAGGATTTATATTGGTTACACACATTCACATGAACTTGGTTTCGTTGATGGACATTACTAGTGGTTTATGGACATTATATATCATCAGGAATTATTTTCAGTCACATCTATCACCGTATATCTTACATCATTACAAACTGGTGTGCTTATTGATTTATGTTTATTCACCTTATTCACTATACTATTAATTTGTCACTTATTTAGCGCAACTTTTTTCTTTTTACTACTTGTTTTGGTGTTGTATAACACTTATTGTTGCAGCTTTTTTTATTTTATTCATCAGCGCAGTTTTTTTCTTTACATCAATCACACAGGAGGAAGGGGAGTGAGTCACATGCTCCTCCATACAGCTCAGGGCCAATCACACAGGAGGAAGGGGAGTGAGTCACATGCTCCTCCACACAGTTTAGGGCCAATCACACAGGAGGAAGGGGGGTGTGTCACATGCTCCTCCATTCAGCTCAGGGCCAATCACACAGGAGGAAGGGGAGTGAGTCACATGCTCCTCTATACAGCTCAAGGCCAATCACACAGGAGGAAGGGGAGTGAGTCACATGCTCCTCTATATAGCTCAGGGCCAATCACACGGGAGGAAGGGAAGTGAGTCACATGCTCCTCTATATAGCTCAGGGCCAATCACACGGGAGGAAGGGAAGTGAGTCACATGCTCCTCCATACACCTCCGGGCCAATCACACAGGAGGAAGGGAAGTGAGTCACATGCTCCTCCATACAGCTCAGGGCCAATCACACAGGAGGAAGGGGAGTGAGTCACATGCTCCTCCATACAGCTCAGGGCCAATCACACAGGAGGAAGGGGAGTGAGTCACATGCTCCTCTATACAGCTCAAGGCCAATCACACAGGAGGAAGGGGAGTGAGTCACATGCTCCTCCATTCAGCTCAGGGCCAATCACACAGGAGGAAGGGGAGTGAGTCACATGCTCCTCTATACAGCTCAAGGCCAATCACACAGGAGGAAGGGGAGTGAGTCACATGCTCCTCCATACAGCTCAGGGCCAATCACACAGGAGGAAGGGGAGTGAGTCACATGCTCCTCCATACAGCTCAGGGCCAATCACACAGGAGGAAGAGGAGTGAGTCGCATGCTCCTCTATATAGCTCAGGGCCAATCACACAGGAGGAAGGGAAGTGAGTCACATGCTCCTCCATACAGCTCAGGGCCAATCACACAGGAGGAAGGGAAGTGAGTCACATGCTCCTCCATACAGCTCAGGGCCAATCACACGGGAGGAAGGGGAGTGAGTCACATGCTCCTCCATACAGCTCAGGGCCAATCACACGGGAGGAAGGGGAGTGAGTCACATGCTCCTCCATACAGCTCAGGGCCAATCACACAGGAGGAAGGGAAGTGAGTCACATGCTCCTCCATACAGCTCAGGGCCAATCACACAGGAGGAAGGGAAGTGAGTCACATGCTCCTCTATACAGCTCAGGGCCAATCACACAGGAGGAAGGGGAGTGAGTCACATGCTCCTCCATTCAGCTCAGGGCCAATCACACAGGAGGAAGGGGAGTGAGTCACATGCTCCTCCATACAGCTCAGGGCCAATCACACGGGAGGAAGGGGAGTGAGTCACATGCTCCTCCATACAGCTCAGGGCCAATCACACAGGAGGAAGGGGGTGAGTCACATGCTCCTCCATTCAGCTCAGGGCCAATCACACAGGAGGAAGGGAAGTGAGTCACATGCTCCTCCATACAGCTCAGGGCCAATCACACAGGAGGAAGGGGAGTGAGTCACATGCTCCTCCATACAGCTCAGGGCCAATCACACAGGAGGAAGGGGAGTGAGTCACATGCTCCTCTATACAGCTCAGGGCCAATCACACAGGAGGAAGGGGAGTGAGTCACATGCTCCTCCATTCAGCTCAGGGCCAATCACACAGGAGGAAGGGGAGTGAGTCACATGCTCCTCCATACAGCTCAGGGCCAATCACACAGGAGGAAGGGGAGTGAGTCACATGCTCCTCTATACAGCTCAGGGCCAATCACACAGGAGGAAGGGAAGTGAGTCACATGCTCCTCCATACAGCTCAGTGCCAATCACACAGGAGGAAGGGAAGTGAGTCACATGCTCCTCCATACAGCTCAGGGCCAATCACACAGGAGGAAGGGGAGTGAGTCACATGCTCCTCCATACAGCTCAGGGCCAATCACACAGGAGGGAGTGAGTCACATGCTCCTCCATACAGCTCAGGGCCAATCACACAGGAGGAAGGGAAGTGAGTCACATGCTCCTCCATACAGCTCAGGGCCAATCACACAGGAGGAAGGGGAGTGAGTCACCTGCTCCTCCAAACAGCTCAGGGCCAATCACACAGGAGGAAGGGGAGTGAGTCACCTGCTCCTCCATACAGCTCAGGGCCAATCACACAGGAGGAAGGGAAGTGAGTCACATGCTCCTCCATACAGCTCAGGGCCAATCACACAGGAGGAAGGGGAGTGAGTCACATGCTCCTCCATACAGCTCAGGGCCAATCACACAGGAGGAAGGGAAGTGAGTCACATGCTCCTCTATACAGCTCAGGGCCAATCACACAGGAGGAAGGGGAGTGAGTCACATGCTCCTCTATACAGCTCAGGGCCAATCACACAGGAGGAAGGGGAGTGAGTCACATGCTCCTCTATATAGCTCAGGGCCAATCACACAGGAGGAAGGGGAGTGAGTCACCTGCTCCTCCATACAGCTCAGGGCCAATCACACAGGAGGAAGGGGAGTGAGTCACCTGCTCCTCCATACAGCTCAGGGCCAATCACACAGGAGGAAGGGAAGTGAGTCACCTGCTCCTCCATACAGCTCAGGGCCAATCACACAGGAGGAAGGGGAGTGAGTCACCTGCTCCTCCATACAGCTCAGGGCCAATCACACAGGAGGAAGGGAAGTGAGTCACATGCTCCTCCATACAGCTCAGGGCCAATCACACAGGAGGAAGGGGAGTGAGTCACCTGCTCCTCCATACAGCTCAGGGCCAATCACACAGGAGGAAGGGGAGTGAGTCACCTGCTCCTCCATACAGCTCAGGGCCAATCACACAGGAGGAAGGGAAGTGAGTCACCTGCTCCTCCATACAGCTCAGGGCCAATCACACAGGAGGAAGGGGAGTGAGTCACCTGCTCCTCCATACAGCTCAGGGCCAATCACACAGGAGGAAGTGAAGTGAGTCACCTGCTCCTCCATACAGCTCAGGGCCAATCACACAGGAGGAAGGGGAGTGAGTCACATGCTCCTCAATACAGCTCAGGGCCAATCACACAGGAGGAAGGGAAGTGAGTCACATGCTCCTCCATACAGCTCAGGGCCAATCACACAGGAGGAAGGGGAGTGAGTCACATGCTCCTCCATACAGCTCAGGGCCAATCACACAGGAGGAAGGGGAGTGAGTCACATGCTCCTCCATACAGCTCAGGGCCAATCACACAGGAGGAAGGGGAGTGAGTCACATGCTCCTCCATACAGCTCAGGGCCAATCACACAGGAGCAAGGGAAGTGAGTCACATGCTCCTCCATACAGCTCAAGGCCAATCACACAGGAGGAAGGGGAGTGAGTCACATGCTCCTTCATACAGCTCAGGGCCAATCTCACAGGAGGAAGGGAAGTGAGTCACATGCTCCTCTATACAGCTCAGGGCCAATCACACAGGAGGAAGGGGAGTGAGTCACATGCTCCTCTATACAGCTCAAGGCCAATCACACAGGAGGAAGGGAAGTGAGTCACATGCTCCTCCATACAGCTCAGGGCCAATCACACAGGAGGAAGGGGAGTGAGTCACATGCTCCTCCATACAGCTCAGGGCCAATCACACAGGAGGAAGGGGAGTGAGTCACATGCTCCTCCATACAGCTCAGGGCCAATCACACAGGAGGAAGGGAAGTGAGTCACATGCTCCTCCATACAGCTCAGGGCCAATCACACGGGAGGAAGGGGAGTGAGTCACATGCTCCTCTATATAGCTCAGGGCCAATCACACAGGAGGAAGGGAAGTGAGTCACATGCTCCTCCATACAGCTCAGGGCCAATCACACGGGAGGAAGGGGAGTGAGTCACATGCTCCTCTATATAGCTCAGGGCCAATCACACAGGAGGAAGGGGGGTGAGTCACATGCTCCTCCATTCAGCTCAGGGCCAATCACACGGGAGGAAGGGGAGTGAGTCACATGCTCCTCCATACAGCTCAGGGCCAATCACACAGGAGGAAGGGGGGTGTGTCACATGCTCCTCCATTCAGCTCAGGGCCAATCACACTGGAGGAAGAGGAGTGAGTCACATGCTCCTCTATACAGCTCAGGGCCAATCACACAGGAGGAAGGGGGTGAGTCACATGCTCCTCCATTCAGCTCAGGGCCAATCACACGGGAGGAAGGGGAGTGAGTCACATGCTCCTCTATACAGCTCAGGGCCAATCACACAGGAGGAAGGGAAGTGAGTCACATGCTCCTCCATACAGCTCAGGGCCAATCACACAGGAGGAAGGGGAGTGAGTCACATGCTCCTCCATACAGCTCAGGGCCAATCACACAGGAGGAAGGGAAGTGAGTCACATGCTCCTCTATATAGCTCAGGGCCAATCACACAGGAGGAAGGGGAGTGAGTCACCTGCTCCTCCATACAGCTCAGGGCCAATCACACAGGAGGAAGGGGAGTGAGTCACCTGCTCCTCCATACAGCTCAGGGCCAATCACACAGGAGGAAGGGAAGTGAGTCACATGCTCCTCCATACAGCTCAGGGCCAATCACACAGGAGGAAGGGAAGTGAGTCACATGCTCCTCTATACAGCTCAGGGCCAATCACACAGGAGGAAGGGAAGTGAGTCACATGCTCCTCCATACAGCTCAGGGCCAATCACACAGGAGGAAGGGAAGTGAGTCACATGCTCCTCCATACAGCTCAGGGCCAATCACACAGGAGGAAGGGGGGTGTGTCACATGCTCCTCCATTCAGCTCAGGGCCAATCACACTGGAGGAAGGGGAGTGAGTCACATGCTCCTCTATATAGCTCAGGGCCAATCACACAGGAGGAAGGGGAGTGAGTCACCTGCTCCTCCATACAGCTCAGGGCCAATCACACAGGAGGAAGGGGAGTGAGTCACATGCTCCTCCATACAGCTCAGGGCCAATCACACAGGAGGAAGGGGAGTGAGTCACCTGCTCCTCCATACAGCTCAGGGCCAATCACACAGGAGGAAGGGGAGTGAGTCACATGCTCCTCCATACAGCTCAGGGCCAATCACACAGGAGGAAGGGGAGTGAGTCACCTGCTCCTCCATACAGCTCAGGGCCAATCACACAGGAGGAAGGGGAGTGAGTCACCTGCTCCTCCATACAGCTCAGGGCCAATCACACAGGAGGAAGGGAAGTGAGTCACATGCTCCTCCATACAGCTCAGGGCCAATCACACAGGAGGAAGGGGAGTGAGTCACATGCTCCTCCACACAGCTCAAGGCCAATCACACAGGAGGAAGGGAAGTGAGTCACATGCTCCTCCATACAGCTCAGGGCCAATCACACAGGAGGAAGGGGAGAGAGGCACATGCTCCTCCATACAGCTCAGGGCCAATCACACAGGAGGAAGGGGAGTGAGTCACCTGCTCCTCCATACAGCTCAGGGCCAATCACACAGAAGGAAGGGGAGTGAGTCACCTGCTCCTCCATACAGCTCAGGGCCAATCACACAGGAGGAAGGGAAGTGAGTCACATGCTCCTCCATACAGCTCAGGGCCAATCACACAGGAGGAAGGGGAGTGAGTCACATGCTCCTCCATACAGCTCAGGGCCAATCACACAGGAGGAAGGGAAGTGAGTCACATGCTCCTCTATACAGCTCAGGGCCAATCACACAGGAGGAAGGGGAGTGAGTCACATGCTCCTCTATACAGCTCAGGGCCAATCACACAGGAGGAAGGGGAGTGAGTCACCTGCTCCTCCATACAGCTCAGGGCCAATCACACAGGAGGAAGGGGAGTGAGTCACCTGCTCCTCCATACAGCTCAGGGCCAATCACACAGGAGGAAGGGGAGTGAGTCACATGCTCCTCTATACAGCTCAGGGCCAATCACACAGGAGGAAGGGGAGTGAGTCACATGCTCCTCTATACAGCTCAGGGCCAATCACACAGGAGGAAGGGGAGTGAGTCACCTGCTCCTCCATACAGCTCAGGGCCAATCACACAGGAGGAAGGGGAGTGAGTCACCTGCTCCTCCATACAGCTCAGGGCCAATCACACAGGAGGAAGGGAAGTGAGTCACATGCTCCTCCATACAGCTCAGGGCCAATCACACAGGAGGAAGGGGAGTGAGGCACATGCTCCTCCATACAGCTCAAGGCCAATCACACAGGAGGAAGGGGAGTGAGGCACATGCTCCTCCATACAGCTCAAGGCCAATCACACAGGAGGAAGGGGAGTGAGTCACATGCTCCTCCATACAGCTCAGGGCCAATCACACAGGAGGAAGGGAAGTGAGTCACATGCTCCTCCATTCAGCTCAGGGCCAATCACACAGGAGGAAGGGGAGTGAGTCACCTGCTCCTCCATACAGCTCAGGGCCAATCACACAGGAGGAAGGGGAGTGAGTCACATGCTCCTCCATACAGCTCAGGGCCAATCACACAGGAGGAAGGGAAGTGAATCACATGCTCCTCCATACAGCTCAGGGCCAATCACACAGGAGGAAGGGGAGTGAGTCACATGCTCCTCCATACAGCTCAGGGCCAATCACACAGGAGGAAGGGGAGTGAGTCACATGCTCCTCCATACAGCTCAGGGCCAATCACACAGGAGGAAGGGGAGTGAGTCACATGCTCCTCCATACAGCTCAGGGCCAATCACACAGGAGCAAGGGAAGTGAGTCACATGCTCCTCCATACAGCTCAAGGCCAATCACACAGGAGGAAGGGGAGTGAGTCACATGCTCCTCCATACAGCTCAGGGCCAATCTCACAGGAGGAAGGGAAGTGAGTCACATGCTCCTCTATACAGCTCAGGGCCAATCACACAGGAGGAAGGGGAGTGAGTCACATGCTCCTCTATACAGCTCAGGGCCAATCACACAGGAGGAAGGGGGTGTGTCACATGCTCCTCCATACAGCTCAAGGCCAATCACACAGGAGGAAGGGGAGTGAGGCACATGCTCCTCCATAAAGCCAAGGCCAATCACACAGGAGGAAGGGGAGTGAGTCACATGCTCCTCCATACAGCTCAAGGCCAATCACACAGGAGGAAGGGGAGTGAGGCACATGCTCCTCCATAAAGCCAAGGCCAATCACACAGGAGGAAGGGGAGTGAGTCACATGCTCCTCCATACAGCTCAGGGCCAATCACACAGGAGGAAGGGAAGTGAGTCACATGCTCCTCCATTCAGCTCAGGGCCAATCACACAGGAGGAAGTGAAGTGAGTCACCTGCTCCTCCATACAGCTCAGGGCCAATCACACAGGAGGAAGGGGAGTGAGTCACATGCTCCTCTATACAGCTCAGGGCCAATCACACAGGAGGAAGGGAAGTGAGTCACATGCTCCTCCATACAGCTCAGGGCCAATCACACAGGAGGAAGGGGAGTGAGTCACATGCTCCTCCATACAGCTCAGGGCCAATCACACAGGAGGAAGGGGAGTGAGTCACATGCTCCTCCATACAGCTCAGGGCCAATCACACAGGAGGAAGGGGAGTGAGTCACATGCTCCTCCATACAGCTCAGGGCCAATCACACAGGAGCAAGGGAAGTGAGTCACATGCTCCTCCATACAGCTCAAGGCCAATCACACAGGAGGAAGGGGAGTGAGTCACATGCTCCTTCATACAGCTCAGGGCCAATCTCACAGGAGGAAGGGAAGTGAGTCACATGCTCCTCTATACAGCTCAGGGCCAATCACACAGGAGGAAGGGGAGTGAGTCACATGCTCCTCTATACAGCTCAAGGCCAATCACACAGGAGGAAGGGAAGTGAGTCACATGCTCCTCCATACAGCTCAGGGCCAATCACACAGGAGGAAGGGGAGTGAGTCACATGCTCCTCCATACAGCTCAGGGCCAATCACACAGGAGGAAGGGGAGTGAGTCACATGCTCCTCCATACAGCTCAGGGCCAATCACACAGGAGGAAGGGAAGTGAGTCACATGCTCCTCCATACAGCTCAGGGCCAATCACACGGGAGGAAGGGGAGTGAGTCACATGCTCCTCTATATAGCTCAGGGCCAATCACACAGGAGGAAGGGAAGTGAGTCACATGCTCCTCCATACAGCTCAGGGCCAATCACACGGGAGGAAGGGGAGTGAGTCACATGCTCCTCTATATAGCTCAGTACCAATCACACAGGAGGAAGGGGGGTGAGTCACATGCTCCTCCATTCAGCTCAGGGCCAATCACACGGGAGGAAGGGGAGTGAGTCACATGCTCCTCCATACAGCTCAGGGCCAATCACACAGGAGGAAGGGGGGTGTGTCACATGCTCCTCCATTCAGCTCAGGGCCAATCACACTGGAGGAAGGGAAGTGAGTCACATGCTCCTCCATTCAGCTCAGGGCCAATCACACAGGAGGAAGTGAAGTGAGTCACCTGCTCCTCCATACAGCTCAGGGCCAATCACACAGGAGGAAGGGGAGTGAGTCACATGCTCCTCCATACAGCTCAGGGCCAATCACACAGAAGGAAGGGGAGTGAGTCACATGCTCCTCCATACAGCTCAGGGCCAATCACACAGGAGGAAGGGAAGTGAGTCACATGCTCCTCCATTCAGCTCAGGGCCAATCACACAGGAGGAAGTGAAGTGAGTCACCTGCTCCTCCATACAGCTCAGGGCCAATCACACAGGAGGAAGGGGAGTGAGTCACATGCTCCTCCATACAGCTCAGGGCCAATCACACAGGAGGAAGGGAAGTGAATCACATGCTCCTCCATACAGCTCAGGGCCAATCACACAGGAGGAAGGGGAGTGAGTCACATGCTCCTCCATACAGCTCAGGGCCAATCACACAGGAGGAAGGGGAGTGAGTCACATGCTCCTCCATACAGCTCAGGGCCAATCACACAGGAGGAAGGGGAGTGAGTCACATGCTCCTCCATACAGCTCAGGGCCAATCACACAGGAGCAAGGGAAGTGAGTCACATGCTCCTCCATACAGCTCAAGGCCAATCACACAGGAGGAAGGGGAGTGAGTCACATGCTCCTCCATACAGCTCAGGGCCAATCTCACAGGAGGAAGGGAAGTGAGTCACATGCTCCTCTATACAGCTCAGGGCCAATCACACAGGAGGAAGGGGAGTGAGTCACATGCTCCTCTATACAGCTCAGGGCCAATCACACAGGAGGAAGGGGGTGTGTCACATGCTCCTCCATACAGCTCAAGGCCAATCACACAGGAGGAAGGGGAGTGAGGCACATGCTCCTCCATAAAGCCAAGGCCAATCACACAGGAGGAAGGGGAGTGAGTCACATGCTCCTCCATACAGCTCAAGGCCAATCACACAGGAGGAAGGGGAGTGAGGCACATGCTCCTCCATAAAGCCAAGGCCAATCACACAGGAGGAAGGGGAGTGAGTCACATGCTCCTCCATACAGCTCAGGGCCAATCACACAGGAGGAAGGGAAGTGAGTCACATGCTCCTCCATTCAGCTCAGGGCCAATCACACAGGAGGAAGTGAAGTGAGTCACCTGCTCCTCCATACAGCTCAGGGCCAATCACACAGGAGGAAGGGGAGTGAGTCACATGCTCCTCTATACAGCTCAGGGCCAATCACACAGGAGGAAGGGAAGTGAGTCACATGCTCCTCCATACAGCTCAGGGCCAATCACACAGGAGGAAGGGGAGTGAGTCACATGCTCCTCCATACAGCTCAGGGCCAATCACACAGGAGGAAGGGGAGTGAGTCACATGCTCCTCCATACAGCTCAGGGCCAATCACACAGGAGGAAGGGGAGTGAGTCACATGCTCCTCCATACAGCTCAGGGCCAATCACACAGGAGCAAGGGAAGTGAGTCACATGCTCCTCCATACAGCTCAAGGCCAATCACACAGGAGGAAGGGGAGTGAGTCACATGCTCCTTCATACAGCTCAGGGCCAATCTCACAGGAGGAAGGGAAGTGAGTCACATGCTCCTCTATACAGCTCAGGGCCAATCACACAGGAGGAAGGGGAGTGAGTCACATGCTCCTCTATACAGCTCAAGGCCAATCACACAGGAGGAAGGGAAGTGAGTCACATGCTCCTCCATACAGCTCAGGGCCAATCACACAGGAGGAAGGGGAGTGAGTCACATGCTCCTCCATACAGCTCAGGGCCAATCACACAGGAGGAAGGGGAGTGAGTCACATGCTCCTCCATACAGCTCAGGGCCAATCACACAGGAGGAAGGGAAGTGAGTCACATGCTCCTCCATACAGCTCAGGGCCAATCACACGGGAGGAAGGGGAGTGAGTCACATGCTCCTCTATATAGCTCAGGGCCAATCACACAGGAGGAAGGGAAGTGAGTCACATGCTCCTCCATACAGCTCAGGGCCAATCACACGGGAGGAAGGGGAGTGAGTCACATGCTCCTCTATATAGCTCAGTACCAATCACACAGGAGGAAGGGGGGTGAGTCACATGCTCCTCCATTCAGCTCAGGGCCAATCACACGGGAGGAAGGGGAGTGAGTCACATGCTCCTCCATACAGCTCAGGGCCAATCACACAGGAGGAAGGGGGGTGTGTCACATGCTCCTCCATTCAGCTCAGGGCCAATCACACTGGAGGAAGGGAAGTGAGTCACATGCTCCTCCATTCAGCTCAGGGCCAATCACACAGGAGGAAGTGAAGTGAGTCACCTGCTCCTCCATACAGCTCAGGGCCAATCACACAGGAGGAAGGGGAGTGAGTCACATGCTCCTCCATACAGCTCAGGGCCAATCACACAGAAGGAAGGGGAGTGAGTCACATGCTCCTCCATACAGCTCAGGGCCAATCACACAGGAGGAAGGGAAGTGAGTCACATGCTCCTCCATTCAGCTCAGGGCCAATCACACAGGAGGAAGTGAAGTGAGTCACCTGCTCCTCCATACAGCTCAGGGCCAATCACACAGGAGGAAGGGGAGTGAGTCACATGCTCCTCCATACAGCTCAGGGCCAATCACACAGGAGGAAGGGAAGTGAATCACATGCTCCTCCATACAGCTCAGGGCCAATCACACAGGAGGAAGGGGAGTGAGTCACATGCTCCTCCATACAGCTCAGGGCCAATCACACAGGAGGAAGGGGAGTGAGTCACATGCTCCTCCATACAGCTCAGGGCCAATCACACAGGAGGAAGGGGAGTGAGTCACATGCTCCTCCATACAGCTCAGGGCCAATCACACAGGAGCAAGGGAAGTGAGTCACATGCTCCTCCATACAGCTCAAGGCCAATCACACAGGAGGAAGGGGAGTGAGTCACATGCTCCTCCATACAGCTCAGGGCCAATCTCACAGGAGGAAGGGAAGTGAGTCACATGCTCCTCTATACAGCTCAGGGCCAATCACACAGGAGGAAGGGGAGTGAGTCACATGCTCCTCTATACAGCTCAGGGCCAATCACACAGGAGGAAGGGGGTGTGTCACATGCTCCTCCATACAGCTCAAGGCCAATCACACAGGAGGAAGGGGAGTGAGGCACATGCTCCTCCATAAAGCCAAGGCCAATCACACAGGAGGAAGGGGAGTGAGTCACATGCTCCTCCATACAGCTCAAGGCCAATCACACAGGAGGAAGGGGAGTGAGGCACATGCTCCTCCATAAAGCCAAGGCCAATCACACAGGAGGAAGGGGAGTGAGTCACATGCTCCTCCATACAGCTCAGGGCCAATCACACAGGAGGAAGGGAAGTGAGTCACATGCTCCTCCATTCAGCTCAGGGCCAATCACACAGGAGGAAGTGAAGTGAGTCACCTGCTCCTCCATACAGCTCAGGGCCAATCACACAGGAGGAAGGGGAGTGAGTCACATGCTCCTCTATACAGCTCAGGGCCAATCACACAGGAGGAAGGGAAGTGAGTCACATGCTCCTCCATACAGCTCAGGGCCAATCACACAGGAGGAAGGGGAGTGAGTCACATGCTCCTCCATACAGCTCAGGGCCAATCACACAGGAGGAAGGGGAGTGAGTCACATGCTCCTCCATACAGCTCAGGGCCAATCACACAGGAGGAAGGGGAGTGAGTCACATGCTCCTCCATACAGCTCAGGGCCAATCACACAGGAGCAAGGGAAGTGAGTCACATGCTCCTCCATACAGCTCAAGGCCAATCACACAGGAGGAAGGGGAGTGAGTCACATGCTCCTTCATACAGCTCAGGGCCAATCTCACAGGAGGAAGGGAAGTGAGTCACATGCTCCTCTATACAGCTCAGGGCCAATCACACAGGAGGAAGGGGAGTGAGTCACATGCTCCTCTATACAGCTCAAGGCCAATCACACAGGAGGTAGGGAAGTGAGTCACATGCTCCTCCATACAGCTCAGGGCCAATCACACAGGAGGAAGGGGAGTGAGTCACATGCTCCTCCATACAGCTCAGGGCCAATCACACAGGAGGAAGGGGAGTGAGTCACATGCTCCTCCATACAGCTCAGGGCCAATCACACAGGAGGAAGGGAAGTGAGTCACATGCTCCTCCATACAGCTCAGGGCCAATCACACGGGAGGAAGGGGAGTGAGTCACATGCTCCTCTATATAGCTCAGGGCCAATCACACAGGAGGAAGGGAAGTGAGTCACATGCTCCTCCATACAGCTCAGGGCCAATCACACGGGAGGAAGGGGAGTGAGTCACATGCTCCTCTATATAGCTCAGTACCAATCACACAGGAGGAAGGGGGGTGAGTCACATGCTCCTCCATTCAGCTCAGGGCCAATCACACGGGAGGAAGGGGAGTGAGTCACATGCTCCTCCATACAGCTCAGGGCCAATCACACAGGAGGAAGGGGGGTGTGTCACATGCTCCTCCATTCAGCTCAGGGCCAATCACACTGGAGGAAGAGGAGTGAGTCACATGCTCCTCTATACAGCTCAGGGCCAATCACACAGGAGGAAGGGGGTGAGTCACATGCTCCTCCATTCAGCTCAGGGCCAATCACACGGGAGGAAGGGGAGTGAGTCACATGCTCCTCTATACAGCTCAGGGCCAATCACACAGGAGGAAGGGAAGTGAGTCACATGCTCCTCCATACAGCTCAGGGCCAATCACACAGGAGGAAGGGGAGTGAGTCACATGCTCCTCCATACAGCTCAGGGCCAATCACACAGGAGGAAGGGAAGTGAGTCACATGCTCCTCTATATAGCTCAGGGCCAATCACACAGGAGGAAGGGGAGTGAGTCACCTGATCCTCCATACAGCTCAGGGCCAATCACACAGGAGGAAGGGGAGTGAGTCACCTGCTCCTCCATACAGCTCAGGGCCAATCACACAGGAGGAAGGGAAGTGAGTCACATGCTCCTCCATACAGCTCAGGGCCAATCACACAGGAGGAAGGGAAGTGAGTCACATGCTCCTCTATACAGCTCAGGGCCAATCACACAGGAGGAAGGGAAGTGAGTCACATGCTCCTCCATACAGCTCAGGGCCAATCACACAGGAGGAAGGGAAGTGAGTCACATGCTCCTCCATACAGCTCAGGGCCAATCACACAGGAGGAAGGGGAGTGAGTCACATGCTCCTCCATACAGCTCAGGGCCAATCACACAGGAGGAAGTGAAGTGAGTCACATGCTCCTCCATACAGCTCAGGGCCAATCACACAGGAGGAAGGGGGGGGTGTCACATGCTCCTCCATTCAGCTCAGGGCCAATCACACTGGAGGAAGGGGAGTGAGTCACATGCTCCTCTATATAGCTCAGGGCCAATCACACAGGAGGAAGGGGAGTGAGTCACCTGCTCCTCCATACAGCTCAGGGCCAATCACACAGGAGGAAGGGGAGTGAGTCACATGCTCCTCCATACAGCTCAGGGCCAATCACACAGGAGGAAGGGGAGTGAGTCACCTGCTCCTCCATACAGCTCAGGGCCAATCACACAGGAGGAAGGGGAGTGAGTCACATGCTCCTCCATACAGCTCAGGGCCAATCACACAGGAGGAAGGGGAGTGAGTCACATGCTCCTCCATACAGCTCAGGGCCAATCACACAGGAGGAAGGGGAGTGAGTCACATGCTCCTCCACACAGCTCAAGGCCAATCACACAGGAGGAAGGGAAGTGAGTCACATGCTCCTCCATACAGCTCAGGGCCAATCACACAGGAGGAAGGGGAGAGAGGCACATGCTCCTCCATACAGCTCAGGGCCAATCACACAGGAGGAAGGGGAGTGAGTCACCTGCTCCTCCATACAGCTCAGGGCCAATCACACAGAAGGAAGGGGAGTGAGTCACCTGCTCCTCCATACAGCTCAGGGCCAATCACACAGGAGGAAGGGAAGTGAGTCACATGCTCCTCCATACAGCTCAGGGCCAATCACACAGGAGGAAGGGGAGTGAGTCACATGCTCCTCCATACAGCTCAGGGCCAATCACACAGGAGGAAGGGAAGTGAGTCACATGCTCCTCTATACAGCTCAGGGCCAATCACACAGGAGGAAGGGGAGTGAGTCACATGCTCCTCTATACAGCTCAGGGCCAATCACACAGGAGGAAGGGGAGTGAGTCACATGCTCCTCTATATAGCTCAGGGCCAATCACACAGGAGGAAGGGGAGTGAGTCACCTGCTCCTCCATACAGCTCAGGGCCAATCACACAGGAGGAAGGGGAGTGAGTCACCTGCTCCTCCATACAGCTCAGGGCCAATCACACAGGAGGAAGGGAAGTGAGTCACATGCTCCTCCATACAGCTCAGGGCCAATCACACAGGAGCAGGGGAGTGAGGCACATGCTCCTCCATACAGCTCAAGGCCAATCACACAGAAGGAAGGGGAGTGAGTCACATGCTCCTCCATACAGCTCAGGGCCAATCACACAGGAGGAAGGGAAGTGAGTCACATGCTCCTCCATTCAGCTCAGGGCCAATCACACAGGAGGAAGTGAAGTGAGTCACCTGCTCCTCCATACAGCTCAGGGCCAATCACACAGGAGGAAGGGGAGTGAGTCACATGCTCCTCCATACAGCTCAGGGCCAATCACACAGGAGGAAGGGAAGTGAGTCACATGCTCCTCCATACAGCTCAGGGCCAATCACACAGGAGGAAGGGGAGTGAGTCACATGCTCCTCCATACAGCTCAGGGCCAATCACACAGGAGGAAGGGGAGTGAGTCACATGCTCCTCCATACAGCTCAGGGCCAATCACACAGGAGGAAGGGAAGTGAGTCACATGCTCCTCCATACAGCTCAGGGCCAATCACACAGGAGGAAGGGAAGTGAGTCACATGCTCCTCCATACAGCTCAGGGCCAATCACACAGGAGGAAGGGGAGTGAGGCACATGCTCCTCCATACAGCTCAAGGCCAATCACACAGGAGGAAGGGAAGTGAGTCACATGCTCCTCCATACAGCTCAGGGCCAATCACACAGGAGGAAGGGAAGTGAGTCACATGCTCCTCCATTCAGCTCAGGGCCAATCACACAGGAGGAAGTGAAGTGAGTCACCTGCTCCTCCATACAGCTCAGGGCCAATCACACAGGAGGAAGGGGAGTGAGTCACATGCTCCTCTATACAGCTCAGGGCCAATCACACAGGAGGAAGGGAAGTGAGTCACATGCTCCTCCATACAGCTCAGGGCCAATCACACAGGAGGAAGGGGGGTGAGTCACATGCTCCTCCATACAGCTCAGGGCCAATCACACAGGAGGAAGGGGAGTGAGTCACATGCTCCTCCATACAGCTCAGGGCCAATCACACAGGAGGAAGGGGAGTGAGTCACATGCTCCTCCATACAGCTCAGGGCCAATCACACAGGAGCAAGGGAAGTGAGTCACATGCTCCTCCATACAGCTCAAGGCCAATCACACAGGAGGAAGGGGAGGGAGTCACATGCTCCTCCATACAGCTCAGGGCCAATCTCACAGGAGGAAGGGAAGTGAGTCACATGCTCCTCTATACAGCTCAGGGCCAATCACACAGGAGGAAGGGGAGTGAGTCACATGCTCCTCCATACAGCTCAGGGCCAATCTCACAGGAGGAAGGGAAGTGAGTCACATGCTCCTCCATACAGCTCAAGGCCAATCACACAGGAGGAAGGGGAGTGAGTCACATGCTCCTCCATACAGCTCAGGGCCAATCACACAGGAGGAAGGGGAGTGAGTCACATGCTCCTCCATACAGCTCAAGGCCAATCACACAGGAGGAAGGGGAGTGAGTCACATGCTCCTCCATACAGCTCAAGGCCAATCACACAGGAGGAAGGGGAGTGAGTCACATGCTCCTCCATACAGCTCAGGGCCAATCACACAGGAGGAAGTGGAGTGAGTCACATGCTCCTCTATACAGCTCAGGGCCAATCACACAGGAGGAAGGGGAGTGAGTCACATGCTCCTCTATACAGCTCAAGGCCAATCACACAGGAGGAAGGGAAGTGAGTCACATGCTCCTCCATACAGCTCAGGGCCAATCACACAGGAGGAAGGGGAGTGAGTCACATGCTCCTCCATACAGCTCAGGGCCAATCACACAGGAGGAAGGGGAGTGAGTCACATGCTCCTCCATACAGCTCAGGGCCAATCACACAGGAGGAAGGGAAGTGAGTCACATGCTCCTCCATACAGCTCAGGGCCAATCACACGGGAGGAAGGGGAGTGAGTCACATGCTCCTCTATATAGCTCAGGGCCAATCACACAGGAGGAAGGGAAGTGAGTCACATGCTCCTCCATACAGCTCAGGGCCAATCACACGGGAGGAAGGGGAGTGAGTCACATGCTCCTCTATATAGCTCAGGGCCAATCACACAGGAGGAAGGGGGGTGAGTCACATGCTCCTCCATTCAGCTCAGGGCCAATCACACGGGAGGAAGGGGAGTGAGTCACATGCTCCTCCATACAGCTCAGGGCCAATCACACAGGAGGAAGGGGGGTGTGTCACATGCTCCTCCATTCAGCTCAGGGCCAATCACACTGGAGGAAGAGGAGTGAGTCACATGCTCCTCTATACAGCTCAGGGCCAATCACACAGGAGGAAGGGGGTGAGTCACATGCTCCTCCATTCAGCTCAGGGCCAATCACACGGGAGGAAGGGGAGTGAGTCACATGCTCCTCTATACAGCTCAGGGCCAATCACACAGGAGGAAGGGAAGTGAGTCACATGCTCCTCTATACAGCTCAGGGCCAACCACACGGGAGGAAGGGGGGTGAGTCACATGCTCCTCCATTCAGCTCAGGGCCAATCACACGGGAGGAAGGGGAGTGAGTCACATGCTCCTCTATACAGCTCAGGGCCAATCACACAGGAGGAAGGGAAGTGAGTCACATGCTCCTCCATACAGCTCAGGGCCAATCACACAGGAGGAAGGGAAGTGAGTCACATGCTCCTCCATACAGCTCAGGGCCAATCACACAGGAGGAAGGGAAGTGAGTCACATGCTCCTCTATATAGCTCAGGGCCAATCACACAGGAGGAAGGGGAGTGAGTCACCTGCTCCTCCATACAGCTCAGGGCCAATCACACAGGAGGAAGGGGAGTGAGTCACCTGCTCCTCCATACAGCTCAGGGCCAATCACACAGGAGGAAGGGAAGTGAGTCACATGCTCCTCCATACAGCTCAGGGCCAATCACACAGGAGGAAGGGAAGTGAGTCACATGCTCCTCTATACAGCTCAGGGCCAATCACACAGGAGGAAGGGGAGTGAGTCACCTGCTCCTCCATACAGCTCAGGGCCAATCACACAGGAGGAAGGGAAGTGAGTCACATGCTCCTCTATATAGCTCAGGGCCAATCACACAGGAGGAAGGGGAGTGAGTCACATGCTCCTCCATACAGCTCAGGGCCAATCACACAGGAGGAAGGGAAGTGAGTCACATGCTCCTCTATATAGCTCAGGGCCAATCACACAGGAGGAAGGGGAGTGAGTCACCTGCTCCTCCATACAGCTCAGGGCCAATCACACAGGAGGAAGGGGAGTGAGTCACCTGCTCCTCCATACAGCTCAGGGCCAATCACACAGGAGGAAGGGAAGTGAGTCACATGCTCCTCCATACAGCTCAGGGCCAATCACACAGGAGGAAGGGAAGTGAGTCACATGCTCCTCTATATAGCTCAGGGCCAATCACACAGGAGGAAGGGGAGTGAGTCACATGCTCCTCTATACAGCTCAGGGCCAATCACACAGGAGGAAGGGAAGTGAGTCACATGCTCCTCCATACAGCTCAGGGCCAATCACACAGGAGGAAGGGAAGTGAGTCACATGCTCCTCCATACAGCTCAGGGCCAATCACACAGGAGGAAGGGGAGTGAGTCACATGCTCCTCCATACAGCTCAGGGCCAATCACACAGGAGGAAGTGAAGTGAGTCACATGCTCCTCCATACAGCTCAGGGCCAATCACACAGGAGGAAGGGGGTGTGTCACATGCTCCTCCATTCAGCTCAGGGCCAATCACACTGGAGGAAGGGGAGTGAGTCACATGCTCCTCTATATAGCTCAGGGCCAATCACACAGGAGGAAGGGGAGTGAGTCACCTGCTCCTCCATACAGCTCAGGGCCAATCACACAGGAGGAAGGGGAGTGAGTCACCTGCTCCTCCATACAGCTCAGGGCCAATCACACAGGAGGAAGGGGAGTGAGTCACATGCTCCTCCATACAGCTCAGGGCCAATCACACAGGAGGAAGGGGAGTGAGTCACATGCTCCTCCATACAGCTCAGGGCCAATCACACAGGAGGAAGGGGAGTGAGTCACATGCTCCTCCATACAGCTCAAGGCCAATCACACAGGAGGAAGGGAAGTGAGTCACATGCTCCTCCATACAGCTCAGGGCCAATCACACAGGAGGAAGGGGAGTGAGGCACATGCTCCTCCATACACCTCAGGGCCAATCACACAGGAGGAAGGGGAGTGAGTCACCTGCTCCTCCATACAGCTCAGGGCCAATCACACAGGAGGAAGGGGAGTGAGTCACCTGCTCCTCCAAACAGCTCAGGGCCAATCACACAGGAGGAAGGGGAGTGAGTCACCTGCTCCTCCATACAGCTCAGGGCCAATCACACAGGAGGAAGGGGAGTGAGTCACATGCTCCTCCATACAGCTCAGGGCCAATCACACAGGAGGAAGGGGAGTGAGTCACATGCTCCTCCATACAGCTCAAGGCCAATCACACAGGAGGAAGGGAAGTGAGTCACATGCTCCTCCATACAGCTCAGGGCCAATCACACAGGAGGAAGGGGAGTGAGGCACATGCTCCTCCATACAGCTCAGGGCCAATCACACAGGAGGAAGGGGAGTGAGTCACCTGCTCCTCCATACAGCTCAGGGCCAATCACACAGGAGGAAGGGGAGTGAGTCACCTGCTCCTCCAAACAGCTCAGGGCCAATCACACAGGAGGAAGGGGAGTGAGTCACCTGCTCCTCCATACAGCTCAGGGCCAATCACACAGGAGGAAGGGAAGTGAGTCACATGCTCCTCCATACAGCTCAGGGCCAATCACACAGGAGGAAGGGGAGTGAGTCACATGCTCCTCCATACAGCTCAGGGCCAATCACACAGGAGGAAGGGGAGTGAGTCACATGCTCCTCTATACAGCTCAGGGCCAATCACACAGGAGGAAGGGGAGTGAGTCACATGCTCCTCTATACAGCTCAGGGCCAATCACACAGGAGGAAGGGGAGTGAGTCACCTGCTCCTCTATATAGCTCAGGGCCAATCACACAGGAGGAAGGGGAGTGAGTCACCTGCTCCTCCATACAGCTCAGGGCCAATCACACAGGAGGAAGGGGAGTGAGTCACCTGCTCCTCCATACAGCTCAGGGCCAATCACACAGGAGGAAGGGAAGTGAGTCACCTGCTCCTCCATACAGCTCAGGGCCAATCACACAGGAGGAAGGGGAGTGAGTCACCTGCTCCTCCATACAGCTCAGGGCCAATCACACAGGAGGAAGGGAAGTGAGTCACATGCTCCTCCATACAGCTCAGGGCCAATCACACAGGAGGAAGGGGAGTGAGGCACATGCTCCTCCATACAGCTCAAGGCCAATCACACAGGAGGAAGGGGAGTGAGTCACATGCTCCTCCATACAGTTTAGGGCCAATCACACAGGAGGAAGGGAAGTGAGTCACATGCTCCTCCATTCAGCTCAGGGCCAATCACACAGGAGGAAGTGAAGTGAGTCACCTGCTCCTCCATACAGCTCAGGGCCAATCACACAGGAGGAAGGGGAGTGAGTCACATGCTCCTCTATACAGCTCAGGGCCAATCACACAGGAGGAAGGGAAATGAGTCACATGCTCCTCCATACAGCTCAGGGCCAATCACACAGGAGGAAGGGGAGTGAGTCACATGCTCCTCCATACAGCTCAGGGCCAATCACACAGGAGGAAGGGGAGTGAGTCACATGCTCCTCCATACAGCTCAGGGCCAATCACACAGGAGGAAGTGGAGTGAGTCACATGCTCCTCTATACAGCTCAGGGCCAATCACACAGGAGGAAGGGGAGTGAGTCACATGCTCCTCTATACAGCTCAAGGCCAATCACACAGGAGGAAGGGAAGTGAGTCACATGCTCCTCCATACAGCTCAGGGCCAATCACACAGGAGGAAGGGGAGTGAGTCACATGCTCCTCCATACAGCTCAGGGCCAATCACACAGGAGGAAGGGTAGTGAGTCACATGCTCCTCCATACAGCTCAGGGCCAATCACACAGGAGGAAGGGAAGTGAGTCACATGCTCCTCCATACAGCTCAGGGCCAATCACACGGGAGGAAGGGGAGTGAGTCACATGCTCCTCTATATAGCTCAGGGCCAATCACACAGGAGGAAGGGAAGTGAGTCACATGCTCCTCCATACAGCTCAGGGCCAATCACACGGGAGGAAGGGGAGTGAGTCACATGCTCCTCTATATAGCTCAGGGCCAATCACACAGGAGGAAGGGGGGTGAGTCACATGCTCCTCCAGCTCAGGGCCAATCACACAGGAGGAAGGGGGGTGTGTCACATGCTCCTCCATTCAGCTCAGGGCCAATCACACAGGAGGAAGGGGGGTGTGTCACATGCTCCTCCATTCAGCTCAGGGCCAATCACACTGGAGGAAGAGGAGTGAGTCACATGCTCCTCTATACAGCTCAGGGCCAATCACACAGGAGGAAGGGGGTGAGTCACATGCTCCTCCATTCAGCTCAGGGCCAATCACACGGGAGGAAGGGGAGTGAGTCACATGCTCCTCTATACAGCTCAGGGCCAATCACACAGGAGGAAGGGAAGTGAGTCACATGCTCCTCCATACAGCTCAGGGCCAATCACACAGGAGGAAGGGGAGTGAGTCACATGCTCCTCCATACAGCTCAGGGCCAATCACACAGGAGGAAGGGAAGTGAGTCACATGCTCCTCTATATAGCTCAGGGCCAATCACACAGGAGGAAGGGGAGTGAGTCACCTGCTCCTCCATACAGCTCAGGGCCAATCACACAGGAGGAAGGGGAGTGAGTCACCTGCTCCTCCATACAGCTCAGGGCCAATCACACAGGAGGAAGGGAAGTGAGTCACATGCTCCTCCATACAGCTCAGGGCCAATCACACAGGAGGAAGGGAAGTGAGTCACATGCTCCTCTATACAGCTCAGGGCCAATCACACAGGAGGAAGGGAAGTGAGTCACATGCTCCTCTATACAGCTCAGGGCCAATCACACGGGAGGAAGGGGGGTGAGTCACATGCTCCTCCATTCAGCTCAGGGCCAATCACACGGGAGGAAGGGGAGTGAGTCACATGCTCCTCTATACAGCTCAGGGCCAATCACACAGGAGGAAGGGAAGTGAGTCACATGCTCCTCCATACAGCTCAGGGCCAATCACACAGGAGGAAGGGAAGTGAGTCACATGCTCCTCCATACAGCTCAGGGCCAATCACACAGGAGGAAGGGAAGTGAGTCACATGCTCCTCTATATAGCTCAGGGCCAATCACACAGGAGGAAGGGGAGTGAGTCACCTGCTCCTCCATACAGCTCAGGGCCAATCACACAGGAGGAAGGGGAGTGAGTCACCTGCTCCTCCATACAGCTCAGGGCCAATCACACAGGAGGAAGGGAAGTGAGTCACATGCTCCTCCATACAGCTCAGGGCCAATCACACAGGAGGAAGGGAAGTGAGTCACATGCTCCTCTATACAGCTCAGGGCCAATCACACAGGAGGAAGGGGAGTGAGTCACCTGCTCCTCCATACAGCTCAGGGCCAATCACACAGGAGGAAGGGAAGTGAGTCACATGCTCCTCTATATAGCTCAGGGCCAATCACACAGGAGGAAGGGGAGTGAGTCACATGCTCCTCCATACAGCTCAGGGCCAATCACACAGGAGGAAGGGAAGTGAGTCACATGCTCCTCTATATAGCTCAGGGCCAATCACACAGGAGGAAGGGGAGTGAGTCACCTGCTCCTCCATACAGCTCAGGGCCAATCACACAGGAGGAAGGGGAGTGAGTCACCTGCTCCTCCATACAGCTCAGGGCCAATCACACAGGAGGAAGGGAAGTGAGTCACATGCTCCTCCATACAGCTCAGGGCCAATCACACAGGAGGAAGGGAAGTGAGTCACATGCTCCTCTATATAGCTCAGGGCCAATCACACAGGAGGAAGGGGAGTGAGTCACATGCTCCTCTATACAGCTCAGGGCCAATCACACAGGAGGAAGGGAAGTGAGTCACATGCTCCTCCATACAGCTCAGGGCCAATCACACAGGAGGAAGGGAAGTGAGTCACATGCTCCTCCATACAGCTCAGGGCCAATCACACAGGAGGAAGGGGAGTGAGTCACATGCTCCTCCATACAGCTCAGGGCCAATCACACAGGAGGAAGTGAAGTGAGTCACATGCTCCTCCATACAGCTCAGGGCCAATCACACAGGAGGAAGGGGGTGTGTCACATGCTCCTCCATTCAGCTCAGGGCCAATCACACTGGAGGAAGGGGAGTGAGTCACATGCTCCTCTATATAGCTCAGGGCCAATCACACAGGAGGAAGGGGAGTGAGTCACCTGCTCCTCCATACAGCTCAGGGCCAATCACACAGGAGGAAGGGGAGTGAGTCACCTGCTCCTCCATACAGCTCAGGGCCAATCACACAGGAGGAAGGGGAGTGAGTCACATGCTCCTCCATACAGCTCAGGGCCAATCACACAGGAGGAAGGGGAGTGAGTCACATGCTCCTCCATACAGCTCAGGGCCAATCACACAGGAGGAAGGGGAGTGAGTCACATGCTCCTCCATACAGCTCAAGGCCAATCACACAGGAGGAAGGGGAGTGAGTCACATGCTCCTCCATACAGCTCAGGGCCAATCACACAGGAGGAAGGGGGTGTGTCACATGCTCCTCCATTCAGCTCAGGGCCAATCACACTGGAGGAAGGGGAGTGAGTCACCTGCTCCTCCATACAGCTCAGGGCCAATCACACAGGAGGAAGGGGAGTGAGTCACATGCTCCTCCATACAGCTCAGGGCCAATCACACGGGAGGAAGGGGAGTGAGTCACATGCTCCTCTATACAGCTCAGGGCCAATCACACAGGAGGAAGGGAAGTGAGTCACATGCTCCTCCATACAGCTCAGGGCCAATCACACAGGAGGAAGGGGAGTGAGTCACATGCTCCTCCATACAGCTCAGGGCCAATCACACAGGAGGAAGGGAAGTGAGTCACATGCTCCTCTATATAGCTCAGGGCCAATCACACAGGAGGAAGGGGAGTGAGTCACATGCTCCTCCATACAGCTCAGGGCCAATCACACAGGAGGAAGGGGAGTGAGTCACATGCTCCTCCATACAGCTCAGGGCCAATCACACAGGAGGAAGGGGAGTGAGTCACATGCTCCTCCATACAGCTCAGGGCCAATCACACAGGAGGAAGGGGAGTGAGTCACATGCTCCTCCATACAGCTCAAGGCCAATCACACAGGAGGAAGGGAAGTGAGTCACATGCTCCTCCATACAGCTCAGGGCCAATCACACAGGAGGAAGGGGAGTGAGGCACATGCTCCTCCATACAGCTCAGGGCCAATCACACAGGAGGAAGGGGAGTGAGTCACCTGCTCCTCCATACAGCTCAGGGCCAATCACACAGGAGGAAGGGGAGTGAGTCACATGCTCCTCCATACAGCTCAGGGCCAATCACACAGGAGGAAGGGGAGTGAGTCACCTGCTCCTCCAAACAGCTCAGGGCCAATCACACAGGAGGAAGGGGAGTGAGTCACCTGCTCCTCCATACAGCTCAGGGCCAATCACACAGGAGGAAGGGAAGTGAGTCACATGCTCCTCCATACAGCTCAGGGCCAGTCACACAGGAGGAAGGGGAGTGAGTCACATGCTCCTCCATACAGCTCAGGGCCAATCACACAGGAGGAAGGGAAGTGAGTCACATGCTCCTCTATACAGCTCAGGGCCAATCACACAGGAGGAAGGGGAGTGAGTCACATGCTCCTCCATACAGCTCAGGGCCAATCACACAGGAGGAAGGGGAGTGAGTCACCTGCTCCTCCATACAGCTCAGGGCCAATCACACAGGAGGAAGGGGAGTGAGTCACCTGCTCCTCCATACAGCTCAGGGCCAATCACACAGGAGGAAGGGAAGTGAGTCACCTGCTCCTCCATACAGCTCAGGGCCAATCACACAGGAGGAAGGGGAGTGAGTCACCTGCTCCTCCATACAGCTCAGGGCCAATCACACAGGAGGAAGGGAAGTGAGTCACATGCTCCTCCATACAGCTCAGGGCCAATCACACAGGAGGAAGGGGAGTGAGGCACATGCTCCTCCATACAGCTCAAGGCCAATCACACAGGAGGAAGGGGAGTGAGTCACATGCTCCTCCATACAGCTCAGGGCCAATCACACAGGAGGAAGGGAAGTGAGTCACATGCTCCTCCATACAGCTCAGGGCCAATCACACAGGAGGAAGGGGAGTGAGTCACATGCTCCTCCATTCAGCTCAGGGCCAATCACACAGGAGGAAGTGAAGTGAGTCACCTGCTCCTCCATACAGCTCAGGGCCAATCACACAGGAGGAAGGGGAGTGAGTCACATGCTCCTCTATACAGCTCAGGGCCAATCACACAGGAGGAAGGGAAGTGAGTCACATGCCCCTCCATACAGCTCAGGGCCAATCACACAGGAGGAAGGGGAGTGAGTCACATGCTCCTCCATACAGCTCAGGGCCAATCACACAGGAGGAAGGGGAGTGAGTCACATGCTCCTCCATACAGCTCAGGGCCAATCACACAGGAGCAAGGGAAGTGAGTCACATGCTCCTCCATACAGCTCAAGGCCAATCACACAGGAGGAAGGGGAGTGAGTCACATGCTCCTCCATACAGCTCAGGGCCAATCACACAGGAGGAAGGGAAGTGAGTCACATGCTCCTCCATACAGCTCAGTGCCAATCACACAGGAGGAAGGGAAGTGAGTCACATGCTCCTCTATACAGCTCAGGGCCAATCACACGGGAGGAAGGGGAGTGAGTCACATGCTCCTCTATATAGCTCAGGGCCAATCACACAGGAGGAAGGGGAGTGAGTCACATGCTCCTCCATACAGCTCAGGGCCAATCACACAGGAGGAAGGGGAGTGAGTCACATGCTCCTCCATACAGCTCAGGGCCAATCACTCAGGAGGAAGGGGAGTGAGTCACATGCTCCTCCATTCAGCTCAGGGCCAATCTCACAGGAGGAAGGGAAGTGAGTCACATGCTCCTCTATACAGCTCAGGGCCAATCACACAGGAGGAAGGGGAGTGAGTCACATGCTCCTCCATACAGCTCAAGGCCAATCACACAGGAGGAAGGGGAGTGAGTCACATGCTCCTCCATACAGCTCAAGGCCAATCACACAGGAGGAAGGGGAGTGAGTCACATGCTCCTCTATACAGCTCAAGGCCAATCACACAGGAGGAAGGGAAGTGAGTCACATGCTCCTCCATACAGCTCAGGGCCAATCACACAGGAGGAAGGGGAGTGAGTCACATGCTCCTCCATACAGCTCAGGGCCAATCACACAGGAGGAAGGGGAGTGAGTCACATGCTCCTCCATACAGCTCAGGGCCAATCACGCAGGAGGAAGGGAAGTGAGTCACATGCTCCTCCATACAGCTCAGGGCCAATCACACGGGAGGAAGGGGAGTGAGTCACATGCTCCTCTATATAGCTCAGGGCCAATCACACAGGAGGAAGGGAAGTGAGTCACATGCTTCCCCATACAGCTCAGAGCCAATCACACGGGAGGAAGGGGAGTGAGTCACATGCTCCTCTATATAGCTCAGGGCCAATCACACAGGAGGAAGGGGGGTGAGTCACATGCTCCTCCATTCAGCTCAGGGCCAATCACACGGGAGGAAGGGGAGTGAGTCACATGCTCCTCCATACAGCTCAGGGCCAATCACACAGGAGGAAGGGGGTGTGTCACATGCTCCTCCATTCAGCTCAGGGCCAATCACACTGGAGGAAGAGGAGTGAGTCACATGCTCCTCTATACAGCTCAGGGCCAATCACACAGGAGGAAGGGGGTGAGTCACATGCTCCTCCATTCAGCTCAGGGCCAATCACACGGGAGGAAGGAGAGTGAGTCACATGCTCCTCTATACAGCTCAGGGCCAATCACACAGGAGGAAGGGAAGTGAGTCACATGCTCCTCCATACAGCTCAGGGCCAATCACACAGGAGGAAGGGGAGTGAGTCACATGCTCCTCCATACAGCTCAGGGCCAATCACACAGGAGGAAGGGAAGTGAGTCACATGCTCCTCTATATAGCTCAGGGCCAATCACACAGGAGGAAGGGGAGTGAGTCACCTGCTCCTCCATACAGCTCAGGGCCAATCACACAGGAGGAAGGAGAGTGAGTCACCTGCTCCTCCATACAGCTCAGGGCCAATCACACAGGAGGAAGGGAAGTGAGTCACATGCTCCTCCATACAGCTCAGGGCCAATCACACAGGAGGAAGGGAAGTGAGTCACATGCTCCTCTATACAGCTCAGGGCCAATCACACAGGAGGAAGGGAAGTTAGTCACATGCTCCTCCATACAGCTCAGGGCCAATCACACAGGAGGAAGGGAAGTGAGTCACATGCTCCTCCATACAGCTCAGGGCCAATCACACAGGAGGAAGGGGAGTGAGTCACATGCTCCTCCATACAGCTCAGGGCCAATCACACAGGAGGAAGTGAAGTGAGTCACATGCTCCTCCATACAGCTCAGGGCCAATCACACAGGAGGAAGGGGGGTGTGTCACATGCTCCTCCATTCAGCTCAGGGCCAATCACACTGGAGGAAGGGGAGTGAGTCACATGCTCCTCTATATAGCTCAGGGCCAATCACACAGGAGGAAGGGGAGTGAGTCACCTGCTCCTCCATACAGCTCAGGGCCAATCACACAGGAGGAAGGGGAGTGAGTCACCTGCTCCTCCATACAGCTCAGGGCCAATCACACAGGAGGAAGGGGAGTGAGTCACATGCTCCTCCATACAGCTCAGGGCCAATCACACAGGAGGAAGGGAAGTGAGTCACATGCTCCTCCATACAGCTCAGGGCCAATCACACAGGAGGAAGGGAAGTGAGTCACATGCTCCTCTATACAGCTCAGGGCCAATCACACAGGAGGAAGGGAAGTGAGTCACATGCTCCTCATTACAGCTCAGGGCCAATCACACAGGAGGAAGGGAAGTGAGTCACATGCTCCTCCATACAGCTCAGGGCCAATCACACAGGAGGAAGGGGAGTGAGTCACATGCTCCTCCATACAGCTCAGGGCCAATCACACAGGAGGAAGGGAAGTGAGTCACATGCTCCTCCATACAGCTCAGGGCCAATCACACAGGAGGAAGGGGAGTGAGTCACATGCTCCTCCATACAGCTCAGGGCCAATCACACAGGAGGAAGTGAAGTGAGTCACATGCTCCTCTATACAGCTCAGGGCCAATCACACAGGAGGAAGGGGAGTGAGTCACATGCTCCTCCATACAGCTCAGGGCCAATCACACAGGAGGAAGGGGAGTGAGTCACATGCTCCTCCATACAGCTCAGGGCCAATCACACGGGAGGAAGGGAAATGAGTCACATGCTCCTCCATACAGCTCAGGGCCAATCACACAGGAGGAAGGGGAGTGAGTCACATGCTCCTCCATACAGCTCAGGGCCAATCACACAGGAGGAAGGGAAGTGAGTCACATGCTCCTCCATACAGCTCAGGGCCAATCACACAGGAGGAAGGGGAGTGAGTCACATGCTCCTCCATACAGCTCAGGGCCAATCACACAGGAGGAAGGGGGGTGAGTCACATGCTCCTCCATACAGCTCAGGGCCAATCACATGGGAGGAAGGGGAGTGAGTCACATGCTCCTCTATATAGCTCAGGGCCAATTACACAGGAGGAAGGGGGGTGAGTCACATGCTCCTCCATTCAGCTCAGGGCCAATCACACGGGAGGAAGGGGAGTGAGTCACATGCTCCTCCATACAGCTCAGGGCCAATCACACAGGAGGAAGGGGGGTGTGTCACATGCTTCTCCATTCAGCTCAGGGCCAATCACACTGGAGGAAGGGAAGTGAGTCACATGCTCCTCTATATAGCTCAGGGCCAATCACAGGGGAGGAAGGGAAGTGAGTCACATGCTCCTCTATATAGCTCAGGGCCAATCACACGGAGGAAGGGGAGTGAGTCACATGCTCCTCCATACAGCTCAGGGCCAATCACACTGGAGGAAGGGAAGTGAGTCACATGCTCCTCTATATAGTTCAGGGCCAATCACATAGGAGGAAGCAGAGTGTGTCACATGCTCCTCCATACAGCTCAGGGCCAATCACACGGGAGGAAGAGGAGTGAGTCACATGCTCCTCTATACAGCTCAGGGCCAATCACACAGGAGGAAGGGGGGTGAGTCACATGCTCCTCCTTTCAGCTCAGGGCCAATCACACGGAAGGAAGGGGAGTGAGTCACATGCTCCTCCATACAGCTCAGGGCCAATCACACGGGAGGAAGGGGAGTGAGTCATATGCTCCTCCATTCAGCTCAGGGCCAATCACACAGGAGGAAGGGGAGTGAGTCACATGCTCCTCCATACAGCTCAGGGCCAATCACACAGGAGGAAGGGGGGTGATTCACATGCTCCTCCATTCAGCTCAGGGCCAATCACACAGGAGGAAGGGAAGTGAGTCACATGCTCCTCCATACAGCTCAGGGCCAATCACACAGGAGGAAGGGGGTGAGTCACATGCTCCTCCATTCAGCTCAGGGCCAATCACACAGGAGGAAGGGAAGTGAGTCACATGGTCCTCCATACAGCTCAGGGCCAATCACACGGGAGGAAGGGGAGTGAGTCACATGCTCCTCTATACAGCTCAGGGCCAATCACACAGGAGGAAGGGGGTGAGTCACATGCTCCTCCATTCAGCTCTGGGCCAATCACACGGGAGGAAGGGGAGTGAGTCACATGCTCCTCCATACAGCTCAGGGCCAATCACACAGGAGGAAGGGGGGTGTGTCACATGCTCCTCCATTCAGCTCAGGGCCAATCACACTGGAGGAAGGGAAGTGAGTCACATGCTCCTCTATACAGCTCAGGGCCAATCACAGGGGAGGAAGGGAAGTGAGTCACATGCTCCTCTATATAGCTCAGGGCCGATCACACAGGAGGAAGGGAAGTGAGTCACATGCTCCTCCATACAGCTCAGGGCCAATCACACTGGAGGAAGGGAAGTGAGTCACATGCTCCTCTATATAGCTCAGGGCCAATCACACAGGAGGAAGGGAAGTGAGTCACATGCTCCTCCATACAGCTCAGGGCCAATCACACAGGAGGAAGGGGAGTGAGTCACATGCTCCTCCATACAGCTCCTGGCCAATCACACAGGAGGAAGGGAAGTGAGTCACATGCTCCTTCATACAGCTCAGGGCCAATCACATGGGAGGAAGCGGAGTGAGTCACATGCTCCTCTATATAGCTCAGGGCCAATCACAGGGGAGGAAGGGAAGTGAGTCACATGCTCCTCTATATAGCCCAGGGCCAATCACACAGGAGGAAGGGAAGTGAGTCACATGCTCCTCCATACAGCTCAGGGCCAATCACATAGGAGGAAGCAGAGTGAGTCACATGCTCCTCCATTCAGCTCAGGGCCAATCACACAGGAGGAAGGGGGGTGAGTCACATGCCCCATCCATACAGCTCCGGGCCAATCACACGGGAGGAAGCGGAGTGAGTCACATGCTCCTCCATACAGCTCAGGGCCAATCACATGGGAGGAAGCGAAGTGAGTCACATGCTCCTCCATACAGCTCAGGGCCAATCACATGGGAGGAAGCGGAGTGAGTCACATGCTCCTCCATACCCTGGAGTATTTTCTTTCCTTCCTGCAGCAGTGCGTAGAATTACTGCCATCAATGACAGCAGAAGCTCCGCCCTCATACTGCATGCTATCCTATATAAAGATGAAGGAATCCTGTGCGATGGGAGATCTCTCCTCCTGGGGGCGCTGGAGGACATGCTGATCCTCTGGCTTCAGTACTCCTCAGGGATGCAGACCCCGAACAAAGCATGCAGCCAGTGAAGTCACAACGCTGGAGGCTTAATGCAAAGTATTGAAGCCAGAGGATCGGCATGACAGGAAACCTCTTAGGAGGGGTCAGGAATGAGCAGCCCCGGCTCCTTTTTGGGCCCCTTTTGTGGTGTTTATAGCGGAGCGATATATAAATACCCCCCCCCCCCCAGACTGGCCCTGTCCTGAGTATTGTTGTGGAGATTTTTATGGAGATGTATTTAATATGTATTGTCATAGTGTCACCCAGTGTTAGTACTTCCGCAACCCGCTCTAAAAGAGCTGATTGGGGTAGTCTGAGGCTGGTTGAATCCCGTCTGATAGGGGAAAACGTTTTGAGGTTGGAGTGTGATGTTTGCAGGGTGCGGATATGTCCGCCAACGGGGGCCCTCTGTGCATTAGCATGGACGATCGTTAAGGAGGGGATATGCTCGCTCTGCAATGACATCATTGGTTATAGGCGGATGGGCGCTCTTGTCTCTGCTATGTCTGATCAACATTGGTTGGAATTCGTAGCGTGCGTCTGCAGATAGCCTCCCTCCCCCATTCAATAATAGTATAATCTTATTATGCGTTATTCTATGGAATAGCGCAGAATAAGAATTCCTATCAACGGTAACTTAAGCCATCCTACGTTATTATATTCATGTATGACATATCCTGTTGGAAGGAATGTCCAAGTGTTGTCATTTTCATGTGAGGGAACATCCTATGAGGTTCCCGCCCATGGGGAGGGGATTGGTTGCTGCAGCCAATCACCTCCTGTCTTGAGATCTTTTGAGTTTAATAAAAGCCTATGAGTAGGCGTCGGCTTAACAGAGTCTTTGCTGGAATGGCCTGATAAGAAGATAAGCTTTTGTGGTGCTGCCTTTCTTGAATGAATGGGGATGAACGGTGAGTGGACTTTAGCAAACTAAACTTAATGATAGCATTACTTCAAAAAGATTAAATCTGATGTGTGCTTATAGAGCACAGGAATTATAGGCTGTGTGCTCTGCAAACAGCAGCCTAAAATTCCACAACAGTATTAATAGCTGGCAGACGGAGGAGGGGAGGGCCGGGCAGGAAGCTGGACGCTGCTTAGTATGTGGGGGGCAGCACTCCAGGCATTGTGTATGGCAGTCAGCAAGGGGCCCGCCTGTTCATATGGGGGGGCCCAGCACTCCCCCATAACTGATCACCACTCCGGTCACATCGCAGGACTCGGGGACCTGAACTGACTGCTGTGGAGGATGATGGACCCCCTCCCCCTCTCCTCTGCTAGTATGAGTGCCCCCCCCCCAACCTGTGACATATCACTGCTAAATAAAAAGGACCTGTCACACCTACAGAAGCCCTTAAAGCAGGGGTCTCAAACTGGTGGCCCTCCAGCTGCTGCCACACTACAAGTCCCATGAGGCATTGCAAGGCTGACAGTTACAAGCATGACGGGACTTGTAGTTTCGCAACAGCTGGAGGGCCGCCAGTTTGAGACTACTTTTTTAGAAGGAAATTGCTAAATTGTGCATCACCACAGGGTGACACTGTGGATGCACCTAGTATAAATGCGCCAACGTCCCGATATTCAATGGGAGAATGTATATTTAAACTAAAGGTGGACTTTAAACGGCACACAGATAGATATTGTAAAAATTCTAAGGGTTTTATTGTTGGTAGAAAAATATAATTGAATTTAGGTAAAAAGTACATTAATACAAGACACTGACATTATGTAACAGTTATCAATAGTTGATATAGGGTCCCATTTACAAGACTCGACACATCTCCCAGGAATTACATTGACATGTAAAATACACAAAGTAGAATGGAATAATGTATAGCCAACAAACACAAATAAGGAGTTGGACGGTATGCACGAGAGATGGCTGGTCTTATTGATGGGTCCGGTAAATTCAAAGATAAAGATCTTGCTTTCGCTCGACTAATTTCGCGTTCCAAAACGCTTCGTCGGGAGCATAATATTGAACAAGGCCGTGTTAAGTAGTGAAACCAGCCTAGGTATTTTTACCTGGCAATCCGTGTATCACAGGGTGCCAGTATTATATAAACACATTCGTGGTAAACAATCATGCGTGATTTAAGTAAAAAAGTAACTATGCACAGGCTACTGATAGGTAGGGAACGTAAATCCAGGTATAACAGGCCAGACAATACTGTAGAGGAGTGTGTCAGTCAGGAGCACTTGCTCGAGCCACACAATGGTAATCTGTTAGGGTGACCCCTAATGATAGACTGACCCAGTTTATAGCTTGACAGGGATTATATGCTGGTAGACCTGGATGGAACCTCTCCTGTGCACAGGTCCACAAATATCGGCCGACCTTCGCAAAAATAGTCTCTAAATGTGCGCTAAATCCATTCGTGGCGGAATCAGGGCGCCGATCTGACCGTTCCCGACAGACGCAGCAAGCGACATCGCCGCAAATCACACGCCATTTATTCCGACAAAAAACGCAAAATACTGCGTCACATTAATGAATAGAATATATAAAATTCGATACATTGTTATCTTTTCAAATTGGATATTTATAAACAAAATCTTCCAAATCATTGTCATTTCCTCAGGAGATAATAATTGTTACATTGTATCCTGTGGATTCGCTCCTCCCATCACGTGACCATTATATTAGAATCTCTCTATAAATAACATTGTTTCCATCCTTAGCTCCGCCCCCTCCGCAGCTGTTCCCTCCACCTGTCCTCATCCAGTCTCAGCCCCGCCCACCTGTCAATGAAGGTCCGCCCCCTCCCTGTCTGTCACTCCCTTCTCCCCGCCCCTTCTCTTAGCTCAGCGCAGCGCTTGCCCCGCCCACCCTCTGTCACTCACCACGCAGCGCCCCGCCTCCCCTTACACCCGGAGATGTCAATAACCTGGCCCGGCCCACACACATTATGCGGATGGCTCCTCCCACCGGGCCGTCACTCACCTGTCTGTGTCGCTCTCTCCGGGAGATGCCGGCCCCTCCCACCGGCTGTCAGTCATCGCTCCCGCCACGCCTCTCCTCGGAGCTCGGCGCTGATTGGCTGGGGCGGGTCACATGCCCCCCGCAGACTGGCAGAAGTTGGAGGAGAGCGGAGAGTCCGGAGAGAAGCAGGTGAGAGGGAGAGCCTGGGGCCCGGGGCCCTCACTGGGGGCGCCTCCGTCCTAGGAGGGTGATCTATAGGGGAGGAGCTGTCATCTCTAACTGTACACTGTATAGAGTGTGAGGGGAGGGGCCAGAGACAGGACCGCTCCTCCCCCTACACTCCATGTATGGTCAGGGGGCGGGGACTGAGAGTGTGAGGGGAGGGGCCATCTCTACTGTACATTGTGTATAGAGGGGAGGGGCCAGAGACAGGACCGCTCCTCCCCCTACACTCCATGTATGGTCAGGGGGCGGGGACTGAGAGTGTGAGGGGAGGGGCCATCTCTACTGTACATTGTGTATGGAGGGGCCAGAGACAGGACCACTCCTCCCCCTACACTCCATGTATGGTCAGGGGGCGGGGACTGAGAGTGTAAGGGGAGGGGCCATCTCTACTGTACATTGTGTATAGAGGGGAGGGGCCAGAGACAGGACCGCTCCTCCCCTACACTCCATGTATGGTCAGAGGGGCGGGGACTGAGAGTGTGAGGGGAGGGGCCATATCTACTGTACATTGTGTATGGAGGGGATGGGGCCAGAGTCAGGACCGCTCCTCCCCCTACACTCCATGTATGGTCAGAGGGGCGGGGACTGAGAGTGTGAGGGGAGGGGCCATCTCTACTGTACATTGTGTATAGAGGGGAGGGGCCAGAGACAGGACCGCTCCTCCCCCTACACTCCATGTATGGTCAGGGGGCGGGGACTGAGAGTGTGAGGGGAGGGGCCATCTCTAATGTACAATGTGTATAGAGGGGAGGAGCCAGAGACAGGACCGCTCCTCCCCTACACGCCATGTATGGTCAGAGGGGCGGGGCCATCTCTAATGTACATTGTGTATAGAGGGGAGGAGCCAGAGACAGGACCGCTCCTCCCCTACACTCCATGTATGATCAGGGGTCGGGGACTGAGAGAGTGAGGGGCCAGAGAAGACCACCCCTTTATTCAGCTCCTTCCCCCTACAGTCCATGTACGGTCAGAGGGGCGGGGACTGAGAGTGTGAGGGGAGGGGCCATCTCTACTGTACATTGTGTATAGAGGGGAGGGGCCAGAGACAGGACTGCTCCTCCTCCTACACTCCATGTATGGTCAGGGGGCGGGGACTGAGAGTGTGAGGGGAGGGGCCAGAGAGGACCACCCCTTTATTCAGCTCCTTCCCCCTACAGTCCATGTACGGTAAGAGGGGAGGGGCCATCTCTAATGTACAATGTGTATAGAGGGGAGGAGCCAGAGAAAGGACCGCTCCTCCCCTGAGAGTGTGAGGGGAGGGGCCATCTCTACTGTACATTGTGTATAGAGGGGAGGAGCCAGAGACAGGACTGCTCCTCCCCCTACACTCCATGTATGGTCAGAGGGACAGGGACTGAGAGTGTGAGGGGAGGGGCCATCTCTAATGTACAATGTGTATAGAGGGGAGGAGCCAGAGACAGGACCGCTCCTCCCCCTATACTCCATGTATGGTCAGGGGGCGGGGACTGAGAGTGTGAGGGGAGGGGCCAGAGAGGACCACCCCTTTATTCAGCTCCTTCCCCCTACAGTCCATGTACAGTCAGAGGGGCGGGGACTGAGAGTGTGAGGGGAGGGGCCATC